>JAJGOT010000750.1:0-286987 GCA_022457155.1 Cladopsammia gracilis | reverse complement strand
CCCCTAACATTCAATAGACGCCCCGGGCGTTTATTAGATCATTTACGGTAGCCACCCCCCGGCTTTGAATGATTCGTACGGGTGTCCAGACTTTCGTAGAATTTCCATGTAAATACTTATTCGATCTAAGGCCGAATATATCCTATCTTTTTTTTAAGTTTTAATGGAGTTTGTTAGTTTTTTTTCAGCTGTAGACCGTGCAAACGCCAATTCACTTCTTAGTGACACCGCTCGGCCGTGAGCAGTCTCTGTATACATGTATATAGAAGTTCGAATCAGGGTTCGAATACTCGAGGAATTTTCATAATAATATTTCCTTACCTTATTCATAATACTGTGAGAGGTTGTGTGACATTACCGTGATTTCATGTGTGAACAAATTCTAAGTGTCGCAAAATGATACACAGACTACTGAGCAAGATACACAGACTACTGAGACTACTGAGCTATCAGTACTACTGAGATACACAGACTACTGAGATACACAAATGAATGGGGTTAGTTTCTAGAGAAACTGTGGTGCTGCGTCGGTGGGGGTGAAGCACAAGAATTTGGTTTTATCGACTGAGTCGATAAGGTAAATTAGCCACCGTAAAAAGATTCGAGAAAGCTGACGTTTCGAGCGCTAGCCCTTCGTCGGAGCGAATCCTTTTTTCCCGATATTATGGAGATCTGGTGTCCGATATTTTTCCGATATTATTCCGGATTCGCTCCGACGAAGGGCTAGCGCTCGAAACGTCAGCTTTCTCGAATCTTTTACGGTGGCTAATTTACCTTATCGACTCAGTCGATAAAACCAAATTCTTGTACTGAGATGCACAGACTACTGAGATACACAGACTACTGAGATACACAAACTACTGAGCAAATTAGATTGAATCAAATTAACGCTCACAAGAATCGCTTTATACATCAAAACAAAGATATAATATTTTGGATCGGCAAGTGTAAGTGATTACATGGAAATTATACGGAAATTTTGGACTCCCGTACGAATAGCAGCTAATAGCAAATTGAAGTCCACTTTCGATACGAATAAAATTAAGCTTTTGTCTTTAATATCTCAAAAAAAAAATTCGGGCTGTTTACCACTGTGAGATATCATATAGACAACAATAATTATAGAAAAAGAATATCGGGAAAAAAAGGAAATTTTTTTTTTAAACTTGACTCGGGCTCGAACTTGACTCGTGAAATGAGCACACTCTTGCCCTTTTGCCCCAGAACCCAGAGTTGTCTGCCCTAAGCGGCTAAACTGATTGATTTGAAATTTACTGATACACTCGAGGACTTGTTCTATGGCTCCTCAGATAGGAAAAAATAATATAATAATTATTGCTTTGTGTTTAGAAAACAATGTCTTTCAGGCGTTTGAGATTTCGGTTTCGAACCATTTTATTCCGTGGAGTAAATCAGAAGAGTATTTTTGTTTTTGCTCGAGTCATTAATTACTGTCGAATTATACTGATTGTAGAAAAGTCGGCATTTTTTAATTGTTTTCAAAGATACATTTTAAATTTCGAGAACCTTGACTGAGTAGTATAAGAATAAGATTTTAATATAGGAAGAAGTTCGCGGCTTTCGATTTCATTTAACCAGAAATGACAAAAGAGAATTGCATCTACGTATGAAAAAAGAAATTTTTGGACCAAATTTAGAGTGACATTTTTTAGTTTATCTTGATTCATTTTAGATTCGTAAGCGAGAAACGGCAAAAGCTGTGCAAACAGTCTAGTACAAAAAGACTGTATTCCACATTCAAATTTATTTATATTTCATCTACGGAAGTGATGCCAAGTGTTTATCCATAGTTCAAGTCGCCACAGAAAACCTTGAAATGATTACTCTTTTAATCTTTGAATTCTCGAGATCAAGTACACAAAGAAAGTTTCAATAGACCGCGGGACCAATCGCAGTCGGTTCGGCTTCAAAATGACGCGACCGTTTTTAAATGAAGTCCCTTTCAGTGATTCTTTGTTTAGAACGAACGCAAATAACAGTTATCGCTTATCTGGCAGCCTCAGGAGCAATGCAATAAATTAAACGACAAGATACAGTGTGTCTTTTATCGGCATTTAATAAATGCGTTCGAAACCGAGTTCAATTTGCAACGTGATGTTATCAATATGATCATGATGTGTTTGCGTTTTTCACTGTCACGAGAAGTGGTTCATCAAGAGTCAGTAATTTTTCACCTATGGTTTTCATTGAATGTAACAATGGAGAAATGGAAAGTAATTTATTTTATTTTAATTCCGCCAAATGTGGTATATTATTTCCGTGGGACTGCTTTGATCAAACACGCCGTCCAGTCAGATTGCAGGGGCTTTATCAATATGACACTACAAGGCATAATCACCTATTCATTCTTTTCACTAGCAGCCAAAGTGGATATGTCAAATAAAGAAGTTTACCATTTGCGTAGTTTCTGTCAGTTTGGATCTCATGAGAGCTATATCAGATGATTTGCCTCGAGGATATAAAAAGGTCTAAAAAAAGGCGGCATAAAATGTTTTCGGTTAGCAAAAAGATCATAGGGCTTGCAACGGCCTAATTCCACATGAACTAAATCGCATGAAAGCGACTATTTTTTAGACGTCTCAACTTTTTTTTTTTTTTTTCATTTCTATTTAAGTGTCAGTGAACTAAAAAAGAAAACATTACGCAGTCCACTGACAAAGGCCGGCATAGTCAATGTCTTTTTTATCGTTCATCATAAAAGCGTTGCTAACAAGAGTGATTTTTGCAAGCCACATAATTGTGTCCGTTTGGTGGGTCGTCCAAGTAACCCTTAATGAGAAGCTGTGGTATCTTGCGTTTTTTGACGGTCTTCTATTCCTGGAAACGCTATTTTCCGTGTTCTTCCGAAGAGGACAAGAGTATAAATGGTAAGTAAAGGGGGGAAAGCGCATCTTTGTTTAACCTTTCAGTACTAAAAATGACTAAAATTTCATAGTACAAAATATTGGTAAACAAACGGCACCGTAATACAGTATTGTTTAATAGCTTTCACATGAATAATAAAGCATTTCATCCACAGATGCAAAAGTTAGAAGTACCTCGTTCAGCATAATAAACAGTACCACAAGAAAGTACTGCGTGGTAGCTTTTATTTATATAGTATCATCCCCAGACTCAAAAGTAAAAACCACCTAATAAGCATGCATTACCACAAAAAAGTACTGCTCAATAGCTTTCATTTGAATGGTCACACTTGATGATTCATCCACACACTCAAAACTTAGAGTCACCGTGTACAGCATAATTAACAGTACCACAGGAAAGTACTACTCAATAGCTTTCATTTGAATGGTCACACTTCAGGATTTTTAGGTGACCTTCTTTCTTACCCTCTCAAACGACATTTTTATGTTTGAGAAAACATAAAAATAGCTTTCATTTGAATGGTCACACTTTAGGATTTTTAGGTGACCTTCTTTCTTACCCGCCAAAACGACATTTTTATGTTTCAGAAAACAAAAGGCGTTAAATTTGCCGATGTTACGGACGTTTGAGGCGACATTTTGCAAAAGAAAACTCCATTTTTAGTCTGATTAATTGCCAATTTTAAGATGACTGAGGCATTCCGAACAGATTTTCCACTGAAACGATTTGTTGAGCTCCCGATTAATTAAATATTCACGACTCCGGCTTGCAGTGCAAAGGGTCTGGGATAGGTGATTATTAGTACTTTCATGCATGCAAAATTCAATATTTTGTCCTCTCATATTCCATAATTTTGGGAATAAAACTGAGCATAACAACAAATGAGAAATAACGACAAGAAAAACACCAAATTTATTATTTTCTCACGCCCAGTAACTAAGTGGAGATATAATTATCCACTCAAGGAAACGAAAAAAAAAAATAACACAAATACTACAATAATCAAGACCCTTTGAAATTCTACAAAACCTCTATTTTCAGTATGTTATAGTAAAGTCTTGAAGTTGGACTGGAATTGGTTCTTTCGTAGATTTTGCAATCAGCTTTGTAATTTTCATTGGTCATTCACTGAAGAACTTCAGACTCCATTACTTAAACAACAATAAGTCTAATAACCTTCGAGCTAAGTAGAAGTGGCAATTCATTTCCTAAAAGCATTTTGATAAGTTCTTGGCACAAACTTTAAACAAGCTTCTTACAATAGAAACTATACTCGTAGAAACGTTACAAAATTTTCTCGTTTCAAATTGCACGGGAAGTCGGTCGGTTCCGTGCACCGAATGCATGTTTCCCGAATACAAATTTCACGCAGATGTTTGATAAAAGAAGGGCAGTATATCAAACAGCACTTAATTCCATCTAGCTTTCAATCAAGCTTAAGTAAGTCTTTTGTCTACCGCGTCGAGAGAACCTAAAACAGCAATAAAAGTGTACATAATATATCAGTTTGTTGTAAACACAGATCTCTTGGAAAATCTCGCTTTTGTTTCAGTACTGATGACTTTGTATTGTTGTTATAAATTACGTGAAAAAAATAACAAAAACATGCTTCACGAAACTGAACTTTGTGAGCCAGTCTCGCATATATTGGGCTCGCATTGAAGATCATGTCCAATATATTTTTTTGTTGAACTGTCTCGCAACATCTACAAGATAAAATTGCATTTAATTTTCTTTACTCAGTGATGAATGACAAAGGGCCGAGACCGTTTAAACTTCTTAAAATAAATGCAATTGCTTTCTTGACAAGCAATACCAAAACTTAATGTTAAAAGGTTAAAATCTCTTAAAAGTGTCAATGAATTGAAATTCACAAACGTTTCGGGCTGAGCCAGGTCATATAAAAAAACCCTAAGGGCCTGTTTATATGGAGAAAAGTTGGCCCGGGTAGGAGGGCCGGGACAACTTTACCGAACGTTCGCATGAAAATGTTGTCCCCGTGCTCTATCAAGCGTGACCAGTATTTTTGAAAATTTGAATGGAGTTTTCAAGTTTACGCATCGGTTTTGTAAATTCATTCCGAGATTCGGTATTTCCGTGAGAATTTCACCGCATTTTCGGAATCAAAGAGCAACAAAATATCATTTTCCTTGCTTTTATCCATGATGCTTTTGCAACTACTCAGTGATTGAGATATCAAGAGATATTTACATTTGTAATAAAAACGAAAAAACTCCGGTTTTTAACATCAACCATTGGCTAAAACTAGCAAATAGAAAAATAAACCAACAGTAGTTGACTTATATTTCAAACTTTTACCTACCGAAGCAAGCGCAGCACTAAAATAGACTATCACTAATATCTGTCTTCTTGTCATTAGCATATGTGCCTCACTGTCTTAGCTACAAAAAAAAAATCAACTCCAAACATTAAAAGGACAAAGCACAATTAACGTTCTCTGGAAATTTGAACCATGATATACTAGATATCTTAAGAAAGATAAGATATGATAAGAAACTTTATTTAAACACTCGGAAAATCATCAGTTAAGCTAAAAAAAATAATAAATGCTTTACAACTGTTTTACAAAATTGCTGTGCAGGAATCCGATAAGTCAGATACCTGATTGATGTTTCGTTTAAACTGTCCAATAGAGCTAGCTTAATCCTTTAATTCTTGGGGCAAATCGTTCCATAAACAGCCCCCGTTAAACAAAAACTTCGTTTCAGATAATTCGTATGCGGCTTGGGCAGAGCAAGTTTGCCCTCTATATTTATCAAATCATATTCCGCGTGGCGTTGAGTAAAAAGTTGTTTTAAGTATTCTGGTGCAAGTTTATGCAGTGTCTTGTACATAACCAGAGTTTTCTGTTTTTGACGACGAAACGACAGCTGTTAGGCCACAAAATGTAATAATTGACGCAAAATGTAATAGTAACCCAAAATGTAATAATTTTTGACGCAAAATGTAATAGTACCTTATTCGTAATAATTTTCGCGGGCACTTAATTTCGCGAATTTGGAACAGGAATATTTCGCGAGCATTAATTTTCGCGATTTTGCAAAAAGTGATAAATGACAAAAGACAGACTTAAATGACGATTGATTTGCAATCATGATTTGCAATTAGGTAATAGAAATAGCGTTTATAATCAGGCCCCGTCCACACGTATCCGGATATTTTTAAATCCGCAACTTTTTTGTTGCGGATTAGAAAATATTCGCGTCCACACGTAGCGTATTTGAATCGTATTTGCCCGAATTCGCCGGATACGTGTGGATGGAAGGCCAATCCGCAACAAAAAGATTCAAAAATATCCGGATACGTGTGGACGGGGCCTCAGACTAATCAAGCAAATACTGCAAATCAATCAAATGCTAATGCAATATTGTACTTAATAAAAGTCAATTATAAAAATATGATTTTAAATACCTATGCCATACAGTTCTGTAATGATTATAAATGCTTAACACCCTTGAAACAGAACAAAACTATAGATGAATAATAATGAAATACAATTTAAGTATATCTTCCGATACAGCCTTGTGCAATGTCTATATTATTACTGTGGTGCACTGTCTATATCCTAAAATGGGTCCTTAGACGGAGCTAAGAGCTTGTGTTGGCTAATTATAAAAAGCCTGGCCTAAATGGACATTTTGATGACTGCACGAAAGATGTTTTAAAAGAGCTACATGTACAAGAAGAAGAAATGAGTGATTCGGATGGAGAAAGTGCTGAAGTAGAAGATAAATAGACTGATGACAATTACCATGTAGCTATAAACGCAGTTAATCATTGATTAAAGCGATTATAGAAGTGTATTAAATTTCGCGTGTTAAATTTTCGCGTATCCTAATTTTAGCGAGTCTTTAATTTCGCGATTTTTTACAAATCGCGAAAATCGCGAAATTAAAGCCTCGCGAAAATTATTACGAATAAGGTAACCCAAAGTGTAAGAAATTTGACGCAAAATGTAATAGGTTCAGTTTGACAAACGCCACATATCAATCAAGTTGTACACGTAATCGATTACCTGGCAACCATATTCAAGAGAGTAAGAAGCCTCTTCCAGCAAAGTATAAGTTGGATATCGAGCGTTTGCCGAGCGATGAAGATAAACCTGGAACCTTTGAAGTAACGAACAGAAAGTTATATCAAAATGGCTCCAAACGGATAAAAAACGGCAATAAAAATAACACCAAACACAATAAAAGTCCATTGCTAAATTT
This sequence comes from Cladopsammia gracilis, assembly GCA_022457155.1. Classification (NCBI taxonomy): domain Eukaryota; kingdom Metazoa; phylum Cnidaria; class Anthozoa; order Scleractinia; family Dendrophylliidae; genus Cladopsammia; species Cladopsammia gracilis. The sequence goes on along the minus strand of JAJGOT010000750.1, from coordinate 279,869 downwards.
TGGGCATAATCGCGCTCGACTACCGTTTGATTTTGAACAAAATCGAACGGTATTTCAAACGAACTAAACGAACAAACAATTGAAAATGAAAGCCGTTGAAAGTGCGAACTTGTGTTAATTTAACGTTTGGTGACTGACAAAGGAACATTTTTAGGCATTGTGCGCGGCTACATGTATGAAAGAGAATTCATGCATTCAGTAGTCTTTAAAATAGAAAACACACAAACAAGTGAGAATTGGGGCCTGGTCGCACTGCAGTCAAAAACAAAAATTAGCCCGTGCAAAATGACAAAAGCAAAAACATTCCACAAAAAACGTGTCCTACCGGAGCAGTTTCTTTTGTTTTCCTCGATTTTTGCACGAGCGGATTTTTGTTTTTGACTGTAGCGCGACCAGGCCCTTGGTTCAAAGGTTATTAAATACAAAAAGTATATTTTGCAGTACGCGCACCCTACAAAAAAATTCTTGAGTTTGGCGGTCTTGGAAAGGATTATAATTTAAAGCTTGGTGACTGACAAATGAATCTTTTTTACATGTCTCGCGCGTGCTGTAAAAATATTCGTGTGTTCGGTGGACTTTAAAAATGTGTTTGCCGACCTGTGTTTGAAAAGGAAAAATAAACAATAGAGTTGAAGTGCAAACTTTCTTAGGTGTTGTGCACGTGTTTGGAAAAAGATTCTTGCGTTCAATAGACTTGAAAATGAAAACAAGAAGTGAATTCGAAAGATGGCTATTGGGATTGTAATAAGAGAATATTGCACAAGGTGTGTGAACTCGAGTCAGGTTTATTCGCCTCGATGATGATGATGATGAAATACATTGTAAAAGTCTAGCGATACATGAATTATTGGTCATTCATTTTTATTAGATGTGGTGGCTCCTAAAAGAGCCACTTTTAGCGACCTACAGTGCACGACTATGCAGGGTGCGGTGGTAGCTCCAAATAGTGCTGTTAATGTATGGTAGCTCCTCCATGTGCTTCTATCACAGCTGGGATCGCATCGCGCAAAACGTGGTCGATATATTTTCCACATTTTTCAGGAGTCACCTTCGCCCAGAACCTTTTTCATCCCGTCCAACAACCTAAATATCTCAGCTGGACGAAGACTTTGCTTGTGAAGAAGCTCGATTCGAGTTCGCGTATAATCTGTAACCTTTGGCATATTGATTAAAGCAAGTAATGATCTTGCCTGTAGCGCTGTACTGAGATAAGGGAAAAATCTTTATGTAAACATTGTTTTTTTTTTTGGTAAACATTGAATGGATCCAAACAAGAAGTCACACGAGCGCAAAGCCGTGACTTATGACGTGACTTCTTCTGGCGAATTCAAGTTCAATTTCCATAAGCCTGTATTAAAAAAAGGTGAATTTTATTTTCTTTAAGCTTCCTTTCTTGGAAGACAAGGTGACATACTCTACACATGTGCACAATTATCGCGAGTTAACAGTAAGTTCGCAAGTTTATAAGTTCGTAAGTCCAAACTTCGCGAGTTTATGAAAAAAAGGTCAGCTCATGTTTAAGTTTCGCTTAGCGCCCACGAACTTTCGCTAAGGAGAAACGAAATTTCGTTTAGCGCAGGCGAATTATCGTTTAGCCGAAACGAATTTTCGTTTGTATGAGGCGAATTTTCGTCTAGACGAAACGAAAGTTCGCGGCGATATTTCGTTTAGTACTGCGACATTTCGTCACACTTGTACTTTTTCGCCTAGTTCGCGAAATTTCGCAGCAACTTGAACAATATATGTCCGAATTGTCGCCGAAATGTGGCGGATATTTCTTCTGAAGCGAAATTTCGCAATTTTTTCGTAGAAATTCACGTAATTCGCCGAAATTCGGCGAATTTCGTTTGCATGATTTTTTCACAATACTGCATAGTAACGTCTGAGAATTCAAAATCACCCACGTTCTTCAAAAGTTTTGTGTACAAGGTTCCTTTGCTCAGAGTGTACATCCCAGAGCTGACAAACTACGTTCTCCGTATCAGCGTCAGAAAGATAATCTACATGAAAGGAAAAGGTTCTGACGCAGTCTTGGAACTTAAAAACATCACCAGTTCAAATAACTGGTCAAATGCTTGGCTGATCTAAGTGGGCGACAGCCTTGGCTGGTTTTTCAGAAAGTCAATTTTCTGAAAGAAATCAGTTTTTCTACATACGATGACAGAGATGATAGAGATATGTTTGTGTTTAGAACCAAAAGCTTCCCATGTAAACTTTAAAGCAGGAAAAGGAAGATTTAGTTATTAAATGCAAAAAAAAAAAACAACATTCGATCAGTCTGGATGACGCATGCACTTATACGGACTGTATTTGCTTATATAGGAAGGTTTTTTTCGTCGTTCAATAATTTAATAAAATAAATAAAAAGTTCCAAATTTGGTAGCTGGTCACATACCGAAAAATCCCGAAAAAAAGCTCCTCTGTATTTATGCTCCTCCAAATAGCAGCCCCCAAATTCGAAACAAAAAAAACGTTTCCTATAATAAGTCTCTCCGAATATAAGACTTATGAGAGGCGTCCCACAGGCAGTTAAGCAGACATTAACATTAAAGACGGTGCGAGCAGTTAACAGTTTGCTATTTACTTTACATCTTTGGGTTGGATTGTTGAACAAGAACTCTTCGCGTATTATAATCGGGCTGTTAAGGGACTTAGGATCATTCTTCATTTGATTTCATTTCTGCAGTTCATATATGATTTATTTCATATATATCATTTCACACTCACTCCTTTTCACGGGAACATATGAACCTACAATTGACCTGCTCCCAACGTCGGTGGCTTCATAGCTCAGTTGGTAGAGCATCGCACCGATATCGCGAGGTCACGGGTTCGAACCCCGTTGAAGTCCTGAATTTTTTTTTTCAGGCTTCTTTTCGTAATTGCTTAAATTGCGTTCACAACTGCGAGGATAATTCTTCATTTGATTTTTTAACTTTTGTCGTCTTTTCAAATCTATTAATATCAAAATTCATATCTTTTTCATGTAATCAATTTTATTTGTTTTGTTTTTTCGCTTAAACTCAGAACACTTTGTGTTTTATGTTTTTACGGAATCAACATAACTTACAAATATCTAACATACTCATTGTTAAAAATTATTATAAAAATTGGTTTTGCATTATTTCACGATAATTTCAAAACAAATTTCTGAGTCATTTGATCAGGACTTTGATAATACTTTCAGGACATAACGTATTTCGTTTCTCTATCGCTAATTCAAAGACACGAGCTGGAAAACTTTAATTTTTGACAACTCAATCATAAAACGTGACTTTCACATCGTGTATTGTTTTCTAATGATAACATCTACCACTAAAAGCATAATCTATTTTCAATCACGCAAGTTGGAAAACTTAGACAAGAAAGCTTCCATGTTATCCGTGAGCATCATAACAAGTCGACGATAATGACATTTGCCCATAATTGAAATCATTCATATACAGACATCAAGAATAGAGCGAGACATATGTACCGCCGTGACATTTGGATGGCTTGACTGAGCGAGAATCGGGCTATATTCAAGCCATCCCGTTCGAAAATTTATGGCTAGACACGAGCGAGATTCAAGCCAGACAACAGTCCCGCTCTTAACGAGCAAGAATGAAGCGACGAATGTTTTTCTTCCTCAGATGGTCCAGTCTAACGTACAGGGTGTTTCAAAAGTTCGTGGACACTTTTCTATACAGATAAATGATGTTTTAGAATACCGATGTTAAAGGGGCTATGTCGCAAGGTGAGTCTGCGCAATGAGTTCCTGTCATGTGACGTCACCTGACGTCACATATACCAAATTTCTATTGTTCCCTCCCGGATCGCGGCAAGTTTTATCGCGCTTGCACTCGTGTTGAACCACGCAAGGAAAACAAACACACGATCGACTTCGCTTTTAAATTCCTCCCCAACTTCCACCACTACTGGAAGACATCGAATTTTTCGAAGGTACGACTAACAAATCGGAGAAATAATTTAACAAAAATCTAGCCAAGGAAATACTCTAACTAATTTGTAAATTGAGATCTATCCTTCCACGCAATACGACGGGATGGAACGGATTGCAGTGAATTCGACAGTTATGGCCGCCAACTTGATAAAAAGCCACCGGACGTTTTTCAAGTTGTTAGTACCCAGTACTCACCCGCCATCCTCGCGACATAGCCCCTTTAATTAAAGTCGTCCAGTTTTATGTACATTGTTTCCTTTGTCTACTGTTAAAATATCAATATCCAGCATGTCCCCGTTTCTTTCGTATAACGTTTTTAAGCCGTTGCGGCATGGAAAGAGCTAGCTCGCTTAGGCTTGCTAGTGATATGTTTCGCCAGGCTTGCCGAAACCTTGATTTTAGTCTTAGGGATTGGATCTATGTATGCAGCTTCGTCCATGATGCTCCACAGGTTCTCAATGGGGTTAAGGTCGCGGAGGGTTCTCAATGGGGTTAAGGTCGCGGGGGATACCTGGTCATGAATAATTTCATAAGGTAAAATTTTAGCAGGGGTGTCACTTTGAAAAACGTTATATCGTGAACGTTTGGAAGCCGATTTCGCTAAAATTTGACAGAGATATTGGCGAATAATGGAAGTGCATAAGGATTGCTTCTTATTGAAGAGATCGCGCTTTGCGGCAATGCTGTAAGCGACTAAAGTTATGTTTTTAAAAACATGGTTTTGTGTCCAAGTTTGCTCCTCGAGAAGAACACAAAGCAAGATGATTTTATCACTCACTGATCCGTCAAAACGTCTATTGTGTCATATCTGACTCCGATTTTTTGATTTCAACTTCAATTAAAAATTATTAGCTTTTAAAGGATTAGAATTGTCCATGTTAGAATTTGAAGCCTCATATCTTCCCTTTGAAAGCCTATTTAAAAATTTTGAGTCAGATGTGACAATCTACAATACACCTAATTTACCTCCCTGCAGTTTCAACTCACGAACTTCAACTCAACTCAATAAAGATTGTAGTAGCAGTATGAAATTCTCTATCCGCGCTGAATTCTTGGACACAAAATTGCTTGTTTTTACGCTTCCGAAGGCTTCCCGAGCAATCACGAATTATATATTTATGGTAATTTTGCTAATTTTAATCCACGGGCCGCTATTGTCAACACTTCATGTAGAAAGAACAATGGGCCCATTTCACACTAGAAGACGGACAAATCGTCTGGACGGACAAGTCGTCCGACGATTTGTTCGTGCAATGTGAATTCTAGACGGACAACTCATCTTGTGTTGGTCATCGTAAATTCATATCTGAACGAACAAACAGACGATTTTGAAAGCAAGGGGCCTGGCACAAACAGGCTTGGTTACCTTGCTTTCTATCCGCCATTTTGATTTTCCCATAAACCATCACTCCCTTTACTAGTCCCCTTAGCGAGTACTGGGACCGAGATACAACCATTTGTTCGTCTGGTGTGAATTTAAGTCGGACTTTGGACGACTTATCCGTCTAGACGAACAAATTGTCCTCGAAAAATCGTCTTAATAGACGGCCAAATCGACGGACAAAATCAGACGACTTTTACGTCCAAAATTTAGTTCGTCCCGTTTTCTTACTAAGACGACTTGTCCGTCTGAGACGACTTGTCCGTCCAGACGATTTGTCCGTTTCTAGTGTGAAAACGGCCAATGCGTTGAAAAATAATGTATTTTACCAGACAGCGCTTTGCACGTGCAATTATTGATGCATAAAAATTACAGAGCCCGTTCGTGAATATTTCACGCATTTTCGGTATCAGCCGTCGCACTTCGTACATACTCTTTTCATAAATACATACTGATGAGCGGAAACTGTCCCCCGCGACCTAAAGATCAGGCAAATTTGCTGGCCGTTCTTTTTTTTTCAATAAAATTCGGGAGGTTTTTCATGCACCACAGCTGGGTTGCTTTCGCTGTACGAGCTGGTGCACCATCTTGTACCGTTTTAACGGCTTTTCAAGGATTTTTGTGACACAATACTCTGCCGTTACAGCTTGGCCTTGCAGGATAAAATGTAAGGAAGTCAGGTCATCCATTTGGCGCTTCCTTTAACTTGGTACGATGGCGGAACCTGGCTCTCCTGTGAGCCCCATACGATATCGTTTTTAACCCGTGAATACGCGCATGCATAATGACGGGTTATCGGTAACGGTGTCGGATACAGCTATTTCAATTTAGGTTGTCGGATGAGAGCTTCAAGCGTACGCAACGAGATCGCAAGTTACTATGGGTAGTTGTAAATTGGTCTTAGCTTAAGTTCGCGGTCTTTTAGTTTGTTAGTGTGATGGGTCAGGTGGATGTTAGAACCATAAATGCTTGCCTTCACTGAATGGACGAGGCATTTTAATTTACTTTCGTCAATTTATCGTATTCATAAAAATCCCAAAGTACCTTGCGGTCTCGTTGCGTACGCTTGAAGCTATCATCCGACAACCTTAAGGTGATTCCTCAGAAATAAAAGTTGTCGAACGATTTTTTTTTAATTTTCCCTAACAGCTCCCTACCATAAGTTGTTTCGAAAAATTCAATAAAAAAGATAGGTCACCATGCTCGGTAAAGAGATATAATGGACCAATGTTGCCCCATTTATGCCTCTAGCAATACCGATCACGAACGTCATTATTTGATCGGTTCATGTTTCTTTTCCCGGTAACCCGTGAAAGCAAAGTTTACAATTCTTCCAAAAAACGTGATAGGTTAAAGTCTCCACCATATGGGAACACTATAAAATAAAATTTATAAAAACGTCACACAACTTCAAATGACACGGACTCAAAACGTTCCTCGCGCCCATGTTTTCAAGGTCATCAATTTGCTCCCACGAGTAACTGATTTGAGAACGTTTTTATCGATATCTTTTTTTCCTGTCGAGGAATTTTTTTTAAACTTTCTTAACTTAAAAAGCATTAATTTAACATCAAAATGATGCAATAAAAAATATAGGTCACCATGCTCGTTAGAGAGAAAAAGACAGTCGTATTTTCTAACGAGCTTGCGGGCGCTCATTTTGCTCAACCGCGCACGTTCATTGCTTATAAATTATGGTAATTCTCCTTTTGAAAAATACTCGTAAGACAATTAAATTTCCAGCTGCGTGTTTTAAAAACCGTTCACTTAAAAGAGTGTTGTTATCAACTGGCTGCCAAGAAAGGACTATTACGTGTGTTATGCGCAGTACAGGATGCGCAGTGCAATACTGAGGAATCACCTTAATTGAATTAGCTGTATGCAAATGAGCACTCACTCGCTCACTCGCTCCATCCATCAGCTGTAAAGTTAGTGACGTAATGCTTTGTTACGAATGCGTTTCGTAACAAGAACAACGTGAATCCAGCGATAACAATAAGTAAATTGTTGTAATATAAACGAATATAAACAACAATAAGCTTAAAGATGTTTCGCATTTGGAGTCTTCAATGCAACATTAAAATCGATCTAAAAGGATTTTTCAACCGAGACACGCGTTTTGATGCGTATCTACCTTGAAATAATTGAATTTATCCCGTTCTAATTCAGTGACCACGGTGGCCGAGTGGTTTAAAGCGTGGAATAACAACCGAAAGGTCCGAGGTTCGATTCTCGCTCGGGACCTTTTTTTTTTCCTTCGGACTGAACATTATAAAAGTGATGTATTGTATTTTTCTTTTTGCGTTTGTCAAAAATCCTTACTTTTAATTTAAAAAAAAAAAATTATTGAACCGTGTCAGTGTGAAAACATAAGTCTCCCGCAATATTGCGTTACGCGTTAGCATTTCTTATTCACGGGTTGGCTCTTAGGAGCCTTTGATTATGCAAACCCCTTACATCCAGTGACAAAACTTTTAGCGAAGCCATATTCACGCATACAAAAAGACAAAAGTTTTAAAAGAAAAAAAAACAAAACACCAGAAAGTCAAACGGACACTAAACACAATCACTTACAATTACAGCTACAACTTACTTCTCCTGGGATCTACAGCTATACTAAAAAAACAAAGAGGTCCGCATATTGAGAGGTGTAATTAAGTCACATTGTTGCTTTTATATAGGATCGATACAAATTAGACTATTGGGCGTGTTAATTGACCACAAATGTAATAATGGATTTTACCGTGCGTTCTTCACTTTGCACAACAGGGTTACCAGCTCTAAGTTGTGAGGACCAGGATTTCGCCAGTCTATACCATGCGCGATTTAGGGGTAACACTTATTCTATTGTTAAAACAATAGAATATAAGAACACAAAAGAACGACAATACAATAGAATACAATACCATAGAATATATTAGAATACATAATTTTGCCTAATACAATGGAAGTGTACAATGTACAATGGAGCTGACACCCTAAATCGGGCATCATATGCGCCAGTCATGCATATCTTTCTCGGACAACCAAACTTGGACAAACTGAAGTTGTTTATGTAGTGTGTTGGACGTCATCTGCCATTCACGTGACCAAACCTGAAGTTGCTATTATCTCAACTAAACATTTTCTAGTGCGGAACCAAGGCCCAGTTAAATTATAAAATGTAAACGAAGTAATGTTCGGAGTGAATAGCTGTCAAGTTAAAAGAAACATTTATTCACATTTCACAACCTGAACGAAACGTAAGCAATCATTTGCATTTGTGGTCAACTATTACATCATTGTGGCTTCAGTTAAAGCTTGAGGGCTTTATTGAGGGCTCAGTTGAGGGCTTTATTGCATTTGTGGTCACTGTTATTACATTTGTGGCTTCAGTTGAAGCCACAAATGTAATAATTGACCACAAATGCAATAAAGCCCTCAAATGTAATAAGAGGATTGACCACAAATGTAATAAAGCCCTTCTCTGATTCGTCTTAAGGAAATTATTAATTCCCCAAAGTGGCATATGGAGATAATCAGTATTGCGTAGCCCACTTGACAAGCTCATACACCCGTCTTAACGCTCACTGCCTCAGACTAGTACTGTACGTTGTTTGAACTAAAAGTTTATATTAAATTGGGCGGTGCACACCGGCTATCGTTGACGAAGACGTTGAAATGTTTTGTTGTGGGAATACCATGTTTGCTGTTGAAATTGTTAGTTCAAGCTTCTGATTGCATGCATTACGGTATGTGAAACTCGTATCATTTGTGTGCGCATGCTTTTACTGAAAGGAGGACGCTACGATTTGAACAATTAAACTTTGAACTTTATATAAATTACTTTTTAAGTGGCATGCCTTTCGGTCGCACTAAGTTTTCTCTCTGTGAGTTGATTGTCACGAAACCTGTTGTACACCGGTATCCTGTCTACACGCATAGTTTATACTGTTTCATATAGAGGTACTGCTACTTGGTGATGTTACGGAGATTTTATTTGCCCCTGAAATGGTAGGGTAGCCAGGAGAAAGTAGTACACAGTTTATTCGACAAAATTTTACAAAGTCTGGTTGCGAGGCGCTTTTCAGTATTGTAGTTGTTAATCAGTATACTTCGGGATTGAACACGTGACTGATATAGTCATATGAGGGAGAGATAGCTCAGAGATAGAGATAGCTTTGTCAAAGTTTAGTGGCAAGGTGATGTAACTACATATTTCCGGGTTGATCATGTGGCCGATGACGTGGTATACCGCTAAGACCTAAGTGAACTGAAATGAAATAACAAGAGGCTAGGATAAATAATTGCTTACGTTCGTTCAGGTTGTGAAATGTGAATAAACGTTTCTTTTAACTTGACAGCTATTCATTTCGAGCATTACTTCGTTTACATTTTATAACTGGGCCTTGGTTCCGCACTAGAAAATGTTTAGTTGAGATAACAGCAACTTCAGGTTTGGTCACGTGAATGGCAGATGACGTCCAACACACTACATAGACAACAGTTTGTCCAAGTTTGGTTGTCCGAGAAAGATATGCATGACTGGCGAAATCCTGGTCCTAACAACTTAGGGCTGGCAACCCTGTTGTGCAAACTGAAGAACGCATGGTAAAATCCATTATTACATTTGTGGCCAATTCGTATTACATTTGAGGGCGTTATTACATTTGTGGTCAATCGTTATTACATTTGAGGGCTTTATTGCATTTGTGGTCAATTATTACACTTGTGGCTTCAACATGGTCCCCTGGGGGACCAAGTTTGATATTTTTTTTAGAATGAAAAATGAAAAATTTCCCTAACTTTGGCAACTTCTCACGATACTTAAAATTTGATACAGAGCTAAATTCTACTGTTGTTTGACAGGTACAAGTCCAGTTATTATTACAATATTATAAAAGTTTCCATATGATTGTTCCAAGTAGTTAAACATTAACTTCTATCAACTCACTTTCACAGCTTGTAATAAAACAGGAAAAATGGGTTCACAAAAACTCATCTAAACCAAACGTGGATCGTCGTACAGCAATTTCCTTGCAGCCCTAGAACTTGATCTTAAATAAATGTCTCTAAAATGCTCCTCGGGATTTCTCTGAGGTTAAAATCTTTATATAAAACTAAAATGTTTATATAAAACGACGTTTCGATCAGTTTTACTGATCTTCTTCAGGCTCTTCTTATCATGTTTTCAAAATGGCGGATCGCTTTCTTGTTTTCAGCTTGGTAACCGTGCATGACACTTCGTGATTATTATACAACATGTAAATGTTGATGTGAAAGCGCGGGAACGCAGTAGTGCAGCAGTTGTTCACAGTTAGTCATTGTCTACTACCATTTTTTTTTCCTCATCAAAGAACGAGTTTAGAACTGGTCTCCATGTTTCGATGTGGTTAAAATTGTTTACGACTTCCATCCCACGATGTTTTTGGCGTAAGGACTCGATTCCCTCTAGAACTTTTCTTTGTTTCAGGCCTCTTTCTCTTGCTATGATCTCCGTGTTTGCCCAATCCACATCACTTCGGCACTCAACAGCATGTCGTGCTAGGCCCCCATCTTCCTTTCCCATCCGTTTCTCGGCCGACTGAGTGTTTCCTTTGCGAAGGTCTTCATTTGTCAGTTTGACCTTGTTAATATGTTCTTTCTTTCTTGTTTGGAAGAGGCGCCACGTTTCTCCTATATATACAGCATTATGGCAGGTACACGGAATCTTATATACAACGCCCTTTTGCCTTTCACCGAGGGGTTCTTGACATGTATGCTTAATCTCTTTAATCTTTCTTCCAGGTTTGAATGCAACCCGAAAAGAGTGTCGTTTTGCAGTCCTCTTGAACTGCTCAGACAACCCTTTTAAATACGGTATTGTCACAGTTCCACGACATTCCTGTTCTTCTTGTTCTCGTCTGTCTGTCCGGTGAGGTCTTTCTTCCATATACTTTCTCACTGTTTTTCTGGAGTACCCGTTGGCCACAAACACGTCCTCAATGTTGTGTAATTCATCTGCCAGGTGTTTCTCATCACATAAGGCCCTCGCCCTGTCAGCAAAACCTTTCACAATTGCTCTTTTCATGCTTTCTGGGTGATTGGACCTCTCTTTTACGTTTATATTCGTGTGGGTCTTCTTGTAATGGACTGAGTGTACTATTTTCTTGGTCTTTCTGTTTACGGTCTGCTTTAAATCAAGTACTGGTAAAACATCTCCTTCTTGGTCTTCCTTTGTAAACACAATTACTCCTGGTTCAATGGTATTTAGGTGGTCTAGTATCTTCTGAGCTTCTCCTTTCTTGCACTTGGTCTCACTATCATCCACGTACCAGAACCACTCATTTAGGGGATACGGAGACGTTTCTATAACCCTTAATTGAAATTCCTCCATGTATATGATTGCAATTTCACCCGTGGCACCAAGGCCTATTGGTCCACTGTCCAAAGCATAATGACTTCCACCGTATTCACAATAAGTCACATCAAACATCCACTTCAACAACTCCATTATTGAAGTTACACTCATCGTGGTCGTTTCCTCGAGATCTCTATTCTCACTCAACAGCCTTCTTCTTCCTTTCTGTCGATAATCGTGTCTATGACCTTTACTCCATCACGAAAGCACGACCCTCGGTAAGAGCAGGAGAGGACTGGGATTTAACAGACAAAGTGTGTCGTGATGGAGTAAAGGTCATAGACAGGATTATCGACAGAAAGGAATTAACAGAAAATCAAGGCAACCGCTTAAAACCAAAGAATTGCCGTGCACCTAGACTCACTGGACTACCAAAGGTCCATAAAGAAGGGGTACCGATGAGAGGAATTGTGTCAATGGTAGGATCCCCTTTTGAGAAGATTTCGAAGACCCTGATCCCAATCTTGAGAACTGTACAAGGAAGAATTCCAGAGAACTAAAAGAGAGAACCAAGGATTGGAGAGTAGAGAGAAACGAAATCCTGGTCAGCTATGATGTTAAGAACTTGTACCCTTCGATACCTATTGATAAGGCGTTGGAGCTGGTTGAAAGGCTGTTGAGTGAGAATAGAGATCTCGAGGAAACGACCACGATGAGTGTAACTTCAATAATGGAGTTGTTGAAGTGGATGTTTGATCTGACTTATTGTGAATACGGTGGAAGTCATTATGTTTTGGACAGTGGACCAATAGGCCTTGGTGCCACGGGTGAAATTGCAATCATATACATGGAGAAATTTCAATTAAGGGCTATAGAAACGTCTCCGTATCCCCTAAATGAGTGGTTCTGGTACGTGGATGATAGTGAGACCAAGTGCAAGAAAGGAGAAGCTCAGAAGATACTAGACCACCTAAATACCATTGAACCAGGAGTAATTGTGTTCACAAAGGAAGACCAAGAAGGAGATGTTTTACCAGTACTTGATTTAAAGCAGACCGTAAACAGAAAGACCAAGAAAATAGTACACTCAGTCCATTACAAGAAGACCCACACGAATATAAACGTGAAAGAGAGGTCCAATCACCCAGAAAGCATGAAAAGAGCAATTGTGAAAGGTTTTGCTGACAGGGCGAGGGCCTTATGTGATGAGAAACACCTGGCAGATGAATTACACAACATTGAGGACGTGTTTGTGGCCAACGGGTACTCCAGAAAAACAGTGAGAAAGTATATGGAAGAAAGACCTCACCGGACAGACAGACGAGAACAAGAAGAACAGGAATGTCGTGGAACTGTGACAATACCGTATTTAAAAGGGTTGTCTGAGCAGTTCAAGAGGACTGCAAAACGACACTCTTTTCGGGTTGCATTCAAACCTGGAAGAAAGATTAAAGAGATTAAGCATACATGTCAAGAACCCCTCGGTGAAAGGCAAAAGGGCGTTGTATATAAGATTCCGTGTACCTGCCATAATGCTGTATATATAGGAGAAACGTGGCGCCTCTTCCAAACAAGAAAGAAAGAACATATTAACAAGGTCAAACTGACAAATGAAGACCTTCGCAAAGGAAACACTCAGTCGGCCGAGAAACGGATGGGAAAGGAAGATGGGGGCCTAGCACGACATGCTGTTGAGTGCCGAAGTGATGTGGATTGGGCAAACACGAAGATCATAGCAAGGGAAAGAGGCCTGAAACAAAGAAAAGTTCTAGAGGGAATCGAGTCCTTACGCCAAAAACATCGTGGGATGGAAGTCGTAAACAATTTTGACCACATCGAAACATGGAGACCAGTTCTAAACTCGTTCTTTGATGAGGAAAAAAAAATGGTAGTAGACAATGACTAACTGTGAACAACTGCTGCACTACTGCGTTCCCGCGCTTTCACATCAACATTTACATGTTGTATAATAATCACGAAGTGTCATGCACGGTTACCAAGCTGAAAACAAGAAAGCGATCCGCCATTTTGAAAACATTTTAAGAAGAGCCTGAAGAAGATCAGTAAAACTGATCGAAACGTCGTTTTATATAAACATTTTAGTTTTATATAAAGATTTTAACCTCAGAGAAATCCCGAGGAACATTTTAGAGACATTTATTTGATAAAATGAGAGGTGAAAGTTTCAGAATTACAATTAATCTTAAATATCATGAAAAAAAATTGTATAACCAGGTGGTTTTATATATAAATAAAGGTTACTTATTAAGGTTACTTACTTACTTACTTACTTAGTTTTAAGACCATGAAGCCGCTTTGAAATACCGGTATTACCGAATTATGCAAATTAGGAGCCTCAACCTTAGCATGCAAATACAGTGCAAAATGTGACCAGAAGAATGTTGTTTCCCATCAGAGTGTAGTATCCGTTCCTCCGTGCGTAGTGCGAACCTACACTCTATCACGTGATATCGCAATAAATACTGTTCTATCCAACATGGCGTGTGTTCATTGACGATCCTACATTTAGCGACGAGGAACGCGGATTACAAGAAGAAAACCAAAGCCATAGAAAAGAAAATCAGCGAAATCCACGGCTAAGACCTTGAAGCACTTAGGCTACCGAAAATTCAGAAGAAAGAAGTAGAATAGAAAACAACAAAACACCGAAGAGAACTCGCGAAGAGACCACGTGCTCGGTAAGAAATCATGCCAGAAACGCCAGGTGAAGCAGGAGCCGAAGGAAACTCGCCGAATCCGACAGAAATAAGAGTATTCAGCGTCGAGAAAATCACTTAAGATAGAGCCGTTCGAGATTCCGGAAAAACCCCTGGAAATATGACGAGCATGGAAAGAATGGATAGAAGACTTCGAAGACTGAAACATCGTATTTCGAGATTACATAAATAAGAGATCGCGTGAGTGCGCTAAAAATTTAAAGAAATCAAGAAACTCGCACGCAACTTGCCAGATACAACGCCGGTGGTCGGGGACGATGATTACAAGAAACTGAAAAGGAAACTAGACAATCATTTCAAGTGGAAAAAGAACAAGCACCACGCGAGATTCACATTTAACAAGCAAAGACCAATCGATGGAGAGAGTGTTGTCACATACGCTGCGCGACTACACGAAAAATCAAAGGATTGCGTGTTCGGCGAGCAAACAGAAGACAGAATACTGGAACACTTGATACAAACTATCAAGGATAGCGAATTCGTGAAAAGAAGTATTCAGAAGAAATGGGACCTATAGATCGATTCCTCGAGGAAGGAAGCCAAAGAGAAGACATCAACCAGCAAGTCAAAGACATGAAAGAAGATTTCAAGATATCGAAGGTAGAGCATCAATCGAAAGATTTTCCGAAGAAAGGCAAGTGGAGCGGAAGAAGAAACCCGAGGCAACCGCCGCGACTTCCCAGTAAACAAGAAAGAAGGGAAAGAGAAAAGCAAAAGCTGTAGTTACTGTGGAAAGACAGGAACACATCCTCCAGGCCGAAACTGCCCAGCATACGGACAAAGTGTTAAAGTGTGGCAAGTACAATCATTATGCGTCATGTTGCAGAGCCGGAGCCCCACCTCAAGATGGATCCAAAGAGACTAAGAGAGGGCGAATCAAGAAAACAACAGAGGCTGAGAAGACAAGCAACAACTCTGATGATGATTACATTCACCTTCAGCAGACAGCGCAACACCTACGCCGAGTGAAGAAGATAAGGTCAGGTCCAAATCAAAACACTGAACCTATGTATGGTCAGTTGGTTTTAAGACACTGTTACCTATATCTTGCCCTTCTCCATTGTTTTTTCTTATCTTGTTAACTTCAAAAAACGTATGTAAAAATTAATCAAAGGGCTCTTAAAGCCATCTCGTTAAAGCGTTAGAACGTGTGGTTAATAAAAACAAAATAGAAGAATTGATAGTGAATATGGTAAAGATGCCGTTGTAGCGCACCTTTAGATTAAGTCTACTTAAAATACGTACATGAAAACATCACATGATGCATATCAGCCAATAGAAATTTATGTTCACGAAATGGGCTTTACATTTTCAAAAAAAAAAACAACTTTAACATAAAAGGCTGATCAGACAGCAAATTTGTTCGATTTCTTTTAATAAGATATGCCCGATATTTCGGTTAGACAAAACTAACCTTCATCAGGGGCTAGGAAAGCTTGGTGAAGATGGAAACAAACGGTTACAATATTTAAAATGGGCTAAGATAAATTGCTGGCACACGATAGGCTAATAAACAAGTAACGGTCCAGCTATATATTGCTACTGTTTGTTCTAGTGGTCCTTGCATTTTTACAGAAGTTATTTACATTTTCACGCTAGTAACTAAAATGGGGTCCTATTATTTGGTTATACAATAGACGTGTTTAGAAAATGTTATAGGCTGGGCCTTATCATCATCATTATTATTTTTTTTTTGCAAAAGGAGGGGAACCCGTGCCCCTCTGCTAACAACTTCTCTGTACAGCATTGGGGGATCTTTTCTCATCAGTGCTCCACTTTTTCAAGACCAAAAGCCAGAATAATCCTCAACTTCGACGACTAAGGAGAGCTTTTTTTCACAAGATTTGGTGCCGTTTTTTCACCACAAGCAAGAAAGCGTCTTGTAACCAACTGTCTTCGCTTTGGTGAGTGCGTGCTTTTCAATTTGGGTTTTGGTCTCGCGAGTTTTCTCGCCCTCGCGTTACGTGGAGATGGCCGCGCGTACCGCACACCAGCCGTTCGCCCACACTAGAACTTACTGTCCGCTTGATAGTGGAGGAAAACCTGGATCTTGACTCGCTCAGTATAGCGCAGTCGTTACCGAACTTTAAGGAAGAAATCGTTGGGACAGAATCGGCCACGCGGTTGGCGGCATCGGGCTTTGACTGCGAAAGCCGCGTTATCCCTTTACGCCTTTTACGGCAAAAAGCACTACACGTGTCATGCTTCATTCCCGTTGAATTCCCCGATGAAAACCTGCTACAACTCGTGGAACAATACGGCGACCTCAAAGCGCGAGCAGTCCGCCGGCTTTGCTTCAAAGCTACGCGCACATCGAGAACGGCATCCGTGTCATAGAATTCACACGTTTACAAAAGGCAGTGCCACGCAAATAAGTCACTCAAGGGCTCGAGTTATTTTTTTAAGTACACTGGCCAGCCAATACTATGCTACCGGTGCCAGTCTTCCGAGCGCGTTGTTAAAGACTCCCCGAAGGCGAAACGCCGCGAGGCGAACCGCGAGGCTCCAGTGCCCGGAGGGGGGACACCAGAGGCCTCCCGACCCCCACTACAGCAACCAGCAACGACACTCCCCCTGTAACCACAATAGGCCATTTGCACGATAGCGTCATTTGACTACAACTACCAGAACTCATTTCGTTTTTCCTTTCTTATTTAAATTTTGTAATCCCAGTGAGGTTTAAATAACAAAGGTCCTAATTTGCACTACAAAACAAAAAAATGAACCTCCGTGCGACCCTTCTCCAGAAACTGCCGGCCACCCCCTACTACCGATGCCGTGAGCGTAAGCGTGAGAAGTCCTGTCTCGTGGTAATTTAAATACAACAGATGATCACACGCGTTTGGCGGAGATCAAAGATCTCCTAAAAACGCCATCATTCGCAGTAAAAAACAGTGGATAAAGTTGGGGGAAAAACCGACCAAGTATTTCCCGGGAGTATTTCTACCAGCTTGAAAATCAGCGACAAACACGCGACTCAATTTCAGAGTTGCGTGCCAACAATTCAATCATGACTTCCGATAAAAATATTCTTCGCGAATGTCGCGATTTTAATCGTAACCTCCATTCGGCTGAACAAGTTTATTTATCTAGTCAAGACTGGCTTTTAGACCAACTGGATAAAACTCTGGCATCTGAAGACCAGGAGAAATGCGAAGGTGACCTCACACTCTTCGAATGTCAATGTTTTGTAATAACGAAATATAATATCCAATTTATTCAACACTTTTGAACAGTTTAATGGTAAAATATTTATTGATTTCAAAGTTGCGTTTGTGAGTTTATTTTTAGAGATTTGAATTTACAAAATGGTAATTAGATGACGCCGACCCGGGACTTTGCCATTATTTCTACGCCAATTTACAATGCGCAGTTTACAGCTTGAGGATAATAATTTGATAAATACTAAAAAATAAACTGTGGAAAAACGTAAGAATTCACTAGCATCCGTGAGATTTTCAAAACAGATCACCACATCTGTACAAGCCATGTCGGGATGCAATCCCGAACGCCATTATGAAACAACGGATCAGGAGGTTCTTCAAGCTCCAAGAAACACTACTCAAAAACAGAATAAAACAAGGAGCTAAAACATAAACTGCAAGAAGTCATTATTCCAGTAGAGATACGGCAGCTTCAGACTTTGATCTTGGACACTTACATCCGTGATAAAGATCCACTTTCTCACAAGTCTTGCACACCGCAGACTTAGACACTAAATCACCGGCTGAGAGATTGGAGGCTCAGAGACCGGACGAGAGAAAGCGGCGGAAATCGAGCCTCAGAGATTGACTGATCCAAGCATATTCATAACAATTAACAAAAACTGCAGCCGATCACTACTTATCTTGCAACAAAAGTTAGCCAAAGACGCTCCAACATATGCCAAGAGAACTAGCATAACGAAGGCATAGACTGGAAACAATAATTCTATAAATGGCAGTGAGTGTGCACAGCATGTAAACTGACCTCCTGTCATTAAAGAGATTTATATCCCAAAGATAAAAGAGTCATACAATACATCGAGCATTTGTCACATCTCTATTTTGGTGATCAAAGGGGAACAAATATCTCGTAGACCTTCTTGGGAAAGCTATTCTAGAGGTTTCTTTATACATTATGCAACTAGCGGGAGTCGTGTTTGGCCTGTCACTTTTATAATACTGATATTCTCAAATTAATATATGTATCATATGTTTAATAGATAAATGTAAAGAAAGCCAAATTTAAAAAACGTGAAAAGTATGAAAAGTATGATTTTCTAGTACTTAGGAAACAAAACTCTTTCACCCCTGACCAAGTTAACTTTAAATATATATTACCAGTTATTCAGATTCCCATTTTGGCGATTATAAATGGCCAAACACAATAACATACGAGAGGAAAATAGTTAACAACTTCAAAGCTATAGCACACGCACTTTTTCTTATCAATTACTACCACAAACAGTGAAAAAAAAAAAAACGTGAAAAGTATGAAAAGTATGATTTTCTAGTACTTAGGAAACAAAACTCTTTCACCCCTGACCAAGTTAACTTTACATATATATTACCAGTTATTCAGATTCCCATTTTGGCGATTATAAATGGCCAAACACAATAACATACGAGAGGAAAATAGTTAACAACTTCAAAGCTATAGCACACGCACTTTTTCTTATCAATTACTACCACAAACAGACTCAGTAGATGAGGTTAAACGGATGTTGAACTATGTTTATTCAAATTGATACTGCACAAGAAACAACACCCTAAACCGGGTGAGGGGTGGGGGGGGGGGTTGCTCTTGCTTTCACAAAGGATAACACAGGAATGAATGATCGTGACAGTGGAACGCTCAAAAAGGTCTTATCTGAATACATGCATTCCAAAGATATCCATAACGGAAACTAGTGTAGTAATTAACCCTTTTAACATATCTATGATAAAAACACTCAATTGCATCACCTTCCTGACTCTTCAACGAACCAGATACAAACACGAATAAAAAGTCAGAAAAGATTGTTTGTGAAGCAAAGTAACAGGTGAAGTTAAATCGAATTTAAGAACTCTACTAACTTACCGTTTCCTAAACACAGATTTTAAAAGCCCGTAATCGTCACACTCGTCGGACTCCATCCTCAAACACGTGCAGACTGCACAATCGGTCAAACTCGAAACGCAACATTCATATATTTTCCAACTAGGGTTGAGTGAGGCATGAAGTGGAACTTGAAGACAGTTTGGACAATAAAGTTAATGTTTCGTGTTTTTGTTTCGTGCCATTTTAAAGTTATTTCTGCTTCTTTTCTTTCTTTGTTTTTTGTTTTTTTGGTAAAAATCGTAAGGAATTATTTTTCTGTTTTTTTTTCATCCGCATTTTATCATCCGCATTTTGTTATCCGCATTTCATTATCCGCCGTCCGCCATCCGCCATCCGCCGCCATCCGGTCCTCATTTTACAGAACGGTGAACTCTCATAACTCATAACTCTCATAACAGTGAACTCCTAGACAACCGGCACAACAGTCATTTGTATTCCCGATTCAACTCCAGACACGTCCTCAAAAGAACCAGAGACTGTTATCATAATACTGATACGTTTTTACAACAAGGTACAATAATTCACTCACTAGTTTTCTCGTTGTTTATGTTCATATTGGCGCCAGAACAGCAACCATAACTATGGGAACTATACAACCTCCGGTCAGGAAGTAAAATTGCAGTTTAATACCGATGCCTTGGATTTTATTTATACTTCACCAGAAATCCGCAAACATTTCCTTCCAGCAGAAATTTTAGCTGTCTCCGCGACCCGCAAAATATCCTTGTGCACGGTAGCTAAATTAACAAAACTATGACGTCTTTCCCATACTATTGCATAATCAAACCGTAATAGCAATGAATCAAAATAGAACAAACGCAATTTTGCTTTACCATATCGCTCATATTAAAACACAAACTTTCCCGTCCCATTTAACTTTCTTAAAACGTCTCCATTCGTAAAAATACACCATGAAATTCTCAAACTGCGTTTGCCAAAAAAAAAAAAAAAAACGCAAGGCAGCTTAAATGGCTTTACGACAAATGATTGAAACTGATAGGTAACGTGAGATATCGAAACTTAAGAAGAACTTAATACCTTTGCGGTAACGTAATGTGAGATATGACAAGTTCATCACAAGTTTTGACATCCCGATACCCAAGGGAAATTAACAATAGGTCCGGGGGTGCTCCCCAAAAATTTTAGGAGCAGTATGTGACGCCCTTCTTGAAATCCTAACCGGTTTAACCAGCCATATCCTCAATGCCCTAATATAGCTTCTATAAAGAAGAAACAACTAACCCCCCCGGACAAAAGTCCACAAAAATTTGTTAACAACTTTTGTCCCCATATTCTACTGACTCCTATATCTCGTTTCGCGCGCATGCGCTTTAACGAGATAAAAATGGAGTAAACAATAACGAAAAAAGACTGTACTAATCCGCATATGAGACAATGATGCCTTTGTAGAACCAGATAGTGGAGCAAGTGCAAATTTGATGGACGAATATCAATTCAAGGCCCTCAAGCACAGATTACAAGAAACAAGAACTCTGCGAGTATTATAATCGGGTTGTTAAGGATATCTTCACTCCTTTTACTTCAAAATTCGAACAATTACGTCCTAAATACAAATTTTCAAAATGCTCTACTAACTCTTCAAGAGAACTAACTTCAATCAATACACACGTCCCACATGGATCATTCATTCCTGTACGATCTCTACTATGTGCATCAAACACTTTGAATACACCATCCCTTGTCTCCCATACAAACAACATCAGGAACTTCAGTTAACATATAAGGCATTCTTTTTGTGTTAAATTAGAAAGATAGGGATACAACTCATTACCAAAATTCATAATTTCAACAAGATCTGACGCACATGTTATCATGCGACTAAAATTATACAATATAGCTGTTAAACTCATTGCTACACACTGACTAACCGCATTAGAACCAAAAACACTATTTCCTTGGCTATAAGGAGCACAAATAGTTTTAGACGAATCTGCACCAAATGATCAGGATTAGTCTCAATATCTCCCGAAAGATCAATTTTATTCTATGATTTACAGTCTCGTATATCATTTTTCCCATTCATGCAGTTATTTCTTCATATTGACCTTTAAGTCTCCCTGACAAGAACAACTCTTTACGAATATCATCACTCCTCATAATTTCGTTATAAACAGAACTCTTAGGAATAAATTTAAAAATATAATTCCGAACTTTGTCTCTACATTTTCTTTTCTTATAAAACTTTTTAATCGCCTTCCATTTTAATCTACTTGACTCTCGACACCTACTTCGCCTTTTTATGATCCTCAATCCTATACTCAGTACTAAACTGAAGAAACTCAGACAATCTAGAAGTTCTCTTCTTCATTTTTAAGTCGTGAATACGACTTATTGCGGTTACTGGAGAAAAGTCACTCGCTCATCGTAAACCATTGGCAACCTGGCAGACTTATATTAAATTTATATTAAATTTTTGTTTTGAATTTGTTGATATGTTACACTTCGGTAATAGAATACATGGAGTAAATGGGAGTAAACCGAGTCCGCCATTACGGCCGTTGTGTTTATGAACGCTCGATGAGCGTTTAGGAAAACGTTGGGGTTCGTTTACTTGTTATTATTGTTTGGCAAGGATATCTGACATTAATAATGAAAGAAAAGGTAAGTTTGTCCCGTAATTTTCATTTTCACATTCACACATTCCTTCGTGTGAGGCTCACAACATTGCCGAGCTGAGATTGCGCAGTAAGGCCTGTAATTCATCTTTAAAGCATTGTTGATAAAAATCACAGTGGATTTTACCTGCCACTTATTAGCTATACGCTCTGGAGAATAAGCCAGAACTCCATCATCTACACACGAAGGTTTTAGAGGCCCTTCTTTGGTAAAAGATATTGGTACGTGGATCTGCAACATAAGTAGTCATAACATGTACAATCCAAGAGGACCCACCTTGTGTAGGGTAGGAAAAGGTGCGATGGTTGTTTCATATTCACGACTTGGCTAGCAAGGAGCTTTTGATTATTACAATCAACAAACAAAACACGTCTATATTAATAATTTTGTTATTTTAAACATTTAATCAATCATTCAAATAAATATTACTCCATTATTATTAATAACCATAGATTCACATAAATTCCTTAACGCCGTTACATTTTTACATGAAAAAGATTCTTCCCGTAATACAACTGCAACATGAAAAACAAAACGAAATATATCACATTGAAGGGGCAATATCATGAGGGCGAAACTTGAAAACTGGGCCGACGTTTTCAAGTGTGATTCGGCAAATTCAAAAAGAACGTCGAGAAGTGGAGGTATTTGTTGAATCAAAAAAATCCGTTTTGATAGCCGGAAGAAAGAAAAAAAAAACACTTTTAAAAGTGATATGTCCAAAATTCCGGTGCAAGAATAGTGAACAGTGCCGCGCGTGGAACCTCGTGATACTGCCCCCTTAACGACACTATAAACTCATACCACTAACATAAATATCATGCACATTAAACTAAATAACCTAATCCGTTTAATTTCATAACTTTCACAAGGTTAAAACGTGCATATATCAAGAATGTTCCTCCTTCAAACTCTTATTTTCAGACGCCTATATGTCACTAAGTCAATCCTTTTAATAAAAAAGATTTTTTCCATTATACAATTTAAAGAAATGCTAAACAACCCTATAAATAAAACACATATTCGAAACAAACAGCCTCCTCTTTTTTTCAATTACCATTTCCACAAAGAATATTCAAAACTAAACGACATCACAAAAATCTTACACCTTCAAAATTAATCTCAAATCTTTCAACTAAAAAACCCTCTCTACAACTGCAATCATACTATGATATTTTCAAGCATTATACATTAATTATTTTTTTTAAATGCGCCTTTTTATAATGCGCGCATGTAGTTGTAATTTATATTTTAATTTATATCTTAGTTTTTATTCGTATAGGGCTTCTTTTACACGTATAGGGCATCTTTTAATTTTAACTTTGTAACTAGCGCCTTTGGACCTTGGGAAGGGGCGTTATATAAATGCCAATTATTATTATTATTATTATTATTATTATTGTCATGTGTTCTCTATATAATTATTATTATTATTATTATTATTATTACTATTATTAAAACACTCCTTTAACTACTCGACCATTATTTTTCTTAGCATAAGTGGACTATTAACCAATATAAATCACAAACCACATTATTCAACAAGTCACTACAATAATAACGTTACTTTTAACATTACATATTCAGTAATGAAATACGAGCGTTTTATAAACAGGTATAAATCAAAGGCTCCTTGCGAGCCAAGTCGTGAATATGAAACAACCATCGAACCTTTTCCGGCCCTACACAAGGTGGGTCCTCTTAGATTGTACATGTTTAATATGACTACTTCCCTTATGTTGCAGATCCATGTACCAATATTTTTTACCAAAGAAGGACCTCTAAAACCTTCGTGTGTAGCTGAGGGAGTCCTGGGTTATTCTCCAGAGCGTATAGCAAACACGTAGCAAGTAAAACCCACTGTGATTTTTATCAACAATGATTTAAAGATGAATTACAGTCCGTACTGTGCAATCTCAGCTCGGCAATGTTTGTCAGCCTCACACGAAGGAATTTTTACTTGCAAAAATGAAAATTACGGGACAAACTTACCCTTTCCTTTATTCTGATTATGTCAGATATCCTTGCCGAACAATAATAACAAGTAAAAGAACCCAACGTTTTCCCAAACCGACGTTTCATATCATCGAACATTCGTAAACACAAGGACCGTAATGGCGGACTTGGTTTACTCTCATTTAATCCATGTATGCTATACCGAAGTGTAACATATCAACAATTTAATATAAATTTAATATAAAGTTTACGATGAGCTAGTGACTTTTCTCCAGTAACCGCGATAAGTCGTATTCACGACTTAAAAATGAGAAACGGCGGGAAAAACATTACCACGTGGTACCTTTTAGAGTCTCGTACATGCGATCTATATATTCTCGTAATAAAAGATACAAGATGACACCACATCAAACATAAATCATAGGAATCATAGAAGATAATATATAACAATATGTACGTTGGAACGTACATATTAAATCCGTTAGTTCTTTCACCCCTTCTTTCCCAAAATACTAATAAGCTTATTACATTTTTATAGCCATAACATCTTTAACAAATGCATTACAAGTTATCTCAATAAATGCCACTTCTCTTTTTCCTGTGTAAAACAAATACTATTTATAAGCATCCTTGACCTCGGTCAAAGTGATTGTTGACATAACGATCATGTTCTATTTCTCATTTAATTAAAATTGAAGTTTTCCAGCCTGCGTCATTCAAAATTGATTATGCTTTTAGCAGCAAATCTTATCACTGAAGAACAATGAACGATAAGAAAATCACGTTTCATTAATGTTCCATGTACAATGTAATTGCTCACCTCAAATTCTCTCTTCTCACTCTTCGGGACGTTATGCTATCAAATAAACCATAAGTCCTAAAGAACCAGTTCATTTTCCCTAACAGACTAGAGATCCCGACGGCAGAAGTCTACGCTTGGTTCCACATTGGAAGCCTCCATCAGCATAATTCGTTGAAATATCAGATTGCAAATGATCAAAATGATCCAACAAAATTGAGGGAATACTTTCCCAAATTCTGCATGTATTACAAAGCAGAAAACTTTCCACTAATTTACGCTGCTCTATCTAGTGTAGAAACTCTCTTCTCTGCAGAATCAAGACCTCTTTGTTGAGTTTAGAAAAATGTGTCAGAGTAACCGATCGATAACTGACTCAAACCCTCAAACATGCCAATCACATCTTAAACAAAAGGTAAACAAATGGGTTCAATTTCTATAGTCCCAAGGGACTTAAGCTACGAAGTGAACGTAAGATATGTTCGCTAAAATACTAAAAGTTATTGATCTACAGGAGCAATTTTCCCTTTTAGGAAAGTCATTAGACAAGGAAAATTATTTGCCAATGTATTTTTCGAATTGCTTCCCGTTTTGCGTGCAGTGAATTTGGCTAGTGCTCGCATTCTAAAATGTCTCGCTCTATCACGTTCAATTCTCGCCCAGAGTGCAGAGTGAGTTTTAAAGGACTATGTCGCGAGTATGGCGGGTGAGTACTGGGTACCAACAACTTTTTATCAAGTTGGCGGCCATTACTGTCGAATTCGCTACAATCCGTTCCATCCCGTCGTATTGCGTGGAAGGATAGATCTCAAGTTTACAAATTAGTTAGAGTATTTACTTGGCTAGATTTTTGGTAAATTATTTCTGCGATTTGTTAGTTGTACCTTAGAAAAATTTGATGTCTTCCAGTATTGGTGGAAGTTGGGGAGGAATTTAAAAGCGAAATCGATCGTGTGTTTGTTTACCTCGCGTGGTTCGACAGGAGTGCAAGCGCGATAAAACTTGCCGCGATTCGAGGGGGAACAATAGAAATTTGACATGTGTGACGTCAGGTGACGTCACATGACAGGAACTCATTGCGCAGACTCACCTTGCGACATAGCCCCTTTAATGCCTTTAGCTAAATATACGAATTCTAAAACAGATCGTTTTAGGCGTTAAGCCAGAATAATTTGGTGTCTCGCTTTGTCTCGTTCAATGCATGCCGTAAAAATCACTTTATGGCCAGAAATCAGGCCGGATTCCCGCTATGTCAGGCTATAATGTTTCGTACGAATTTCACCCTTTTTAATCTATTAATACCAGCTACTAGAAATGTGTCTTTCAAAACCTCTTTAAACGCTCACAAGACGATTCACCCTTCATTCTTTCCTCCCACACCGCTATAGACAAATACCCTTTACACAAACAACCTTTTAATCAATTTATTAGTCTACGCACATACCCATTTTCTTCTCAAATTTTCAAAATCAAAATCAGGGGGAGAGGGCCCCCATATCAAATTTTGAAATAGTAGCTCTTAGGGATAAAACTTCTTTTCAGCCATGCCCATCTAACGAGATTCTCAAACAGCACCCCCGTTATTTTTATATGGGAGTAACCCCGGAGTGTCAATAAGTGACCACAGAATTTCGGAACACGTTCATTTTATAAATCGCGCTGGCTATTGGCAAAAAGCCAGCCCAATTAATTAAGGAAATGGAGCACAGCAGAGACACACTGAAGACATTTCAACCAATCTAACAGTCAAAGGTGAATTCACTACAACATTGCGGAACAAGAACCGAGGTACACAAAACAAGTTCTTAGTGATCCAAGGGAAGATTGACTGCCCACCACTTCTGAGCAAGAGCACACTGTTGGAGCTCGGAATGCTCACAATTTATCCAAAAGGAACACTTAAAGAAACCAATGAGCTGAGAATGAAAACTGTGAAGACACATGATGACAGCATTGAAGCAGTACTAGTACTGAGTGAATACAGCGACATATTCCAAGGGATCGGTTGCTTTCGGGAAAAGAGTACAGGCAAGAAGATAAAAGTCAAGCTAGAAATGGACCCTGACGCAGAACCTGTGGCTCAGAAACCACGCCCTGTCCCGTATCACCTACAGGAACCACTTAAAGATTGGCTTGATCAGGGAGTGAAGGAGGACATATTCGAGAAAGTTCCAGATGGAGAGGCAATTACGCGGTGTTCACCGCTAGTAGTTCAACCAAAACCCAAGTTTACAGATGTGAAGAATGAAGAAATAGAGTCCCACATGATTAGGGCAAGCATCGACATGAGAATCCCAAACCAGTCCATGAAGCGAAGCCGGTGTGTCCAATCACCAAGAGTAGAAGACTTCATCTACCGCCTACCGCAAGATCTTTACGAAGCTGAATCAGCTAGCTCTAGAACCCTCTACAAGACAAGTATCAACATTCTGCACACCTTAGGGAAACTACAGACCCCAACGACTGGTGTTTGGAGCGAAATCCTCACAAGATGTCTTCGACGAAACCATGTTCAGAATCTTTGGAGACATACACCACTGCCTTAACCAAGGAGATGACATACTCCTGAGAGGAATAGATGAGACAGAGCACATAGAAGTACTGAAAACCGTATTATAGCGAGCGGGAGATCACGAGATCACATTCAAACAACAAAATAACATCTTCTTGCTGAAAGTCTTCAATTGCTCTATTTGAGCATGATTGCAGTTTGCACATGCCAGCATACTTTAGATCATTTGCCAGGCACAGACAATCAAGAATCTTGCATGACCTTGAACATTTGCATGACAATAGCTGCAATACAGCTTGAGGTGCTGGATCACCATCCATTCAATCAATAGCAAAATGATCTTCATCATCAAGATCTGGGCACCACCCATGTTCAAATGGAAAAGGGACATTTGCGCAAGATACAAGACTGAATTTCCACATCTTGGTTTGATAATTTGCTCTCATGGAATGCTTGTTGAGGCAATTAGCACAAGGTGGCAATTGGTTAGATTCAAAATTTCCCCTCCTTGCACAAGCCAGCCTGTACCTCAGTTCGTTCACATCATCTGTGCCAGGACTAGAGGTGTACATATGACATTATAAGGTGTTTAGACTCCGAAGCACCTCAGGTCGAAGGTGCCATTCATCACCAAGCTCTTGAAAGATAGCACAGGACTCCTTGGTCCATCAGAGAAACACAAAAATAGTTTCAAACTACAGCAGAATACAAAATTATACTAGTATACATCAGTTTGCAGCTGTATTGAAATTGTTGTTAGCCTTCAAAGTGCCTAATAACTGTCCTCGATGCACACAAAATCCTGCAAAATACTGCTTCGTTCAGTGACCGCAAATTTTGCTTGAGAAGTAAGTTTACAAAAGCGTCTTCAATTCATCTGCAATTATTACTGTGAGAATAAAGCATCAAAAACAAGACAAAATGCGTATATTGTTAATTCAGAGCTTACTGCCTTGAACAGAAATCAGTGACTGCCATATTGGTGTATGCTTTCATTTGTACATGCGGCCTTTTCCACACCCGGTCGCTTGTAATTCACTAAAATTTGATCCATGCGTATCAGAGTGCATTGAGGAAGTCTGGAAGCGTCAATCTGTTTGAGTATGGGTAAATACTCAATGGGTAAATGCTTTCGCCATGGTACATGTATGTTGTCAGGATGGTAACCGCTTACCAGACAAACATAAACCATACCATATGCACGGTTGTAATGACAAATGGCGCGTGTTTGTTTTTATGCCGACAATACCTGCGGGGATTCGCGCGGCAAGTCTAGTTTAACTATACTAATACATTTAAGCTCTCGAATTGGAGGATTTTGATTTGACCCGGCAAAGATTGCGTGACGTGATTCAGGGGGGCGCTAAAACGTTCTTCTTTTATTTCTGTTTTGTACTAACCGTGATATATCATGAAGTAGTATTTTGTACATAATTTTATTGTTTCTCTACTGTATTTCTTTGAGACCCTCTACGGGTTCGTCTGTCAACAGACAGTCAACTCCCGCCTTGCGGGCACTGTAGTATAGTCACGGATTGAACCAAAGATGAAGACAGGCACCTCGCTATAACGGACACCCTACCAGTACAGCAGCTAAATCCCCGGCAAAAGTTACAGATGTTTGACTGAAACAAACTCCCTATCGCGGAATCTCGCAATTACGGACACTTTATTCAGCACCAACGTCACAATATATTGTTTTACTCTCGTTAAAACTGACTGCCAATAAATACGGAGATAAAAAATTATTAGAAAATAATTGTGGAGATAACGCATTTATCCCACCCAAAAACTATTTTTATATGTCTTGAGTTGTAGAAAAAAGAAAAAAATGTAGCATTACTTAAAATAAGTTGGCATGAGTAACGACGATTTACACGCTGCGCTTTTTCGGTCCGAGGGGGTTTGCGACTGTTCACAGTAGACAGATGGAATTTTTCACTGCCTTTTCAATGTACGTCGCTGTACATGTTACATAGAGGTGAGCAAACGGGCAATTTCCTTGTACTATTGTAACTTTATCATGGTACCGATTAACCCTCTGGTGTACAAAGGGGGGAAGGGGGGTGGATGCCACCCCGTCATAAGGTTTGTCTTCAATTTTTCCAAGCAAGACGAATCATCATCTACACTTTGCCTCTGCGGCATCACGCTCCCAAATCGCATTGAAATCGCCGCTAGTTTCAGACGCGATTTGAAGATGCAACCTGTGCGAGACAAAAATTGCACCGAAAAGTGCGACAAAAAGTGCACAAAAAATCGCCTGTGTAAACGGGACTTAAGGTCTTTATTAATTTGAACGGTACATTTATTTTTTTTTAATTTTTCGGAGCGGCGGGGCTTCGAATTTTATCGTCCACTAATCATACTAGAAATGTGTAGTGGCATAGCCACAGAGTGACTCTTCACTATTGTTAACAGATCGAATCACAATGTAAAAATTTTGTTTTCGTTTCTTTTTGTGTGCGTGGAGAGAGGAAAATCGGAAAACTCGGAGAAGCCTTTGTACAGCGGAAAATCATTATTTATATATATTTTTTACCGTTTCGTCATGTTCAATCGTAAGCAGTCGATAACAAAAGAATAACCCCCAAAATGGGACAAAATAAAAACAAAAGCAATTATATCAATTTAAAGTGAAAATTAAAATTTTAAATGAAATTTTTGGTATTTATTTTTTATTTTTTTATAATTAGTTACCCTCGACTCGCGATTTGCTGTCTCTCTTTGCCACGTTCAATTCTCGCCCAAAGTACAGCCTGACAAATGTCTTGTTGAGCTTCACAAATCGGATCAAATCAGTCTCCCTCAATCACGCTAAATGCTGGCCAGATTATCTCCGAGACAAGAACGAGACGAAAGGGCTTGTTTTAGGCATAAAGCGAGACAAATTTGGTGTCCCGCTTTGTCTCGTTCAAGGCACGCCGAAAAAATCACTTTATGGCCAGAATCAGGCCGGATTTTTGCTATGTCATGCTATAATTTTTCGTACGGGAGTACATACCATCGAGTATCAAGATCTATCGCCACTTGAAAATGACTTTTCATTCAATAAAAAGCAACCCAGCAACCCTTAATCAATTCGAATTTTTTTAATGATTCCATCGAATTACTGATATATATATATATATATATATATATATATATATATATATATATATAGGCTGAATAAAAAGGTTTACACAAACGGTGAACTCTTCAGCAGAAGGATCCAAGGATACGACGCCACCACGTGAATTTGTAGATAAGTATAATAAAAAAACGATGGGGCGAACTTCTTACTGGTCCTGACTGGTTTTAACGTTTCGGCCTTCGGCCTTCTTCAGAAATTACAAAGAATTAAAAACTAAAAACTAAAAACTATGTACAATGATTAAGTTATACAAGTTGTGACTTATATACATTAAGCTACAAAAACAAAGGAAAACGAGGTTACGTAACATAACAAAAGAACTAAATAACAAGGAAAAATTTAACGCTAAAAATAACATACATGATGTGATAAAAACCTTAATTAATGATTGAAACAAAGAAAACTCCCTATCGAGGGCCCCCGAATAATCATATAGGTCACTGTCGGAATGACAGGACCAGCACGTCTTACCAAGTGCCCCCGACAGAACGTTCAAACACAAAACAACTACAAACAAAGAATAAAACAAAAAGACAATCCTATTATTGCAAGATACGTGCGTTAATTATTATTTTTTAATTATTATTTTTGTGCGTTATTTATTATTTTTACTTCAAGATTCGAAATTCCAGAGTTCTGCCACAGGTCGTTATTATTCTATTCGCCAAAGTTTGTCATGTTCGTCCAAAAATGTGATTTATTTGGCCACCTGCAATAAATGCAATTTGCAGTATGTAGGTTCTACATCCACCGAATTTAAAGTCCGTTTCAGAAACCACAAATCTAGCATGCTCAATAATAGGAGAACAT
The DNA here is from genome assembly GCA_022457155.1 of Cladopsammia gracilis. Classification (NCBI taxonomy): domain Eukaryota; kingdom Metazoa; phylum Cnidaria; class Anthozoa; order Scleractinia; family Dendrophylliidae; genus Cladopsammia; species Cladopsammia gracilis. The sequence goes on along the minus strand of JAJGOT010000750.1, from coordinate 248,559 downwards.
GTGAATTGGCGGTACATTTTAATAGTTCTGAACATGATATTTCACAAATTAGCTTTATTCTTATCGAACAAATTAGATCATTTCAAAATACATTTCACCTTGACCAATTGTTGCTCACTAGGGAGGCTTATTGGACAACCCAATTGTTTACGCTCAATCCGCATGGCCTTAACAAGAGACGTGAATTTAGATCAAAAAACCGCATTAACTACAATAATTAACGCACGTATCTTGCAATAATAGGATTGTCTTTTTCTTTTCCTTGTTTTATTCTTTGTTTGTAGTTGTTTTGTGTTTGAACGTTCTGTCGGGGGCACTTGGTAAGGCGTGCTGGTCCTGTCATTCCGACAGTGACCTATATGATTATTCGGGGGCCCTCGATAGGGAGTTTTCTTTGTTTCAATCATTAATTAAGGTTTTTATCACATCATGTATGTTATTTTTAGCGTTAAATTTTTCCTTGTTATTTAGTTCTTTTGTTATGTTACGTAACCTCGTTTTCCTTTGTTTTTGTAGCTTAATGTATATAAGTCACAACTTGTATAACTTAATCATTGTACATAGTTTTTAGTTTTTAGTTTTTAATTCTTTGTAATTTTTGAAGAAGGCCGAAGGCCGAAACGTTAAAACCAGTCAGGACCAGTAAGAAGTTCGCCCCATCGTTTTTTTTATTATACTTATCTATCTATCTATATATATATATATATATATATATATATATATATATATATATATATATATATATATATATATATAGGCTTAGCCTAACAGCGTCGCCCTCTAAAGACCCTCTGAACAAGCTTAACTAAGGGACCGGTCATTTTTTATGTAGAGGGGGGGAGGGAAAAATATTTTGATAGATGAAAAATTTTGCCAGCCCCCCCCCTCCTCTGGTCTAAAATTGGCAAGTAGCCCCCCCCCCCTCTTAATTCAATATTTCATTGATGACCCCCCCCCCATTTTTCCACTTATGATTTTATTTCCGTATTTTTTCTTATTTGCATCATATAGATATGACTAGCCAATGCCAAAAAATACACCTGGCGAATGTCTGGTATGAGCAAAGACGAAATTACCTTGTAAATCATTGAAATGTCATTGCTTACCCTATCAGATAGCCTAACAAGTCACAAAATCGTGGAGTCAAAGAGTTAACATGCATAGAAGAAGAGCTTTTGAAGGAAAAATGGCCACGGAAAAGAGCTATGCTGAGCTATTCAGTGATAATGGTCAGCACTGCAACATCTGGGCATAAAAATATCATCAGAGACAATATTATAAGACTCTGATTAGCAATTTGTTATCACTCCTTGGCACCATAACAAATGCCAAAGCTAAACTAGGTGTATACCTCAGTACAACGTACAAGGCCTTTGCCCAAATTACATCAAGAAAAAAGGCCAGCCATATGAGCAGAAGGAAGAAAGAGAATGCTCGCAAAGCAAAGAATAGGAAAAGAAAGAGAGGGGAATCAGCGATAGTTAGCTTTATCCTTCAACTTGTTGATGAATTTACATATTTGCTTTGCTTTCCGGAGGGCTATAATAGCCAAAGAAACCAATTCAACGCGCAGTTTGTGAAGATGAGATTAACCTTGGGGCATTAGAAAGCTTGAAGAGTTCTGATGTAGAAAGGTTGGAGAGGCCTCTTTGAACTGGATGCCCTTCCAGCAATGGGATAAATTATGGACAAGCTTGAAAAGGGATAGTTAAAGGCGCTGTTACACTAGGCAATATTTCGTGCAACTTGTCTCGCAACAACTAAAAACCGTGCGTTGCGATGCTGCGAGACAAGTTGCCTGGAGGGTGTTACACTAGGCAATGTTTCTTGCAATTTGTCTCGCCCGACGGTGAAAGGAGCAATTTCATTGGCTAAAGTCACAAAACGTTGCGACACAAGTTGCAGGAAACGTGTTACACTACGCAACGCTTGAAAAATTCGTTGCGGCGTGGCGAGAATCGTTGCGAAAAGTAGAACCGACTTCTACTTCTCGCAACGATTGCGGCAACAAAAAATTCGCGAGAAATGTTTATTGCGGGGTATGTTACACTGGGCAATTTTTCATGCAACTTGTGTCGCAACAAAATTGCGAGACAAGTTGCACGAAACATTGCCTGGTGTAACAGCGCCTTAAGCACCGGTTGTTCGAAAAGTACTGGTTCTATAAAGTAGTGTTTTGTTGCAGTACATGCAGTATAGGAAAAATATTCCTTTCCAGCATTGGAAAAGTTACAAATTTTCGAAAGTTTGCAATCAAGTTTGCTAAAGTTTGCAAAATTTGCAATCAAGGTGCCACTTTTCAGATATTGGACACCAAATATTAAACCCTGGAAAATAAAAATTTTTTCCAATATATTTTCCAAGGTGGAAAGCAATATTTTTTGTGTTATGTTATTCATGTTTTATCACTTCATGGGCTGTTGAACCAACAAACCAAACAAATCAAACACTGAAACAGGCTGATCTGGATTTGTCTTTTTATTAAAGTGTGAAATCGAAATATTAAAGCAATGAAGTTTATGACCATATACAATATTCTAACTGGGTTCACCTGGATCTTTGAAATTAATTTATTTCATAAAAGTAATCCCATTTGCAAAAGCACAGACAAGACCCCTTGCAAAACCTAAAAAATGATGACCCCTCCCATTAATTGTTTAAAAAAATAGCCCCCCTTCTAGCCAATCTAAAACAGCCTTGAAACCCCCCCCCCCCCCCCCCACCTCTTTTTTCCCTCCCCCGACTTTCTACATAAATAATAACCGGAAGCACAAGAATTAAGATTGACGACCGGGCTATTTTTCAATTTTAGCAATTCACCCGACCGTCTGCACAGTACATTTAGACCGCACAAAAGTTCACAAAAACAACTTTTTCTCCGTCTAGAATAACTATTACGACTATTTTAAGAATAAAATACAGTTGTTGCTTGTCAAAAAATGCCCGAACAAACATAAGCTTATTTGCATTAGGCGATGCGTTTCAATCTATGCAATGAATGAACAAACACATAAAAATGGACAACACAATCTTCTTTCGAAAAATTTTATTCAAATCTCCATTAGTTTATGTTTAAAAGAAAGACGCGTATTATTTATAGCGCATCGAGGCCGAGCCGTGTCTTCGATGAAATTCAAGAAATTAATACAACTGAATTTAAGCTACGCGTTTATAAACCAACGAGAACACAAACAAAAAATCAATCACAGATTGATATCAAGATAAATTTTCATCGGCGACTACTGTGCTTGGAAATTCATTAAATCTCCGCTTTGGTGCTGAAATCCGTAAAACGAACCTCTCGTAAAACGAATCTCTCGCATTGCTAAAAACGTATATAGTTCCTCGAAGCAAGATTTTATCCCTGACAGCTCTTCTTTTTCCACTAAAGCGGCTTCTGAGTAGCCCTTAATTAGTTTCCCTGTCTTGAGTAGCAAACCGCGAAAAAATGCAGGAAAATAACGACTTTATTTTAAACCGTTTTCTCCGCTCAGTAAATTCACAGCAAAACATCGAAGTGTTTTCCCAGCTGACGTGACATTCGGCCGTGTAACCGCGCGAAAAACAAAGCCTCGCTTTGGTTTCAACATGACGTCGTACGCGCATGTTTTGCGACGTCATACGCGCCCGCGGGCTAGTTCTGCGCGACGGCGGATGCAGCCCGGCGGGCACACGGCGCCCGCGAAACATTCCGCTAGCCATGACCATGAAAAATGACGGGCATAGGTTCTATGCGTATGGTGCTTGTCAAGCTCAGGAATACCGGAAATGGCGTTTTAGAGTAAGGGTAAAATCGGAAAAATTTTCCGGGGAACGTACACCCGGACCCCCCTTTCAGAAATTCCTGGATCCGCCCCTGAATCTCTCGATCAATTTAATACCAGTACACAAATAGTAAGGTTTGAAATGTTATTCTCAAACTCATTAATAATTCATGACGAGAACACAAAGGAAATCACTACCGTGAAGGAGGTTTTGAAATCGTTTCTTAATTTGCATAGATTTTGGCGACTTTATTCCTTCGTTTTCTCCGCATTTAACGATCAGTTTGAGAAGCTATATCAAACACTCGAAACAGTGTTTCATCAGATTTCCAAACACCTTGAAGTGGTTTAAAAAAACTCGGCTGCGCCTCGTTTTTCCAATCCACTTCTCGGTGTTTGGAAATCTGATGAAACACTGTTCCTCGTGTTTGATATATTACTTGCGATTTATTTTAATTCAAACATACAGAATTTTTTTATTCTTGCATAATATATATGCCATATACCATATTTTAAGATGCCTATGTGGGATTTTGTTTATCGTCGTCATGGTAATATCGATTTTTCCAGAAAATATATATTCAAAACCAGTTAGTGGTGAAAATTTCACGTTGATCTGACTTGGAGAAGGCCGCTTAAAAATGTTGGTATGGTCTTCTGAAAACTGTATCGAACCACCTTAAGTCTGCTACACCGCCTATTAATTTATCACACAACAAACTGGGGCTGATCTGACTACGTAAAAAATAGACTTTGTGAGACACCATCACGACAGAAACCGATAAATAGCCGTTGTTACGATTATTTGCTTTTTCCCTTTCAAATTGACATAACAGATCTTTACACAAATCCTATGTGCAAATATGGCTGATTCACTTACAAAATTTCCCGATGTGATAACATTAAGATGATAAGATTCTCAATGTTACTTATCAGGTTTTCACCTTCAATTTTCTGTCATTTGGCTGGCATCATTCCCTGTGCGTGGATTCTCGAATTTCACCTTCATGATGCGCGGAAAAATGGCACCTCGACTAACAAGGTAAGAGTCAGACGTTTTTCAGTTCTACGAAATCCAGAAAAATCACTTTTTTTAAGTTTTCTGCTATTGGCTTAAACTTGAGGAACATATTGGCTGTGTTTTCACGAGGCGGTTTTTCTCGCTTAACATTCCTGTAGGTAATTTGTTTACTGACCGCGTTAAGCAGCTTAAAAAATTTATGCGTTTTCACGGACAGAACTTTATTCATTTTTCTTATACCATGCGCGATATATTTTCTTTTGTTAAAACAATAGAAAATAAGAACACAAAAGAACGACAATACAATGCCCTTCTTTGTTGTTTAATTGCCGACAAGCTTAAGCGACCTGGTTTGGTGGCTTAAATTTAATGAGAATTCCTATTGTAGTTCGCCGACTCGCTTAACTTTAAGCGAGTTGGACAAGCAACTGTTTTCACGAGATTTCCGACTGTCACTCGCTCAGCGACTTGAAAAATCGCTCGTGAAAACACGGCCATTGAAATACAATTTTAACATAATGGTCATATAACTCACTCGCCAACTCAATTAATTAGTAAATTAATTAACTCGGTTAATTAATAACCCACGCTTAAGTCAAATCCCTTGTCAAAATGTAAAATGCGCATGGTCCGGCTAAACGTAATAATTTTAATATTGCTTTTCTTAAAAAAGGAGTTTTTAGCAAAGTTTTTAGCAAAAGATCTAGTCACGTGTCCACATGTTCCCAGTTACGTAAAATACGAGATTGTCAAAGGGTCCCTTTCATATACGATCGAATTCTTAACGCTATCACAGTCCCTGAGAGACATATATTGTATGCGATGACGATTTTATGTTTAGCTATCGATGATTAAGAAAATAAGTAAACTTATCAAAACTACCCAAGATAGTGGCTAGGTTGGAAGCCATATTGATTTTGAAGACCGAGAGAAGCCTGAGGATGAGATTGGCGATAGAGCAATACCCTTGAGTATAAAATCACTCTTTTTTTAATAGCTTAACGCCGACGTGGTGATAGTTTCAGCAGAGCGATGGACAGATCTCATAGAGCAGACCACAATGCTGATGATGATTCTAGGTCGCTGGCTCCTCCCCACAGTACAAGGCATGACAAAAGACTCACTATCACAGCTTCTTCTCATCAACCTCGCCATGTGCGCGGACATCATCGAATTCTTTGACATCCTGAAATTAGATTTCGTCAAAAATTCCCAGACGCTAATAATTACCATCCTAATTCTGTGGACTTGGAGTTTAATGCAGTTTCCGTTCAACACTATGTCCAAACTTGAAGGTGAAGAAGATGGAACGGACGGAAAGCCGACGAATGAGAACAAACCCGTTCGGGGAAGGAGATCGATCGTACCATTTGAAGGTGATAGTTTAACTGTGCAGGCACCGTCTTCTAAAAGCAGGGCTTCGATGACGTCGCTGGACTTCAAACATGCCATCGCAGCTAAAAGAATATCACGTGACATTTTACTGATGACACATAATTATTCACGCGGATTGCCACGTGATTATTTGCCGGACCTTCGACGAAATTCATATCAGGCTCGTCTGGGAGTAACTAACAATGCCTTAGAACAGAATTCATTGCCTGAAGCGAGTCAAATCAATGCTTGTGAGGCTAAAAAGGGTGCTATAAATGGCCACTCGAGAGGGCCCGGACGCTACTCACTCGACGTAGGGCAAATGAGACCAAAGCGCTTGATGGGAAATATGACGACATCGATGACGTCACCGAATCTCATGCGCGAAGTGGGTCAGCATAAAGACCAACTACGTCCTTTCAAAGACAAGACGACACATAGTCCAAAACCCAACGCACTGGGCCCAGAGACAAGAATTGATATTGAGGAAAATGACGTAGAAAAGTCAACGGAATCTCGAATCACAACAGAACTTGTAGCAATCCTGATGTCTTTATTCATGCAAGACGGTCCTTTTCTGACGTTTCGCTTATTTATAATTGCTCACTATCAAGCTTATGAGTACATGGTGATTTTCCTGACCGCGAAGAATGCGCTGGTTCTCGCATTACAGGTGTATCGTCTGTGTGTGCTTCACTGTACCTGTTACGACCACAAGGAGAACGACTTCTCCCCTGAAAATGAAATCGACGCCAACTCTCGGTTGAAAAATGTTCAGGTGGCTGTTACACATGACGACAACGAAGAATCGGAAGACAAATCTCTTTAAGAGCTGGTTCCATGGACCTTGGCAGGCAAATGGCGGAGTAGTTTTAGAAATCCTTTCTTTCATTCGTCGCCGTTTAGTCGACAGGCGCATTTGGCATCATAGTGGATTATGTTCTTATAATTATCAACACGAGGCTTGTTCCGCAGCATTTCATATGGAAATGAAACTGTCAACGCTGACCAATTCACGTAGCCAACTAAGTTGATTCCAAATTTCAGAGTTTCACTTCCTCGCTACGTTCTAGGTCGTTGGACTTTTTTGGGTCTGGTTTTAACATAATAGGACTTTTTTTTTGGGGGGGGGGGGGGAACTTGGCCTCATTCGCACCTCCCTGTCACTAATATACCTGAGTTCCACCCCTGGGCTCCAGTTCCTTTCTTTACACCATTATGAGAAAAATATTTCCCGAACAACAGCCACTTAGAATTAGACAAATCGACCCTCTTCATTCAGCGAACGAATTCGGAAACCGCTCGTCAGCAGGGGGTGAGAGTGAATAAGGGGAATGAATAGGGTGGGGAGGGGGGGGGGGAAGAGAAAATTTTAGAGACTGGAAATTTTTCTTAGCGCGATAAGGGGGGGGGGGGCGGATCGGGGGGCGTTTACCTCGTCTAATAACGCCATTGGTTACTCAGTGACCATCCTCGCTATCGCTGAGCAAATATTGTCACTTTATGAAGGTCGTGGCTTACCATTTGTCTAGATAAATGATCTGCTAAGCTAGAGGGCCTGTAGTGTTATGTTTAACTCGCTATACTGAAGATTTTAAATTAGGAATAAAACTGCCATTGAAGCAAAATGAAAAGAGCTTTAACAAAGAAAATTACTGGGGTTGGACAGCAAAATAGAATACCTTTTAATTAATTAAGTCGCATTCTTTCGTGCCGATTATCCAATCAGAAGGCGAAGATAGTTACAGTCGATCGTGTCTAAAAGTACAAAACGAGTGACCACGAGTGACCACGAATGACTACGAGTAACCACGAGTAAGAATTCATCAACATATTTTGCTGACATCATAAAGACGTCATCATTACGTGATTTATCAAATAAACGCTATTTAACCGTAAGTAAACCACTCCTGGAGGCTAAAATATGTAAATAAGTAAATAATTAACCATTTTATCCTTTCATCAAAACGGCCGGTATCGGACATCGGTTGTGGGGAGGCACCACTTCCCGTACCCTTTAATCCCTGTTCCCACCAATTTTTGCGCTTTTTGGGGGTTGCAAAATAGTAGGTGATGTTGTCTTATTGTACTATTGAGTTATGGATGCATGCGGGAGGTTGCTACGTGCATTCATAACTCAATAGTACACGCTGAGCCGTTTACAATTTGTTTTATAACATACCAGGATTGATGGGCTCCTGAATATAATAATAAAAAGAGAAAAACATTGAAACTGTGCTTACAGGTAGTAGGAGAATGGCCAGAGTATTATCATGTGCGCTTGCTTAACGGCGTGTGCAACGAGACGGGTGATTTTGGATGGACAAAAGTTCGTCACCTGCCCGTCCCTACAGTAATAGTTTATCTTTTAATGGGAGGGGGCGCGGGCTCCCCTGGAAAAAAGGTTGAAAACCTTAGAAACGCTATTTTTTGAGATTCTGATAGAACGTTTGCATTACTACAGATGTCATTACCACAAAACTAGGCTTTTTTATGACCCTTCCCTTTACACACCATATTTTTTCGTCTAATCCTTATCTTTGAAGCAACTTCCCTAAAGTATTAATTAAACGTCCCTGATAAAGAAAACCCACTAGTTGGGGGTCTCGACCATTTGACTTTTGGGCAAGAATTTTTTCCAAGCCGTCTGATGTAATCGAATTTTCTCCTAACTTCTTCGTTATAATATAAGAGCATAAACTCCATGCAAGAATTTTTTCATTCCAAGTCTGTTTGGAAGATATATATATTATTTTTGAAATCAACCCACTCAACCCCCCCCCCCCCCCCACCCACGCCCCCAACTCCTTTCTTATCTGTACTAAAAGGGAAGATTGATGTTTTCGGTTTGCCTTAATTACTCGGATAACCACTCTCTCGATCTTACATCCTGGTCAATTGTTAATTAGGCAATTTCAATGACTAAACATTCAAGATCCAAACATTACTAGCCTGCGAGAGTAGGCGCTTCTTTGGCTCATTTTTTTATTCATAAGGCGTCATCTTTCGAAGGCCAATAAATCACTGTTGTACCACAGGTAAATCGCCTGGTTCCGCTTACAATCGTTTACAGGTTAATCAACTGACTCCGTTACAAAAGTGTAGCGGTACAGGTATTAAAATCAACTAGTTCCGCGAAGAAGAGGGACCAAAAATAAACTGCCAACAAGGTATTTTACAATAACTGTGCTGATTAGCTAATTTTTATTATCAATAAGAGTACAGACGCATAAAACGATAAAACTGACGCCATCAGCGAAAGTTTTTCCAAACTTGTCAGCGCTGCGTTTTTCGTGGCGAGAATTCTTTCACAAATCCAGAATTATTCAATGAGAAAATCGTCCAAAATAGATTACATGAACCTCAAGAAGCTAAAACAGAACCTTAAAGCGGAAAGATGAAGATGTTTGTTGAGAATCCAGACCTGAAAATTGGCGGTGAGCAGGATTATAGTGCTGTGAGTCGCTGAAATAAGCTTTACCGGGGGTGAACTGAACCGTGTTTCAACGGATTATTTGAGAACAATTTTAAGTATAGTTTAGAAAACGAGCAGTAGTGTATTATCAGGTTTAAAAACTCGAGGCGAAGCCGAGAGTTTTTACACCTGATAATACACGTGCTGCGAGTTTTTTGAACGGCTTCAGAAACATTCTTTCAAAAGCGTGTCCATTCGGAATTAAAACAATTGCGCTTTTGTGCAAAGAGGAAATTAGCATACGAGAAAAACAAGTAGACTACACTGATTAGCATACAACACGTGTGCCACGCTTCGACGAAGTGACCATTGCTTCCCGGCTCCTGTCGAAAGTTTTGGGATTTTATAGTTCTGAGGGAAAACATCTTCTGAAAAATGCTATACTAAAGTTGTCAGGTACGGTAGATAAAACGGCTGACAATTTTTTTCAGAGGTAGAGAACGAGTTGAAATAAGCAGCTTGCATCTGCGAACTAGTCGCTTACCTGGTAATTTACACGAGGGAGCTGGTGTCATTCATATAACGGCTCACTTGTTAAACTGTTAGTTGTTTATTTTGTTGAGAAGATTCCAAATAGAATGACGAAAGACCAGATTTCGTAAAACAGTACTGCACAAAAATATTGAAGTCACCATTTGTTGCACTAAGAATCCAGAACAATTACTACCCATATCAGTAATCTTTATATAAAGATTACGTGTGATCTTAATATAAATATCACGGTCATTTTAAAATCATTCTCATTAAAAATTCAGCGATAATTGCATTGTTTGCCCATTCAGCCCCGAACTCCCCTGTGACTGAAATCAAAGCCGCCACCCGGCTTTTCATAATGACCGTAGATTACCAGGAATAAAGGCTCATACACGTGATCGATTTGCGTCGTGTGATTGGCTGATATGCTCATGAATTATTAATGAGTTTTTGAACCCGGAATAAAGGTTAGTTTCAAAATTCCAATTTTTCTATGTGTTTTCTGACTTACTCTATTCAAACTTTTAATTTACGAGCCCGTGTTTCTCTGAATTGTGGCTATGAAATTCTGGTTTTGCGGCGATCGCATTTTGCATTTCCTACTTTCAACATCAGTTTTGGCGTTTTGTTATTGTAAAAAACAAATTGACGTCAGTTTTTTATGCGTCTGTCCTGTTATTGATGATAAAATTCGTGATAACATTGTCAAAGTTTGCTGGATCCACAGCACTTTGACAATGTTATGACGAATTTTATCATCAATAACAGGACAGACGCATAAAAAACTGACGTCAATTTGTTAATTTAAAACCGCGGCAGCGAATGAAAGACGCAACAACTACAAATGCAATGTATTTGTCGTACACGAAAATATTTGACCCATTTGGATCGGCGTGGGAAATTCAATGGGAGTCGTTATACCGACACATAGAAAACTGTAAGTTTTTACTTCGAGCCGCTATTTATGGTCCGAAGCAATCATTTAGTTATGACAAATTTTATTGAACTAATTTTTAGAGACTTGAAGAAACATTTTTTTTAATTTACCCCCTTCCAGCAAAATGTAAAGCAATATATAGTTTATTGTAAAATGCTAAATATTTTTATTTAAGGGGAACAGCTGACTGAGTGAGGCTGGAAAAATGGATTTTACGTCCAATATTTCGTCAGGAAATGGACCCGAATCCGGAAGTATAAGGGCGGGCCGGGAGGCTGAAAACGAGGGAGCGGAAAACGAGGAAGATTACCCCCCGAGGGTTATTGACCAGGAGCGAGGGGATATGTGATATATTCCCCTCGTGGCGTACCCGAGGGCGTAGCCCGAGGGAACGCCACGAGGGGAATATATCACATATCCCCGAGGGACTGGTCAGTAACATGCTTATTTTCCACCTTGTGAGGTTTTCTAAAACAAAGAATCTATTAATTTTTCGGAGAGTAACATTCCGTTCAATTCAAATGCAAAAAAGCATGATTCCGCAAGGCCGCATCGGGATCACGGCACATTACGAAGCGACACGGTAAACATGTTTTTGCATTGAGCACGTTGCTTCGTTATGAGCGAGTAGAAGGAGAGAGAGAGAAGAAAATGTATGAACAGTACTCGTGGTCTCGCCATGGCCCAACTGCCCGCCTTCATCTTCCGAAAATCAATGGAGTGGTTGCGGTGTGTTTTCCAAGGGAAAGCGGCAGAAACATATTCAGGTTCAAGCGTAAAACGAGGCGTCATACATTATTGAAGACCCGAAACCTGAATCGAGGTACGATACCATCGAATAATGTTATTAACATTTCGCTTTTTGGACGCGACCGGCAAGTTCATTACGTAGGAATATGATTGATGAAGTTGTCGTTTTTTGTAAACAAAAAATATTGACCAATGCTAGAGCGTTTTATGAGGGGAATAAGTCGAGGGGAATATGTCGAGGGAAATATGTTGGGGGAATATGTCGAGGGGAATATGTTGAGGGGAATATGTTGAGGGGAATATGTTGAGGGGAATATATAATCCTTTGTTTTGCTATTGTTATCAGCTATTGTTTTCAGCCCCGCCTTTCCCCTGTTACAATCAAAGCCGCACCCAGCTTTCCAGGCACTGTAATGAACGGGGTTATGTGATATATTCCCCTGAAAAGAACAAAGAAAACCGAGCTAGGTGGAAAATAATAGTAAATAGCGTCTATCTAACCTTCATAAATGGCTCAGGACGAACAGATTAAGCCTAAACATTGCCAAGACTGAGTTGATGTTAATAGGTTCCCTCACTAACTAGCATATTTAAAAGCTCTATAGACAATGGCATTTTCCCAAGTGACTGGAAAGTAGCAAAAGTAAGGGTGTGTTGCGGAAGCCATTGTTGGTTAGCTTTTGTGTTGTGGTGTGGGTATTGTTCAGTGTCTTTTGAATCTTTTGTTTTACGTCATTTGGTGATCGCACCATCCGCAACACCAAGAAACTACCAAAAGTAACTAAATCCGACCTAAATCCGACCTTAAGGTAGTTCGACTGGGTTTTTTGGCGACATAACACCCCAACTTTGAACGGCTGATACTTCACTGTCTGAGCTCGGTCAGGCAAGCTGCTTCACACATAAACTAGAGATGAAACGAACTTTCTAAAAAAGTAGATTTGATTGACATCAGTGTTACCATAACAACGATCTGATGACGTCATGGTTTTTGCATATTAGGAATTTTCTCAACATCTGGACCTTTTACGCCTTATAGTCTAGATGTATGTCTTCAAGACTGCAAAGTTTGAAAACATTCTATGAGAGCGTTTTCGAATATAATTGAGTTGAATATTTTCCATCAAAAATTTAAAAATTCGCATTACTTTCCGTTATTTCGTCGATGCCAGCGTTTTCCTGACAAATTGAAACAATATATTCACCATGTATTATTCATGTGCCATAAAACTACATTCCTTGAAGGTTTCATCCTGTTTGCTTAACTAGATTTCCGTTGATGTGATCGGAAGCAATGTCTTAAATATGCTCATTCTACTCACAGACGTAACACTTCTGTTAGGGAAGCGTTTATTTAAAAACTAGTCGATCAAATTTTTTTTTAAATCTTTTGATCTAAAGTTGTACATGTAATGCACTATCTCTGCAAATTTCAAGTGCATTGAATCACTTTAAGGGCGCGAAATAAAATTAAAATTATAGGAGACTTTTGCATTCGTCTTCCAAAGTTTCATTGCCGTATTATTTGTTGACAGCTGGTTTATTTCAGGACTTTCTCTTTTTTAGAAAATGGTCACACCCACTCAGCCAATCAGTGCCCAGTATTTGTGTGCTCTGTACCCCATAAACTGTCTTAAATTATGTAAAGAGGCGGGGGCTTTGAAGCCCAGGGAAATTGTGGGGTAAAATAACTACTCATTAGTAAGCTCCATATAGAACATACTAATGAGAAAATAGAGCATACTAATGAGTATATAGAGCATACTAATGAATTACAAGCTGCTAATTCAAAAACAACTTGCAGTTTACGTTATAATGATGACAATTTTACTTGACGTTTTCGCTTTACGTAACTTAAGCAAGAGATTCTTTCGGGCCACAGTTGAAAGCGTACTGCTTTATGGTGCTGAATGCTAGACGATGACTGGAAAGATGAGGAATAGACTAGATGGTACGTACACAAGAATGCTCAGAGCAGTTCTTGGAGTTTCCTGGAAGGAGCATAAAACCAACAAAGAACTGTACGGCAACCTTCCCAAGATCACAGATACACTGATGATCAGGAGGCTGTGGTTTATAGGACACTCTGTACTGTTGGGGAAAAAAGGATGAGGTGATAAGTGATCTACTACTCTGGGAACCAAAGCACGGCGCAAGAAAGAGAGGACGACCAGCAACAACATATGTAACAACAACAACAAGTATCTTTATTTGCATGACTATAAATCCTTACAGTATTGCAAAGCATTACAACATAACAAAAAATTACAATAGTATAACAAAGAAAGGGAAAGTACAATTAAGATACATCAGTCTGGATTGATAATTTGATTATTGCGGAAATCTAAGCATGAAAGAATGAATTTCAATAATTGAATATTTACAAAATAATTACGAGAGTTCATTAATTCATTGGTTACTTCTGAAGGAGATAACTGTTTTATATTTGGTAGGTGATACCCTATTTTCCTATAAAATCCGTCCCTGAGAATTGAGTATTTAGGACAATGAAAAAGGGAGTGAATTTCATCTTCAATTTCATTACCTCCACAAGTAGGGCACAATCTATCATCTCTTGTGATTTGTTCATATCTACCAATTTCAATCATTAATTTATGATTACTTATACGAAATTTTACTAATTGTTTTCTGTCATTTGATTTCCTTGTAAGGTCTAAGTAATGAGAAGGCATATATTTGTTCTTAAAGATATTATAGAATTCGAGTTTCTTAGAGTGTTGAATGGTATGTCGTCAATATAGTATATATTTCTGTTGCATTAAGTTTACATAATGTTTGATTTTAGTGTCAGTTAAGAAAATAGGGTCAAAATCAGGCAAATTATAGAATTCGGATATCCTTATAAGATTAGAGTAGAAGCTATTTTTACCAGAAGAGTAAAGATCTGCTGACATTAAAAAGATCTGTTTAACAATAGAGTTATTGTCCTTACTTTGAAGGTATAAGGTATAATTAATTATTTTCTGATTAATGGCTATAATAAGAGGAAACCTTCCAAGTTCAGCTCTACATGCCACATTTGATGTCTTATTGCCTACTTCTAGATAACGCTTGCAGAACTGTAAATGGACTTTTTCAATCTGCGAACTGTCCCAAGACTTAAAATCCGGTTTTGCGTACACACCCAAGACTTCGCTGTTATATGTCAAAATTGGGGAGATCATCGTGTCAAAGATTTTACTTGCCAGGAATGGGGACAATTTACTGAAATTTGTATGTTTTCTTAGACTGAAAAGAGCGTGAAGGGCCTTCTCTTTTAACTGGTCAAGTGCCATTGAAAAGTTACCCGTTGAAGAGATTACAGACCCTAGATAAGTGTAGTTTTCGACGATTTCAATCATTTTATTGCCTATGTGAAAACTAGACTCGATAGCTCGGTACATTTCTTAGCACGTTTCTGAAAGATCATAACTTTGGTCTTTTTTGGATTGATACTTAACATCCACGAGTTGCAATAGGAAGATAGCTTATCAAGACAAGTTTGCAGTCCTGTTTTGGATCTTGAAAGTATGACTAAATCATCTGCATATAAAAGTGAATTTAATTTTGTGCCATTTGGTAGAACAAAAGGATCCGATAAAATATTTTCGAACGAATGTGGTATGTTGTTAACATAGAGGTTAAATAGCAATGGGCTTAAAATACAACCTTGGCGTACACCTCTTGCGTATTGAAAGGGTCGTGTTTGGCTTTTTCCAATCTTTACGGAACATGTAGAGTTTGAGTACAAATTTTTTATTAAACTGTAAAAGCGACCTCCCACATTAATTTTCTAATAGCTTGTACAAGAGTCTGTCATGCCAGACCCAGTCAAAAGCATTTTTGAAATCTACAAAACAAGCATATATTTTTTCACTATGTTGATGCACATATTTATCTACTAAGGTTCTCAGTGTGAGGACATGGTCTGCTGTACGATTTTTGGGCAAAAATCCAATCTGATCTGAGAATTGTGGAGTATATTATGAGAGTAAACATGCTCAAGGAGTCTTTGGTTAAGGATAAAACAGAACAATTTTCCCAAACAGCTTGAAACACAAATTCCTCGATAATTTGATGGATCACTTTTTCCTCCTGATTTATATATTGGTGTAATAAGGCCGCCACACCAAGTTTGAGGCATTGTTCCTAGATTGAGAATTGTATTAAAAAGTTTGTGATATACCGGCATCATGTCGTGAAGGCTTGCTTTAATCATTTCATTTTTTTATTTTGTCTGAAAAAGACGATTTATCATTTTTTAATCTTTTCGCAGCTACAAGTATTTCATTATCGGTGATTAAGTAATCCAAAGAGCACAACTGATTTTTTCGACTCTCGAGTTGTTGTAGTTCATTGATTATTGTCTGTTGTGCAGAATTTAAAGGTTCATTTGAATGAAGTGAGTGGAAATGTTGAAGCCAGCTTTCCTCTGAGACCAATGGAAGATCATCTTTGTCTTTTCGAGTATCATCCATTGATTTTAAACACCGCCAAAAATTTTTTTGGATCCGGTTTTTCAGTGGTTTCTTGTAGTTCGATAATCTTTGAATTGTAGTATTCAGTTCTTTTTTTGCATAACAATTTTTTGTATTCCGTTAAAACAATATGATACCTCTCTCGCAAATCAGTATTTAAAGGATCTCTGTGTTTTTGGTTTGAGAGCTTCCTTAACTCGTGTTTTTTAAAGCGACATTCCTTATCAAACCATTTTTTGTTTGATGATGACTTGATCTGTCTACGTTTTTTTCCTAATCTAATCTTTAAACTTCGTTTCGCTGCTGTGATTAGTATGTTTTCTACTTTTTCAAGCGCTGTATTAACATCTTGGATCGGAGTTTCGTCAGCTATGTATTCTTGTATGAGCATTTGAAGATCTGCTGAGCGTAAGCTATCTTTGAATTTTTGAGCGGAACCATTTCCCACAGAAACTGCCTCGGTAGGGGTGATGACGGATTACTTTCACACGGGGATTCAAGCTCAGATATGTTAGTGTTAATATTTATCCAAGTGATTATTGGACTGTGATCCGAAAAAGGGGATGGCTGCTTAACTACAAAATTTGCAATATCAGAAAGGGTATCTTGGTCACATATTGCATAATCGATGACACTTATTCCATTTCTTCCATGAAAGGTGGCTCTGCCTAAAGAATCACCGCTAATTCTTCCGTTTAAAATTTTGAGGTCGGCACTTTTGCAAATATCAAGAAGTCTTTTACCATGATTATTTAGTTCGTTATCATAACTATTTCGGCGAGTAGGATAATACGAAGATTCAGATTGATCATTTGCTATGATGTTGTTCCCGTCATGACAAACACTATCCGAATATTTACCTGTTCTCGAGTTAAAGTCACCCATGAGCAGGATTGATCCTTGGGTGCCGAAATTTAAGATATCGTTTTCAAGTTCTTCAAATAGTTCAGGGTTGAAATATTTTGAATTACATGGTGGAATATAAAGTCCACATGTGTACAGATCTTTCGCTGTTTTGGTATAATGTTTGTCGATTTTGAACCAAAGGAAATTTGAAGTTGTTTTAACAACTGAAATCCAATCATGAAATGTATTTTTATATAGCAAAATAATTCCTCCGGAGTTTCGACCACCGGTTTTCGATATAGTAGCGTCTTGAATTATAGACCTATACCCTGCTACCTCAACATCCGTGCATTTCCAAGTCTCAGTAAGAACTATGAAATCAAAACCATTAACCGCGCTTAAAAAATCGGAATTCTGCAATTTGTTCCCTAAAGATTTAGAAAGTAAACCGTTAATATTCCATGCAAAAAAAGACAAATTGCCTAAATTAGTCAAGCAACTTGACAATCCCATAGTGGCATCATTAGCTTTTCAATCGTATCCCGGTATAAAATTTAAAACTAAATAAATGACTTAATAAATTTTAAAAAGGATATCAGTTCTTTAGGGATTTCTACCCCCGTGTCTTTCCTAGTGTCAGATTTGTTGAGTGTTTGATCATTTTCTTGGGATAAGTGTGACTGATCTGCCCTCATTGATGTTGGCATTTTGCTGCTGTTGGTACTCTACAAATGGTGTTTGATAAAATTGTTGTTGACGTGGCTGATCTGCTCTTCTCAATGGATGTGTCTGATTATATTGTTGAACCAAAGATGAAGTTGGTTGTTGGAATTGTTGTTGTGCTGACTATAAGGGTTTTGATGGCCTCCTGTTGGTGTATTTTGCAGTGCATTACTATAGCTTGTGTATCTTTGGAATGGAGCTGATCGTTGCCGACGCGGCTGACGCGGTGACCTAGTGAGTTGGTTGGGAGATTTTGAAGTGTATCGTGTTTGTCTTGCTCTACCACGAATCGCATCTATCAGGTTGGCGGCAAATAAACCAATGTGTCGTCTTTTGATATGTTTGTTGTCATGCAGGACGTCCAATTCATTGAGGAAGAGATTATCATGTCTGATCAGATGTACATTAGGCAATCTGGAGCATTCGGTAATTAACTGTTCGTTGATTCTGGTTATTGATGGAATTGGTATGTCTGTACGTGGAAGAAGTGTAGAATAGATTATTTTACAGGTTGGGAATTGTGTAGCGGCTTCAGTAATCAACGTTGAGAGATCAGATATGAATTCATCTATTGGTGTGTTCAAAGACAGGTCGTTTGTTCCAGTGTGAATAAGAAGTAGTTGAGGGGAATCACAAATGTAGTTTTGTAGTGTGGCTCTTGCATCCTCGATTTTTGGACACCGAATATATTTCAATTTGTGATTCGATGGGAATATCTTTTTCGTGTTCAGGAATTTTCCGTTCGAATTGCATAAGAAAACAGCATGATTGATAGCATTGATAGTGTTGTCGGCATTGTTTGCATTTGTTTTAATTGAGGGCGGGTTATCGATTAGCAAGGGATCTTTTTCCTGCGACTCTTGTTCCTGGAGAACAGAGAAACGGTTTTGGGTTGGCACGTTCACAATAAGCAGATCTTGATCTGTAGATTTTATTTCTGTTTTTTCTGTTACTTTTTCCGTACTTTTCGGGCATTCCTGATTAGGTTTGACAGGTTAAGTGTCTTGTGGTCTAGAGACTTCCGTTGTTGTCTGCCATAGAACCCCTACTTGTTCTTTGAGAAATGCCACTTCTTTCTGGAGTTGACTTTGTTTCCCATGTAAGTCCACATTCGCTTCTGAAGTTTTGGCGTTTTTCTTGTGTAAAGATTGATTCTCCTCTTGGAGTTTCTTGATAAGCACCGATTGTTGATGTAGGTCATTTTTTAGTGATTCAACTTGCGATGAAAGGACGGCAGAGATGTCATCTATTGTTTTCCTTTGAACTTTAAGGAGATTGTCCTGTTGAACTATTTTGTCCTTCAATTGTTGAATGTCACCTGAACTTATAATTTGAAACTGCGTGAATTCAGCTTCTAAAAACCCAACAGTGTCTCTCAGGGTTGAGATTGTATTTAGCCGACTCGGTGAAAATGACAAAGGTTCAACAACCGAGGTAGTGTTGATTATGTTGGACATTTCCGCCGATTTGTGTTGTTGCGTTGTTGCGTTGTCCGAGACGTGTATCTCGTCTTCCGAAACAAAAGTAATAGAACTTTGAAAAAAATTTAACAATGATGATGTGAAAAGCGATTTGTCCTCGGATGAAGGAACGGATTCAATATTATTTACGATTTCCAAAAGGACCGGAAATTCATCCGTACTCCATTCCTTGTATTTCCTGCCTTGAATGAGAATTCGACCAGTGGAGACAAAGACTGTTATCGTGAAGTACTTCAGAAGTAGCTGAGGTATCGAACAAATGGATAATAATTTTCTCACATTTGGACGGTGAGCTGTATGCTTCTTGCTCCTTCCAGGTGACTTTATATCCCGTTGCTTCGCCGTTTAGAAATTCATAATATCGATTGGTAAATACGCGTATCCAGCGTAAAATACGACTTTCTGAGGTGCAAAACGCTGCACATCTCGCCGATGGCTGGTAAAGGGAGATCTATGGATTCGAAAAGTGCTGGTTTAGCTGTGGCAGTTGGCGGATGAAATTTGTCGACAATATATCTGTTTAAATCCGTGCTTGGTTGTGTAATAGGCCATTTGCACGATGACGTCATTTGACTACTACTACCAGAATTCATTTCGTTTTTCCTTTCTTATTTAAATTTTGTAATCCCATTGAGGTTTAAATAACAATAGCCCTAATTTGCACTACAAAACAAAAAACTGAAGGATTCTGGTAGTAGTAGTCAAATGACGTCATCGTGCAAATGGCCCATTGCCATGTGCGATAACTTCGATCCACATTTTTTGCCATGAGACACTTCATCTTCCCATTTTTCTTGAACTCCTTCGTTGCCTTCTTGCATTAGTGAAAGATAGCATTAAATTTTATACCAAGATAAGAATAAATAAGCTCCAAAAGAGCTATTTTTCGTTCATTGAAAGGGAGCCGTGTTACCCTGTAACACGACACCAGAAGCAGAAATGATACTGGTTTGAGCATTGCTGAACTGAAGAGCATCATGGAAAACCGGAATGAATGGATGAAGCTAGTTAATGGAGTTCGAGTTCGCTCGAAATAAGCAAGCAAGCAATCACCAAATAACAAAACCAAATTCGACTTAACAATTTTTAGGAAAAATTAAACGAAAGACTGGTCTCACCATGCTTTGGAATTCTGTCTCTTTCTCTTTGCTCAATTTCGTTCAAACATGCAGTTTTTATCGAATTCATCCCCAAGCACTCGGATATGTCTACGCTCTCAAAAGCAAGTAACTCTTGGGTGGCAAGGACGGCCTCAAGTTCCTCGAGCTCTGTATACTGCCTCATAGCCGGAGCAAATGAGCCATCAAAACAACAAATAATAAACAAAGCTCCAAAGAAAGAAAAGCATTGTTATTCGTAAAATTCTATACCAACATTACGGCGACGTCCAAAACAAAATAACAACGTGATTCCCAAGTGTGAATGACATAATTAAAATACGCTCATAAGTACAATCTGCATAAAATATGGTTTCTTCGCGGATATGACCATTTTCTAAGACGGTTAGACAATGGACGCTCGTGTCCTATGGGATATAGCGCCTCTCGCATTAGATAGAAGTTGCACTCGGGCTACGCCCTCGTGGCCTTCTATCTATGCTCGAGGCACTATATCCCATAGAACACTCGCGTTCATTGTCTAACCCTTACGTCTACATTCTACATATTTGTGCGCTTTTGAAACAACACGTTTCCCATGCCTGCATGCTCCAAAGCGATCGTGAAAATTCTTTTCATAGTACAATGACTACAATGGCAATAAACATAAGGCTAGGGTCATGCACACGTAACACGTTTAAAATTTATTCAAAAGTGCACAGATATGTGCATTACATGTACAACTTTAGATCAAAAGATTTTAAAAAAATTTCATCGACTAGTTTTTAAATAAACGCTTCCCTAACAAAAGTGTTACTTCTGTGAGTAGAATGCATGAGCATATTTAAGACATTGCTTCCGATCACATCAACGGAAATCTAGTTAAGCAAACAGGATGAAACCTTCAAGGAATGTAGTTTTATGGCACATGAATAATATATGGTGAATATACTGTTTCAATTTGTCAGGAAAACGCTGGCATCGACGAAAAAACAGAAGGTAATGCGAATTTTAAAATTTTTGAAGGAAAATATTCAACTCAATTTTATTCGAAAACGCTCCCATAGAATTTTTTCAAACTTTGCAGTCTTGAAGACATACATCTAGACTATAAGAAGCATACACCTAATTCAATAAAGGTTGCTTTGGCAGTTGGTCATTGGTAATTGGGAATTTCATTTGCATACGGAACACAATGCAATGCTTCGCTTGAGTCACCGCCAAACAATAGCTTCCCAATGCCCAATTACCAATGACCAAAGCAACCTTTATTGAATTAGGTATACAGTCGTTTTAACAGTTTAGGTCTAGATGTTGAGAAAATTACTAATATACAAACCGTGACGTCATCAGATCGTTGTTGTTGTTGTTGTTTCATCTCTAGTATATGTGTGAAGCAGCTTGCCTGACCGAGCTCAGACAGTGAAGTATCAGCCGTTCAAAGTTGGGGTGTTATGTCGCCAAAAAACCCAGTCGAGCTAAATTAACAATTACAGACCAATATCTGTATTATCCATTGTCTCAAAAATTTTCGAAAAAATTATGTACCAACAACTTTATGATTACCTAAATGAGAACAAGCTCTTGAGTAATTACCAGTCTGGTTTTCGCTCACTGTACAGCACCCAAACAGCCCTACTTGAGACCACGAACAACTAACTGGTCAATCAATATAGACAATGGTCTTTTAAATGGTGTCATATTTATCGACCTCAAAAAGGCCTTCGACACCATTGACCATGAAATCATTTTGCGTAAGCTCGTAAACTACGGAGTGGATGAGAACTCCCTCCCATGGTTTGCCTCATACTTAAGTAATAGGAGTCAAAAGTGTAACGTAAACGGCGCTCTGTCAAACACAAACGAAATAAGTTGCGGGGTGCCACAGGGCAACATAATTGGCCCTCTACTCTTTATACATTAATGACCTGCCGAACTGCCTCACTACAGCCTGCGCAAAAATGTTCGCAGATGACACAAATATTAGCATTCCTGGCCGTACTCTCGCTGATCTTGAACCGATGATAAACTCTCAATTGCTGGCTAAAAACAAATAGGCTTAGCCTTAACGTTGCGAAAACCGAGTTCATGATCATAGGTTCTATGTCAGCAAAATAATTTGATGACTTCTTACTCGTGGTCACCGGTGGTCTCTCGCGTGTACTTTTAGACAAGATCGTTACAGCCAATCAAGGCAACAAGTAATGTTACGAAGGCAAAATTACTCTTTCATGAATACCATTTTTGGACGCTTTTTCAGCTGAACTTTGGCGTTTTTTGCCTCGAAAATAACACCAAAATGCAAAATGTTCAAGGTCAGATTTTGGCAAATGGACATCGGCTTACCTGCTGTAGTAAACGGTAAACGTTCGGCCGCGCGACGTATCAGTTTAATAGCTGTAACTGAAAAAACGCATTTTCCACGGCCAGAAGCACATAACTGCAAATATTTATTTCTCCTACAAGTATCATTGGTGTAATAATTCAAAACTATCCTGAGGTAATTGTGAATTTATGTTCTATTTATGTTCCGTATGTTTGGCTCTTTTTCTGTATAGTAAGGGACCGATCGTTAATTACGCCCTAGGGGGGCGGGGCGGTGGTTTTCTAAAAAATCTGGTGTATTTAAATTGTACCCTCACAATAAACTTTCAAACAAAAGTTATAACCCCCCTCCCCCCCCCCCACTACAATTAAAATTTGAAAAGTTTACCCCCCGCTCACAATTCGTCAAATGAACTTGCTATTACTTCTTTCCTTCAGTTGGTACGAATTTGTAGAGTTACCACCGACCGTTTAATAGTGTGCTGGGGCCCGTTTCTCGAAACTCCCGGTAACTTTTCGGGCCCGAAGCCAAATATTGAAATCAAAATCTAAAGATTAAAAGCGCGGATCGTAGCGAACAAACCAGTCCATTTTGTTTTGCTAACTGATAGTTTTATCGTATTATTTGCAAATCTATTGAAACCTCAATCTTCCATGAAAATAGAACAGCTTTCCGGACCCCGTTAATTACCAGGTCTTTCGAGAAACGGCCCCCTGTTCACCAGCAAACTCGTTCCCATGGTCTCTCTTCTTCACGCCGTCGCACCAGGTTCATGAGGAGCTTTAGCAAACACGACGGCAATGGCAGCAAGAGTGGCACAAAACAACAGGTTTATGAACGAAAACAATGCCTCTGCACTTGTGTTTTACATTTGATACATTTCTTTGCCGTTCCCTGCAGAACAACAACGTCAAATGATCATAATAATTTTCCTTTCTTTATTTGAACTTGAAATCCGTCCCTACTGACGAACTCAGCTCCTGAACAATTCAGTCACATCAGGCAAATTAAACAATTTGGAACAACTTCAAAGTAGTTTAAATAGGGTTTTCCGATTTAGTGGAAATGGAATAAGCTTTTCCTTCATTTGCATAAAAACAATAAAGGTGCGTGGCTGACATCCATATAAAATTAATAGAAAACGCCTCGTTTTCTGTTTGGCACGATCGACGATATATAGGGCGTCGTGGTCTAATAGATTTACTCCGTACAGTAATATCATTAAAAGGTATATGAGAGCTCACATTTTTTTTCAAGATTGCATCCTGATTCCTTTTTCCTATTTTGCGGTAACTTGAGAACTTTATCCGCATCTTGTTGTAAAAAGTATCCTACTTGGCCAGTAAAGAATATCACAAACGGCGCTTCACAGCGCATCACAGTAGTAGAGAGAGTATTTCTTGTAGCCTACCTTAATACTTTTTTCCGATATTTTCTAGTATTTACTGTTTAAATACTTTTTTGTATATTTTTATATGAAATCCATGAAAGTAATTTAGGGAAATATATTTTTTCAACGGAATTCAAGAAATACTTTTTTCTAAGATATTTCTGAGATTCCATATTATAGCTCAATTTCATCAAGTACTTTAATTTTCTGTTTTTTTTTTCTATGATTTAGTTTTCTGTCATTTATTAGCGATTTTCAATAAAGAAAATTTTTTTATTTGAAAGATTAATCAAGAAAATTATGGTTTTATGTTTGTAACAATTGTTTCTGTTTTTTAAATTTTTCTAAATCTTTCTTTATTGAAAATTTGCTGAAGTCACAAAGGCTTTTACGCGCGAACTACCCATATTTTAATTCAACAAACCGAAGACGGGTTACTTCAACTGAGTGCGTGCGGTAACTGAAAGGAAATTAACAAATACAGAAATAAACAAAAGATAACTTAGGTCCAGTTCAAACGTCGAACTTCACATGTGCCGAACCTAATGCAAAAGAGCAAAATCTATTGTTCTTGCTCATTTGCATTAGGTTCGGCACATGTGAAGTTCGACGTTTGAACTGGGCCTTAAGCAACTGGCAAGGAAAGCACAAAAAAAAACAGCAAAATCGAAATAAACTGGAAACTTACAAGACGATTGTGACAAGCAAACAAAAAGCGATGAACCGACGAAGTAACGAACTAACAGGACAGAACTCGAGATCTTGACAAACCCACACTGACCAGAAATTTACATGCTAGCGATATATATACAATATGCGAAATAATTATAGCAAGTAAAACAAAGGGCAAAAAACAATGAAACTAATTAACGAGAAAAACTAAACGTAGAAGCGTGAAAAACTAGAAAAAATACATTCCTGGCGCTAACATTTGCAAAGAAATCAGATCATAAAAAGATCATTAAAAAAAATGGTTCCGGTTGGTATTTTAAAGAGGAATTTATCATTAGAAATTCATACTGTAGATTACAAACCTTTAAAAGGTTTATCGTATATAAAACTTCATTTTATTTCAAAAAAAGAAAGCAATAATAACCTCCTGTTCCACCTCAATGACCACAATAATGACCTACTGTTCCACCTCAGTGATTTTCTAGAATCTTCTCAATTTAAAACATCAGCATAATCTATTAAAAATTCCAACACGGATAGCACTCACAGTCCTCACAACACCCCTGACAAACACTTTTGATGTACGTGTCAACAAAATGAACAATGATCCCTCTGGACCAACAACATACGTCCTGTATCTCCGACGGACTTATATTGTTAGGTTATTTTTATCCAAAGCACTTATCCCCAAATTCCTGATTATTACTGCTGCTGTCAAGGAACTTTTTACCCTTGCCATGTAAGAGTTAAAACGTTTCAAAAGTGTACTAAATTTCACTTCGCCAGCTCACATTAACTGCGGTTACACGTTTCAACTTTTACCTAGGTAAACTCGAAAAAACAATAGCCTATGCACGCTAAATTTGAATTAACAATAGCCCTTTCATGCTTAAGGTCGCGGGGGACAGTTTCCGCTCATCAGTATGCATTTATGAAAAGAGTATGCACGAAGTGCGACGACTGATACCGAAAATGCGCGAAATATTGACGAACAGGCTCTGTGATGTTTCTGCATCAATAATTGCACGTGCAAAGCGCTGTCTGGTAAAATACACTATTTTTTAACGCATTGTTCTTTCCGCATGAAGTGTTGACAATAGCCCGTGGATTAAATTTAGCAAAATTACCATACATTTATATTTTTTGCATTCGTGTTTGCTCGGGAAGCCTTCGGAAGCGTAAAAGCAAACAATTTTGTGTCCAAGAATTCAGCGCGAATAGAGAATTTCATGAGTTGACACTGCAAGGAGGTAAACTAGGTGTATTGTAGATTGTCATATCTGACTCAAAATTTTTAAATAGGCTTTCAAAGGGAAGATATGAGGCTTCAAATTCTAACATGGACAATTTTACTCCTTTAAAACCTAATAACTTTTAATTAAAGATGAAATCAAAAATTCGGAGTCAGATATGACACAATAGACGTTTTGACGGATCAGTGAGTGGGGAAATCAACTTGCTTTGTGTTCTTCTCGAGAAGCAAACTTGGACACAAAACCACGTTTTAAGAAAAGATAACTTTAGTGGCTTACAGCATTGTCGCAAAGCGCGATCCCTTCAATAAAAACAATCCTTATGCACTTCCATTATTCGCCAATATCTCTGTTAAATTTTAGCGAAACCGGCTTTCAAACCTTTACGATATAACGTTTTTCAAAGTGATACCCCTGCCAAAATTTTGCCTTATGAATTTATTCATTGCCAGGTATCCCCCGCGACCTTAAGCGTGCAGCAGCTATTGTTCTTTCGAATTTACCTAGGTAAAAGTGGCAACGTGTAACCGCAGCTGTTTTTTCCAAGATTGCATCCTGATTCCTTTTTCCTATTTTGCGGTAACTTGAGAACTTTATCCGCATCTTGTTGTAAAAAGTATCCTACTTGGCTAGTAAAGAATATCACAAACGGCGTTTCACAGCGCATCACAGCGTTTCATCGAGGCCATCGTTGATCAGTTCTAACTAACGCCAAACTGATTAGGGTTTTCCGATTTAGCGGAAACGGAGCAACTTTTTCCGCGTCGTTAATTGAACATAAACTTAACATAGTGTATGTATTGTTACAATTTCACGAAAGATGCTGGATAGATTACATTTCCATAAGCTTCACTTTAATTTATTCGTGAAACTTCCTTTTGTTGAATTCGTGAATTCATGAATACGCGCAAGCGGGTTATCGGTAATTGTTATCGGAAATGGTTATCGATCCATCCACTCCCCCCCCCCCCCCGCGCAAAAAAAAATTCCGTCCTCGAAGAGAATCGACCTCACGTCCTTCGGTTCCTTGCGGCTCCCTGCGGCTCTATTGTCCCCTCATTTACCCACTACACTACCTAAGATTTGGCAAATTAGCAAGGCGAAATTTTGTTATTTCAACGTAGATATGCGGAAAAAGTTTAATAATACTGTTTTTTTTTTCTGCGATCGTCAAAAGCCGTTACATTTAATTTCCAAAAAAACGCAATATTGCGTAACAGTTAGCATTTCGTATTCGCGGGTTGGCTCACAGGCGCCTTTGATTGTGTAAAGAAGTTAAAAGTGTTAAGCGCTGGTTAGTCCTAGGTTTTTTTTTTCTGGCGATGCAAGCACAAACGCAAGCCAAAAGGCGCATGCACAATCGCCGTGAAGACGGTTTTGAAATTAATAAGCGCAAGTACAAAAACAACGGTCAAAATATTTTGATCCTTGTGCTTGCATTTATGCTTGCGTCGTACGTGAAAATTGAACATAACACAAGCACGAAGAAAAAGCAATGATCTAGTAAAATTTTATAATTTTCAGAAATCATGATCGGCAGAGAATTTGTGAATCATTATTTTGCTTGCCTGCCATTATTACTGCAAATTGTGCTACTTTGGACGGCAAAAAAGAGGCCTTAAATCTTTTTCTGACAAATTTCTTTTATCATTTCGAAATAAAGATATAATAGCCTCCAAAAAAATACAAAATAAAAAATTACTTCATATGCACTTTAACTCTAGACACTTGAAACGAACAATTGTTCAAGATTCGCCGTTTCAAGCGATAATGACAATGATAACGTTTTGGACTTAAATTTTGCATTCCTTCGATATAATACCAACACTTCGCTATTCCTAGTTATTCCCTAAAATTTAATGGACATATTAAGTGGGTTCAATTACATTTTCAACAAGAGGCTCCTAGCAGCCTTTACTCATGCGCATGCGTAAGTAAGTTTTATGATATATTTTTAAACACGTTAAGAAGATGTCCGACATGGCGAAGAGTATAGGTACTCCATTCATTCAGTCATCGTTCCCGCAAACCTCGTTGTTTACTACTGATTGTTTTGGAAATGAATGCTGTACCACAATGAAGGGAATGATTCTTTTGAGTGTTATATATACCAAACATGAACATTGCTAATATAAGTAGGGTTGTAGGAGACACTGTCGTGACACTTGAGTAACACTCTTTTACCGGAAGTGAGGGTAGCCGGAAGTCACTTAACAGGAAGTGTAGTGGCAAAGCTATGAACCGGAAGTGTACAATTTAAAATATGCGTGCATAAATTTGCATGCAAAATCGTGACACAAAAAATAAAAATAACAAGAGGCTCCAAGCAACCTTTACTCAAGCGCATGCGTAAGAAAATTTTATGATATATTTTAAACATGATAAGAAGATGTCCGACATGGAGAAGAGTTACTCCTTTCATTCAGTCATCGTTCCTGCAAACCACGTTGTTTACTATTGAATGTTGTGGACATGAAGGCTGTACCACAATGAAGTCAGTGATTCTTCTAAGTCTTATATATACCAAACGTGAACATAGTAATGTATGTAGAGTTGTAGGAGATTCTGTCGTGACACCTAAGTAACGCTCTTTTACCGGAAGTGAGAATAGCCGGAAGTCACCAAACAGGAAGTGTAAATGGCATATACGTCAACCGGAAGTGCACAATTTAAAATATGCGTGCATAAATTTGCATGCAAAATCGTGACACAGAAAATAAAAATAATAACAAGAAAAACGGAACCGAAACCTTACCTCATGCCGCTTCGCGCATGAGTAATAATAAAAATAATAGAACGATTTCGTATAACATGTTTTAAATGCTAATGAGTTTTTTATATGCTAATGAGTCTGGCCATATGAGATAAGCAGAATGAAGCAGTAGGTTAGGTTCACGCTTTTTAAAAACACATGAAAGGGCCAATAACATAGGTAGCAAAAGGATTACTAAATAAAAGGCGAATATTCAAGTCTAAATTCATTTTCAACTTTTTATTGTTAAACTTAAAAGTTTCACGCTCAAGTGATTCACGCTACAATGCATTCGCAACTTTGATTTTTGACGCTTTGATTTTTCAAATCGGAAAAAAAAAGTGTTATGATTTTTATTTTGTTTTGAAGTGAAAAGAAAAAATAACATTTTTCATTACATTTTTTTGCCACCGGACTTTATGAAGACTTCAAACGGGCGTTATTATCGATATGATACGAAGTATTCGTAACGCCGTGAAAGGCCGATATAGCTGACGACAACAAACCAGATCTATGTAGGTGTCCAAGAAAACAAAACCAATTTCTCACTTTCATCTTTTTGGCGCAGTTTATTTGCAAGGCATAAGACGATTAAATAGCCCGGAAAAAGCGAACTCTCCTCTCGGCTAGGAAGGTTGCCAGTTCGACGCACACAGGCATTAGATGGATGGCGCCAAATTTGACCCACTGCTTTGTATGTTTTTACTTCTTTAAAGATGTGTTCAACTTTAATGCGTCTTCGTGCCAATGCTCGGTTGAATCTGCGCGCTCTTCGTCTCTCTCTGGGATTGAGTAAATGCATCTGCCCAGCTCTAACGGCTGTTAAAATCGGTGCCCCGTCTGGGCTAACCCTAACCCCTAACCCTAACCCCTAACCCCTAACCCTAACCCCTAAGCCTAAGACCTGTAAATCAAGCGTGAAAAGTCCCTGGAAAAGTTGTACAAATTTAAATCCAAAATTCAGTTCATTAAAAATTATTCATGATATGATGTCTGATATTTGATTTTCAGAATATTTTGGAGACTTGGGTTCAACTGACAAAATTTTACTAGCTAAAAACTATGCCTAAAGAATATATTTTGCCAATCGAGGACATTTTTTCCCTATCAGCACTCGAATAAATCAGGCGTGCAGTTGCAACAACTTGAAACAAAATAATTTTCCCTTGTTCGCAAAACACTTACTCTAAGTTTTAGCCTTTTTTGGCTTCCGAAGAAAATCTTGTTTTCTTTCTTTTGGGGGTTTGTAAAATGTGTGAATCTATCGCACCTCGAGTTTTTCAGTCAGCTTGGCTCATTAGCATGTAAAAATCTAATTAGCATCTAAAACATGGGTTATACGTAATCGTTCTAATAACAAGAAAAACGGAGCCGAAATCTTACCTCATGCTGCTACGCGCATGGGTAATGAGCGGAAAAATGTCTTCCGTTTCCGCGTTATTTCCGCTAAATCGGAAAACCCTATTGTAACGGTAAGAACAAAAGCGGCCAAGGGAGTCATTAAAGCCGTCGACAAAATCGAAGGCAAAATTGAAATTTAGTTCGATTTTTCCCATTACAATGATTAAAATGCTTGCACAATCTTTACAGGATTTAGACAATCACTACTGTCACTAAAGAGCAAAATTTCACAGCAACTCGTTGGTTTGCTTGTTCTAAAACAATGAAAAGATGCATTAAAACGGATAATGCCCTCGCTCCTCGGCCTTCTTAAAAATAATGACCGAGCGCGTAGTGACGTAAAACAAAAGCAAAATAAAAGCAATAGAGTCAACTGGGAATGCAATACTACAAAGGTAAAAAACAAAGGAAAAAGTCACAGGTTCTTTCACCGAGGTAAACCCCGATTGTCCCAGAAGTTCACAAGCTATTTTTCCTTGTTGAGCCTAAGTTAATTCCAAAGCACAATGGGCCTTTTGTAAGTAACAAACAGTAACGTTTAATTTCGGCGTTAAACCAGAAAGTTTTAGACAATGGTAGAAAACCTTCCGAACAAAAGACATTTCCACTAAATCGGAAACCCTGATGTGCGCAAATTCTTTCATTCAATGACGTTTTCTTTCGCGTTGCCGTCTCACGGCAACAGCAGCGAGAGCAACACAAAACAATAGGTTTAATGAGCGAAAACAATGCCTCTGCACGTGCGTTTGATACATTTCTTTGCCGTTCCCTGCAAAACAACATTGGCCGTGTTTTCACGAGCGATTTTTCAAGTCGCTGAGCGAGTGACAGTCGGAAATCTCGTGAAAACAGTCGCTTGTCCAACTCGCTTAAAGTTAAGCGAGTTGGCGAACTACAATAGAATTCTCATTAAATTTAAGCCACCAAACCAGGTCGCTTAAGCTTGTCGGCAATTAAACAACAAAGAAGGGCATTGTATTGTTGTTCTTTTGTGTTCTAATTTTCTATTGTTTTAACAAAAGAAAATATATCGCGCATGGTATAAGAAAAATGAATAAAGTTCTGTCCGTGAAAACGCATACATTTTTTAAGCTGCTTAACGCGGTCAGTAAACAAATTACCTACAGGAATGTTAAGCGAGAAAAACCGCCTCGTGAAAACACAGCCAACGTCTAGGGCTTTTTAGGCCCAGTTCAAACGTCGAACTTCACATGTGCCGAACTTAATGCAAATTAGCAAGAACAATAGATTTTGCTCATTTGCATTAGGTTCGGCACATGTGAAGTTCGACGTTTGAACTGGGCCTTAGAGAACGCGAAAACACGACGGTTAATTTTCCTTGCTTTATCATTTGAACTTGAAAGTCGTCCCTACCAATTCAGCTCTTGAACAATTCCAGTAACATTAGGCAAATTAAACAATTGCAAGTTTAAGTAACAATCGATGTACGAACTAGGCAGTACTCTCTAGTTTACTAATTGGTTTCTTTTAGTGAAAACTATTCTGAGTTTTAATACAACCAAAATTCTATGTGGGAAACATGTAAAATTAGAAACCTTTCTTGGCCACTGTTTTGGAGTTTCACGATTGGATGAAATCTTGTAGCACAAAAGAAGCATCACTTTAAAATAAAGTTCCAGTACATTTTATTTAAAAAACATGTTGTCCATAGGTTCATGCATTCTCAGTAAAGAAAACCTAAACAATCTTATGTGGGGAAAGCGAAATGCGCGGAACAATAGAGAAATAAATGCACTTAATTTAATTAAATGCACTCAATCTTAATTCTAGTGCTTTTAAACATAAATTAATGAAGATTTGAATAATGTTTTTCGAAAGAAGATTGTGTTGTCCATTTTTATGTGTTTGTTCATTCATTACACAGGTTGAAAAGCGATTTTATGTAAACAAAACAAGACTTTGATTTTATAGTACCGTTCTATCTTCACTCGCATCGCCTTATGCAAATATGTTTGTATTTTTTGCAAGTTTGATTTTCAAATCAGTTTCTCGGGCAATTTTTGACAAGCAGCAAGTGTATTTTATTCGGAAAGTAGTCGTATTAGTTATTCTAGACGGAGAAAAAGTTGTTTTTGTGATCGTTTGTACGGTCTAAAATGTACTGTGCAGACGGTCGCGTAATACTGTTTTTGAGAATTGCTAAAATTGAAAAATAGCCTTCGTCAATCTTAATTCTAGTGCTTTTGAACATAAATTAATGGAGATTTGAATAATTTTTTTTCGAAAGAAGATTGTGTTGTCCATTTTTATGTGTTTATTCATTCATTACATAGGTTGAAAAGCGATTTTATGTAAACAAAACAAGACTTTGATTTTATAGTACCGTTCTATCTTCACTCGCATCGCCTTTTGCAAATATGTTTGTGTATTTTTGCAATTTTGATTTTCAAATTAGTTTCTCGGACAATTTCTGACAAGCAACAAGTGTATTTTATTCGGAAAATAGTCGTTCTAGTTAGAGTGATTTTACTTCATCTGTGAAACACTATAGTGTGTGATAGTCCAAATTAAACAAAAGGAAACAATGGAATTATAGTCTAATAGTGCGTACTATTCTACTAACTATTTCACAGATGAAGTAAAATCACTCTATTCTATTTATTTATTATCTATTTATTTCTATCTATTTATTATCTAAGAATATAGGGAATTGGCATCAAGATACAGAATGTATTTTGTTGGCAGATTTGGGTCGAATTTTTCACCCATATATGGATTATTAGCTTGACCATGACGATTTGATATCATTGAAATTCCTCCTCTGATTCCATGCTCGAAAAACAGAACCATATCTGGATCACTAAGCAATTCTAACTTTGCTTCCGATTTCTTTAATCCAGCATCAAAGGAAAGACCTGGTGCTGTGTAATACCAGCTGGATCAAGTACATAGTTCTCCATGCAAACATTTCTACACTCTTCGAAAACATCTGCAAGCAACAATACATCTGTTTTCAAATATAAATCATGGTATTCTCCCAGATTTTGTCAGATATCCCTGATTCATTAATCAAGGAATAGAATGCTTCTGGTGGTCAGTTGTGTTTCATTGAATTTATTAATTGAATCCATATAATCATATGGATAGACTCCTTTTCTTGAAAGAAGATCAGTTTTGTCACCAAATTCTTTCTTGGTTTCTTTCAGTTTTTCCATCCCTGGTGCTTTCAAATTCTTTGAAAGATTATCAAGTGAAGATGCCATGAATTTCATGGAATCAATGAATCTCAATTCATGGGTAATATTTACCGTTTTACCATCCTTGTTAATGTATTCTCCAACAACAATAGACTTTGAAAATGAAATATATTTTTCTTCATTATTTGGCAAACATTCGATATCTCCAGGTGTTCTGCCAAGATTCTTCACAAACAGATGTGCATCATAACCAGCAAGGTTATGAAAGACCACAGGAGTGAAAGTTGGTTTCCTGAATTGAAGATTGCATATGTTATGTGCTGCGCCTCGAAACTTTCCTGTGAAATGACAATGATCACGGACTTTTGGGTTGTTCTCTGTGAATTCTTCCTTGCAAATTCAACAAAGAGTTTCATTCTCAAACCGCTCTTTATCTATTTTTGTGAATATCATCTTCTTCCTGCTGTCAAACTTGCTATGAATGTCTTGAACTGTTTCAATTAGTTTGTTTGTTTGAGCAATATCATCTTCAGGTGTTTTAGCCCGGTAAAGAACAGGATCAAGATTTAAAACTGAATCATTAAAGGGAACAACCTTGAAACAAAAACCACAAGGCTTATGCTTTTGAAATGAATTTGTGAAACTCATTCCAGATTGCGGTACAAAACGACTTATAGGTTCATTACATGCCTCAAAGTCGGCAAAGATTGCAATGGGGACTCTGATAGATCTGTTATGATGTTTGAATTGAAGTAGATCACCTTTTTTAGGCATTTCAATCTTGATAGCTTCATTGCTACCACACAGTTCTTCATGCGTTTCCAAGGCTTTTTCATTGGAAAAGTGATCGAGACAACGCAAACAAAATTCTTTGCGACCATGATGATTGTTGACTTGAGCTGAAAGAAGACGGCTTAAACGTTTTACCACTGTATAGTGCTGAATTCCATCCTTTTCAAGAAGAAGTAATACTATATTATGTTCTCTTTTAAATATTGAAATCCTCAGGGGATAAACATCCAATTCATACCCAAGAACATTAACAGCAATATCTGGATTGATTTTCTCAAAATGATCGATTTGTTTCAAAGTTGTTGGGAATTCAATTCCTTCCCAATTCAATTCACGTGATTTAAGTCTTAATTCAAAAGTAATTCTGTCTGGATGGCTTTCAACGGGATAAAGAGCCCTTGTAACACTCCATTTGAAACATTTTTCATCTTCATTTTTCATATTAATAATTGCCTTCTTGCTTGCAGGTGTTGGAGGAAGTTTAATGTAAGAACTTCCGTGAAGTGGTAAATAATCAACAAAATGAATCTCAAGATGGTTAACATATTCAAACTGCAAATTAGATCCCATCATTTGAAACGTTTCCATTGCTTCAAGAACAATGGCAATCATTGCATTAAGAAGGGCTTTTTCATCCGTTGCTTCCAAGTTGATCTCTATCTCCGAATGAAAAGGAGCATCCCTTTCAATGACTTCTCCAGTCCTCAAATTTCTTCGGCTCATTCTACAGGAAAGAATCAACTTAACTTTTGTGCCTCTGTTTTCGCTCAAGAGTTTGAAGACTTGACAAGCAACTCTCTGGAAATAGTCTCCTGGTGCCAACCGTCTTCTTCCTTCAATTATATATTGCCTTGCAAACTTTTTCAAGGCTGATGGTCCTTCACTAACTTTGAAATCTTGTTGATAAAGATTGGAAACCCTTTGTTGGAAATCGGAAATCATTCTTGAAGCTCTTCTCCAAACATTCTCTGGCACATGCTTCAACCATTCCCACCATTCATTGAAGGTGTTTTGGACCGTCCTCAAGAAGCTTCTTGGTTGAGGAGATGGGGGTGGTTGATAAGTTGTGCGTTGAAGAACTGGGGTTGAAATTGATGGATTTGGTGCATCCAAAGTATTGGATGTAGCTCCATCCAAAAGGCGTAATAAATCATCTCTTCTTCTTGCATAACTACGACCAGGAATGTTTCTTTCTCTAGCCAATTGTCTTAGTTCTGAAACTTTCATTTGATCCATTTTAGATAAAAAAATATATATATAGAAAATGAAAGTGGAAATCATAGCTATTGATATGGATAGATAAAAAAGTTTTCTTCATCAAAACGTACGTTGGATGAACCTAAAGAAATTATTGTTGAAGGACTAAACAATAAAAGATACAGCAGATGCTTTTCGATGCTTTCCAAGTATGGCCAACAACACTTGCTTATGCTATCCGTAATAATAAATCATCCATCAAAACAAGAAAAGATGGAAAGATAACAAACATATCGGCAGTAGATATAAAAGGAGACTTGTGGGCGAACACACAAAATCCAAAGCCCCCAGCTATCGTTAGATTTAACGTAACACAATAACACATTATCTTAGAGATTCTGGGACAGTGGATAACACAAGATTGTGTTACGTTAAAAATCAGCGTTAAATTATTTTAATTTTGATTTTTCAAGTGTGTTACGTTGAAAGTTAACAGTTAAAAACTTTTAGCGTTAGAGTTAGCGTGAGGGAATGAGGTTTTTTGCACTAATTCAAAGTTTTTAGAAGGTGGGGGCTTTGGATTTTTGTGTGTTGGCCCACAAGTCTCCTTTTATATCTACTTTTAAGCCTTTACGACACAGATGCGCTCTCCGAGACTGACGCCTTATTTCCAGTAGTATGTATAGAGTCAATCAATTTGTAGAGTTGGCTATAAGCTTTGATCACCTATTCTCCCCGCGAAGCACGTGCTGAGTGGGGAAAATAGGTGAACAAAGCTTATAGCCAACTCTACAAATACCACTGAAGCAATTCGCCTTTTCGACGCTAGATTTCACGTGTAGTGTCACGTGACTTTTGATGTAAACAAACCGCCAAAGTTCGGACATCCGTTCTGAGCCACGTACTACAAGTGTACGAACTGCGAGTCGCTATTTCAAGTTCCCGTTAACATATATTTTTTCCATTGCTTAAAGCCTTTGAAACTCGAATTATTAGTAACTCCAGGTTCAAAATGTAAAAGCAGAAAAATAAAAGCAATTTTAACGCTACGAATTTGGCAGAACTTAAAATAATTTTATATTTGCAGGAACGTGGAGTTTCACGTAATAGATCAACAACGAGTGCGAGGGTTTGATCGGGGCATCCAAACACCGAGAAGCAATGAGAGCACGAGGCCGCTTCGACGTAAAAGTCGTCTGATTTTGTCCGTCTATTTGGCCGTCTATTAAGACGATTTTTCGAGGACGATTTGTTCGTCTAGACGGATAAGTCGTCCAAAGTGCGACTTAAATTCACACCAGACGAACAAATAGTTGTATCTCAGTGCCAGTACTCGCTAAGGGGAATGGAACTAGGAAAGGGAGTGATGGTTTATGGGAAAATCAAAATGGCGGATAGAAAGACGTCCGTACAGAGAAAGAGAAAATCAAACGCAAAGCGTAAAAACAAGGCCTGGTCTGAGCAGGAATTGCGGTCATTTGCCAATGTTTTGGTCTCAAATGAGAATAGGGATCGACCATGGGCCCTCACTTTGGAAACAATGGCTCTGAAGAAAAGTTCAAACGAGAGTGTGTTCAAAAAGATTCGTGAAGAGCTACGGCTGGAGTTGGAAGGTCCCGGAGGCCTAGATGATTCTGCTTTATCTGTAGATCAGCTGAGGCGGAAGTTCAAATGGTTTAAGCAAGAGTGGAGAAAGATTAACTCCAAAATCCGTTCAGGCAGTGGTTTGGGCGCAAAGGACACTGAAGTCCCCGATTGGTATGTGTTACTTGATCCTATTTTTACCGAAGGAGTTGACAGTATGTTGACACTGAGCAGTAAGGCTGATGACATACGTAGTAACGAATCTAGTGATGAAGAGTCCATCAGCGAGGAAGACTTAAGCGACAACACTTCTACCAGCAGCAACGTCAGCAAAGTCAGAGAAAACCTTAAACGCAGATCCACTAATTCGACCCCAACGATAGATGCAAAGGAAGCAGAAGATGAAGAGTCGGAAAGTGAGGACGATTCTCCAAAGGCGAAGAAACCCTTGAAGAACGAGGAAAAGAAACCTAAACATGAAACTAAAATTACAGTCAAATCCACCAAAAAAAGCTTCAGGATGCCTAAAACTCAAACAGCGGCAATGTGGCAAATGGTGCAAAGCATGCAGGAATGCTCCTCGCAGCAAGAAAAGAAGAATGATGACAGAATTGCAGCCATATTGGAGGCAGACAGAAAAAGGGACGAAATGTTTCTCGCATTTCAAAGGGAGCAAGCACAGGCAAATCGACAGCATGAGCTAATGATAGCTCAACTGCTTCTTCAGTCTGGATTAAACCAGCCTCCATCTTCTGGATATCAGGCTCGCCCTGCTATTGGCAGATCAACTCCATAGACATATTCACCAAGCATTTATGGAGCAAGCAGTTCCTTACAGAGTCATCGAGATCAGGAGGAGAATTGGAACACCATGAATGATCAGAAAACTTACCCAGGACAAGATGACAGTTTCCCAATTAACCGCAAACTTTGAATTGGGATTTTCCTATTCTGAATAAACATTTTCGTTTTTGTTATTGTTATAGTTGGAGAAAGAAAGTTTACAGTGTTGTAATACAAAAGCAAGCAAAATTGTTTATCGATGCGTTCATGCAAAAGTAACAAAAGCACTCTTTATCTCCATGTTAAAAAAACAATTGAACATTCTCAGTTCCCATATGTGTTTGCAAAATGGGTGTAGCACTTTTACATATACAGTGGCAGATCTAGGAGAGGGGCCTGCGTGGCCCCGCCCCTCATATGTTTAAAAAAAATAAGGCATGAAGGGCAGAACATGTGAACATGTTTTTCTTAATGAACCATTTTCACATCCCCCTACCCTTTTTTCAATCCAGGACACCCATTCATGATACAGTTTGGATCTACCACTAATATATGTAGCTTATTTATTGGTGTTGTTATGTAAAAAGCCCTTGCAGTGCAGTTGTAAAAGGGTTTTGTTCCTGTTTTATTAAAAAAGAAATCAAATATTTAAACTCCTTGTAATGTAACCTTTGATGTATTGGGATTTCTTATTTTGCTTATTGGATTTATTACAAGCTGAGAGAAGTACACTGTACCAGTGTGGGGTGGGGGAATTTTCGGCCTAAGAAAATATTGGTTTCAATTTTGTTCATCATCCAATGCTGAATTTCACACAAGATCATACACAGTGGAAAAATATTACAGGAAAGGTTGTAAAGCTCAACATGAAGAGTTTCCATGGGTACAGTGTTACTTCCATTCACTTCCCTCATTTCTTTTCTCCTAGCAGCAACTTCTAATAAGCTATCTTTCAAGATATTTACTGTAGGTTGTTCCAAAAAACAATCAGTGTTTTCTGAATGATAAGAGTCAAGCTCAAGGTGGTATTTGTTATTAATGTAACGACCACAACCATCCTGCAATCCTTAGCCTTATTTCTTGAGCAATCCTTTTATCTTGGGTTCTCTTCGTGCGCCTCCTGACAAGATGAAGCTTATTTACTTCAAGTCTCCACCTTGGATTACAAGGGTCGTTTCTATTTATGCATATGTTATGTAATGCAATACAAGCCATTATAATAACCTTAATGTTTGATCGCCTACATTCCGTTTTTTTGTACAAAATTCGCCACCTTCCTTTGAGCATGCCATAGGCATGCTCGGGCACAACTCTTGCAGATCTTAACTTTGCATTAAAGTTTTTCTCCTTTACATCTTTGGTGGAGTCCGGAAATGCTTTTAGCAACCACGACCTAGGTGGAAAGGCAGCATCACCAACTGTTGCAAAGGGAATTTCACCATAACCAGGTAAAGTCAGAACTTGGTGGGGAAGACAGTGTCCTGCTTCAATGGAATTGAAAATGTCTGAGGACTGTAGAAGAGTTGAGTCGTGCATTGATCCAGGTGCACCAACACCAGCCCAAAGAAATCGTTTGTTTGAACCTATGAGACCCATATTGGTGACTGAATAACGCTTTTTGAAGCTGAAAAAGTTCTTTAAATTGCTGTTTATGTAGACGTGAAAACCGTCCCATGCTTCTACACTTGGAAATTCCCAATCTTCCAGAAACGAAGTGAGTTCTGCTTTCCACTCTTCTTCGTTTGTTGGTAGCACTACAAACAAATCATACAATTCGCGTATGATAACTCTGATTACACGGTTAAATATTGTACAAGCAGTCGATGGGGCAACACCAAATAGGTCGCCAACAGTTGTGTATGAACACCCATGACCTAAGCGATAAAGTGTGAGACCGAGCTGACGCTCTGGGGAAGTTGGCTCCTTAAAACGGGGAGTTTCTTTGCTGATATCATTAACAACAGCAGCCAGGATAAACCAAATGTCTCTCCCGTAACACGAAGTCGTTTCTTGAACTGAGCATCACTCCAGTGATAATATCCATGCTCCCACCACAGCTGATTTCTTTTTTCATCCGGCGTCCTTGTCTTGTCGTCACCTTTGGCAACACAAACAGCGGTGTTGGCAGCTAAAACTGGTGTTACTGAATTACTTAGGTCTAAGAGTACGCACTTTGATGTCAGTGGTCTCTGGAACGAAACGAAATCGTCGCTGAGTTGACGTTTTCTTCCGTTTAATAAAAGCCTACTCCGTATGTACTTGATGGCAGCCATTTTTCTCTTCTTAAAGCAAGGTAACCAAGCCTGTTAGTGCCGGGTCCTTTGCTTTCAAAATCGTCTGTTTGTTCGTTCAGATATGAATTTACGATGACCAACACAAGGTGAGTTATCCGTCTAGAATTCACATTACACGAACAAATCGTCGGACGACTTGTCCGTCCAGACGATTTGTCCGTCTTCTAGTGTGAATTGGGCCATTGAACCTGTGACCTCAGCTAGGCTTAGGCTTACATAGCCTGCCGTACCACTGTACCACCTAGCTTCTCGGGTTGCTTAGTCCTAAATTTAACTATATAAACTACTACCCCTTACTGTAACTGAAAGCTAACCAGTTACTCCGTTATATAAGTCTCAATAACGTGTCCCATTTTCCTGTTGGGCCCTCTCATCTATCCCTTCAAGTGTCTTCCCTCGATCAAACCCGAAGCACGAGTTTTTTATCTGGCTTCTCAAATGAAACAATACAGACTTATTCAGTGTTAGTTTTTTTTATGGCTTTGTCCTTTTCAAATGCCGTCACATGCATAATTTTCTTGAGCTTGTTGTGTTTCGCCATTTGGTATGAGACCATGTGCGAAGCAGAAGCGTCTCGGTTTAGGGAAGCTACAACGGTTGTCGAAGAAGAATATCTAGTCGATAAAGCTATTCCCCCGTCAACGAAATATAAAAAACAAATGGGCAACATCCATTTTCTACGACTGGTAAACTTCTCGGACGGTTCAAGTTCCCGTTCTCTGAGATTCGAGAGGAAAGTTTAAGGACTATGATTTACACAAGATTTTGTCACTTTCTGCTCGTATTGAAGAAACGGACGCATTGAGTTTGAATTATTGGCTTAGCAAATTTGTCATGGACGTGGCCAAAAAGTCGGGAGAGAGATAAGTAGACAGAAAACGATGACTCTGAGCCAAACAAGAAATTTCCCAAGCCCCCAGCTTTGTGAAATTCAGAGAAAACCCAGAAAGCAACTTCCCCAACCGCTAAATTTACCCCTCAACGTTATAAAAAATGAAAAAACCGCTAAACTTTAGCGGTGATGTTTTTTTTCAAACGAAGTAAAAAAAATCAGCACCGCTGACTTTAGCGGTGATGTAAAAAATGTCACATCGATGTCCCAGAAAGTACATCAAATAACACATGAAAGTGTCATTTGATATCCCTTGATTTTAATGATAATTCAGAGTCAGTAACCAAAACCGCTTCGAGCATTAAATAAATTTCCTAAATATTCTGCGGTTTCATTTGATATCCCTTGATTTTAACGATAATTCAGAGTCTAACCAAACCGCTTCGCTTTAGTGTTAGCATTAGCTTTAGCATTAGCATTAAATAAATTCCCTAATATTTCCGCGGTTTCATTTCACACGCATTGAATTAGCTTCACTGGGTTTTTGCTTTCTGCGAGTTTTCTCCAGAGATTTCACAAAGCTGGGGGCTTGGGAAATTTCTTGTTTGGCTCAGAGTCATCGTTTTCTATCTACTCCTTGTTGATTGATATTGGAAAGGATGAATCAAAAATAATTTTTCTTCCGCGTGAGAAACTGTTCTTATGTTATTATTAATCACCAAACATACATAACTGAATGATGCATCATCCACCTTCTGATTGGTTGATATTTTTCAATATTGATTCTCCACGTGAGAAATGTTTATTTTTAAAAATTGGTTTTCATGTTGAATGTTTAAACAGTTTTGGTTTTAATTTTATGCATTGCATAAAATTACTTAGTGATTTGCTTGTGTTTTAGATCCTTGTTTGCGTATACGCGTCCTTAGAAGAGTTACCACATGTGAAAGCACGGTAGTTTCGATCTATATATAAGAGTTTTTCGCACCATATATTGTATCGGTGGCGAGTAGGATATGAAATAGTTAGAAAAAGCGGGAGCTTTCTATTTCATCCCTACCAATCACCCGGTATACATATCATAGCTAAAAACCCCCGCGGTTATGATATATATACTGTAGGCCGATGACCGCTTCGAAGTGGTATAATATAATAAAGTGTAGAGCCATAAACAGATGGTGAGGAGGTGGTGGGTAAAGAGCCTCAAAGAGGCAAAAAAATGAAAAAAAACCTCTCAAGGGAACGGGGTGGGGGAGAAGTGGTGGAAGGAGAGTGTTCCCTTGAGAGGTTCTGTTGGCCAACAGTTTTGCCTTTTTTATTGATCTGCTATGTTGCGTGATTTGTAACAATGTCTGCCACCCGCGTGGGAAACTGTTAAGATAGCTTAAAATAAAAAAATTATATTTCCCATTTAAAAACGGAACATATGCAAGTAAAAGAATTAAGACAAATAGCGAAAGAGCGACAAATCCCTGGCCGATGTCGCGCTAGAACAAAGGCTGATTTAATACGTTTAATTAATGCATCTTCCAATATTCTTGATTCGTCACCGCATATCGAAACACCAGTTCTTTCCCCAACTCCATATCAACCTCAGACCGCCGTGGCAGCCTGGCCTCCTACGCGGCCTCAAATATTGGAAACAATTCAAAATACTTTCCTTTCATGGTGGAATTGGTTAAAAGCCGCACCCAAAATATTGCAAGGAAAGCTTCAAATATGATAACTGGTTTTCAACGCAAAGTTGACAGTTTATATCAGCCGCAAATTAACGTCCAAGACGGCCCTTCAGCTTTGGAAAAGTTTGCTCGTCAATTCATCTTTGAAGGCGTGAAGTGACTGTCTCCAAGAGATTATTTTCAACAAGTTTCTGGTCAACTTCTAAATATTCTCAAGGCTAATCAAGGTACTAAAATTAAACTGATTC
The DNA here is from genome assembly GCA_022457155.1 of Cladopsammia gracilis. Lineage (NCBI taxonomy): Eukaryota > Metazoa > Cnidaria > Anthozoa > Scleractinia > Dendrophylliidae > Cladopsammia > Cladopsammia gracilis. The sequence continues at coordinate 205,778 of JAJGOT010000750.1, read as the reverse complement.
TATCCTGTCGAATGAAAAGCCAGAATTTACAAACTGGGGAAATAATTGAAATTTCATTTCATTCAGGGATAGAGATAAATTTAGAAGCAACGGATTTAACCGCTCTTTTAAATCAAATGATAGCCGCCATCCTTAAAAACATTGCAACGTTTCAAATGAGGGGTTCTAACTGGCAGTTTGTTCGCGTAAATCATTTGGAATTGCATTTAGTTGACTTCAAACCGCTTGGTGGGAGCACTTATATTCCTCTTCCTCAATTCCTTGCCGATAAAAAGGCTCTTACTAATATGCGAAATAATGATGAGCAATGCTTTAAATGGGCAACTGCAAGGGCTCTTAATCCTTGTGAAGATCATCCTGAAAGAGTCACAAGAAAATTAAAAGCCCAAGCCTGGACTGGAATTGTTTTCCCAACATCCCTGAAGGAGATAGATCATTTTGAAAGACTGAATCCAAGCATTGCCGTGAATGTTCTCGGTTATGAATCAGTGGTTCATCCCCTGAGAATTTCCAAGCACAAACGCCCGAACCATATAACCCTGCTTCTTTTTGAGAAAGACGGAATCCAACATTATGCTGTTGTTAACAGTCTGAGTCGTCTCTTATCTGCTCAAGTTAATCATCACGCTAATGGTAAACATTTTTGGCTCCATTGTCTCAATCATTTCTATGATGAAGCATCCCTAGCGAAGCATGAAGAGCTGTGTTGCAGCAATGAAGCGATAATATATATACATAGCCCAAGCCTAACAGCGTCGCACTTTGAACAAGCTTAACTAAGGTGAAACGTAACTAAGGTGAAACTTAACTAAGGTGAAAGGTTGGAAGCACAAGAATTAAGATTGACGAACGGGCTATTTTCAATTTTAGCAATTCTCAAACACAGTATTACGCGACCGTCTGCACAGTACATTTTTATAGACCGTACAAAAGTTCACAAAAACAACTTTTCTCTTTCTAGAATAACTAGTACCACTAGTATCCGAATAAAATACAGTTTATGTTTGTCAAAAATTAGTAGATGAGAATCGCCGATACCGGTGCAATCCTCGGCCACCTTAATTTTAACGTAAAAATCATTGATTCTTCCCTTTCAATCCAGCACAACTGCTTCCACTTTCTTCCCCTCATTTCTCACGTAACATCATCCCCCCAAAAACTCCACACGTTTCACTTCTAACTTTTTCCCATGATTTCCCACACAACTTCACTTCCAACTTTTCCCACACAACTTCATTTTTTCTTCCAGTCTCTCACATCCCCTCAAATCTCCACAAACATTTCCAAGTTCCACTTCCCATTGTTCCCTTCAATTCCCCACATTTCCACCAATTGCAACATGTTTCACCAATTGCAACATGTTACATATGTTTTTCGTCAATTTCGAATACGTTTGAATTAAGGTGGCCTCGGATTCCACCGGTATCGGCGATTCTCATCTACTATTCCCTGGAGGAAAAAAAATTCTCTTAAAAAGCTGTACTTTCTCTCAATCTCCAATGCCCCCTCGCAAACGTGTTAATTCCATTCTCCAACACCACCAACTTGTCGTCATTGGAAGACAACGCAATCTTCTCCATTGTTTCTGTGAAAAGATGATGTTGTCTGCTGCGAATCACATTTTGCTTTCGAATTTCATTTCCTTCTTCTTTCAAGCACTTCATGAAGTTTTCAAACCGCAACTGCTTTTTGATTACACATTTCTTCACTCCTTTTGCTTTCTTTTCTTCTTTTCCTTCATCCAGCAGGAAAGCATAAAGTTTTGGCCTCAATGCCACAAACTCTTTTATGATTTTCCCACCACATTCATCTTTCATCAACCCAATCTTTTTCTTGTTTTCTTTCACAATTGACAGCCCGTTCAAAACAGCGGGATGATCTTTGGGAAAGTCATTTATGTCGAAACGCTCTTTCACATCATCCGCAATGTCAGCAAAGAAATCGTCTGTTCCAATTTCATAAACTAGCGAATCTGTGTCCGTGTAAAGCACTTGGAGATCTTTCCACTTTTTCTTCGCATAATTATAGTGAAAGTCATACATCAAAGTTTTCGACAAATCCAGGATGGACATTCCCACATAAACTGGTTTATTCATAACAATCTGAGTTTTCCTCATCTTCACCGCAATCAGAAATTCATCAAAAATTTGCAAATCAGCAAAGTTTGGCTTGTTAACCAGTTTCTCTGCTCTTTCAGCATCTTTCACCAATTCAATGCAAACTCTCTTTCGCACATTCTCCATTGTCTTCCCGAAAACTGAATTATTCATCAACTTGAAGAACTCTTTTTCAAATGCATTCTTCGCGGTCATTCTCAATTTCGTGTTTTTGTCAATGTATGATTTCATAAATGCTTCTTCCCGAAAAGCAATCCCTCTTCTCACCTTTTTCAGTTTCATTCCCAGGGAAAGATAAAGTTTCAAATTTTCTCCATGCAGGACCATGTTTTTCTTCTCTCTCAGATTTTGAGTCAACTTCCACACTTCACCCAGCTTCAAACTTTCTGGGGCCAGAGGAAAATCATTGTGTGAATCATGCAATTCCTCTGGGTATTCCAAATCAACTTCCAGAATGCATCCCACACCTTTTCCATCAACAAATTCCCTCCAATCCGACAATTCATCTTCCTTCATCCATCTGAAGCCCCCAACTGGAAGAGGCTTTGACATTGCCCATCCATAAAGGTTATTTGCGTCCAGATAAACAATGAATTTGGAGGGTTGGCTTTCATCAAAATCTTCCATGAACTTGTTATTTGCTTTTGCGTGCCTCTTAAATGCATTGGAATTTCCGCCTCTCATTCCTCTTTCAATCATCAGCAGCATGTCCACATCATTCAACAATTCCAATTTTACCCCTGTGATTTTCAACATCGCATTTCACGCCATCCCAGGGCTCGTGAAGAACTGGGCAGGATCCAGTTCATAATTTGCTTCACAAAGTTTTCTGAAGTTTTCAACCACATCTGCCAGCAGCAAAACGTCCGTTTTCAGATAGAGATCATGGAATTCTCCCATGTTGGACATGCCAAATCTTTTCCAGACGTCTTTAGCATGCTGCCAGTCTGCATCGCCAATTCCTGCTTGATTCAAACTGGAGAAGAAATCTTCTTTTCCTGGCAGTTCTTCACCAAACTTTTCAAATGAGTCCATGAATTCATATGGATAGACTCCTTTTCTCATGAGAAGATCCATGTGTTTTCCATGTTTTTTCGTTTGTTCAAGCAACGTGTCAACTGGGGAAAAACAAGGTTCATCAATCAACAAGCAATTTTGACATTTCCCGCATTGTCCAATGATTTTCTCATTTGTTTTCAAACAATCCCCAGGTTTGCAAGACTCACATTTCCCGCAAGCTGTCAAGTTGCCAATCAATTTTTCCAGGGAAAAAGCCATGAATTTAAACGAATCCAAAAATCGGATTTCATGCTTCACAACAATTTCTTTTCCGTCCCAAGTCTTTTCCCGTTTCAATTCAAACTTCAGGGAGAAGGAGATATATTTCTCCTCATTGTTGGGGATGCATTGAACATCCAAGACTTCCTCCAATGTACCCAAAGCTCGCACGAAAAGATGTGAGTCATAGTTTGCCAGGTTGTGGAAAAATACGGGGGTGAATTTTGGTCTTTGAAATGCTCGATTGCAAGAGCGGTGAGCAGCTCCCCTGAATTTTCCAGTGAAATGGCAGTGATCTCGCACTTTCATCTTTTCCCCCTCTTTTTCAAATTCACCCTGGCACAACCAGCAACATGTTGCCTGATTGAATTTTTTCCATTTTTTTCGGGAGAGAGGAATCATTTTCTTCTGTTTCAATTCCAGCTGTGCCTTTTTCACTTCCTCAATGAGTTTTCTGATGAATTCTTTGGGAAGTTCTGACGATTCTTTTTCATTTCCAGCTCGTTTCAACACAGGCTCCATTTCCAAAAACGGGAAAACCAAATGAAACGCAAATCCACAGGGAAGATGCTCCTGCATTTTTTGAGTCTTTCGCATCCTCCCTCCATCCTCCACAGGTTTCAAAATCGATTCAAAATCAGCATAACCCACAACTGGAACATGAATCATCTTTGAGAAGTTGCTGAAAGAACATTCACCTTCAGGCATCACAATCTTTGCTGCTTCAAATTCAACGCAGGTGCTTCGGTGTTTTCTCAGGCTTTCCTCGCTGGGAAATGAATTGATGCATCTCTTACAGAAGAATCTTTGATGCCCAGTTTTTGAAACTTACGATCCAGCCAAGCGAGAAAAGTTTTTCACGATGCAGAAATGGCTTTTAAACTCATTTGTCAACAGCAACAAGTCAACATGTTTCTCCTCTTCTTCATCCGTTACTTTCAGGGGGAAAAGCTTTCCATCCCACCCAAAGACATTCACTGAAATGTCATTCCGCTTTTCAAATTTCCCAATATCTGCCAAAGTCGTTGGAAATGCAATTCCACTCCAATCAAGCTTTTCAGCTTGTTTTCTCAGCAAACGTGTGATTCTTTCAGGATTTTGCACTACCATATGTGTTGCTCTTGTCATGCACCATTTGAAACACATCTCATCTCCGTTTTTCATGTTCACCACAGCGTTCTTTTTTGCAACTTTTTTTGGAAGAGGAATGTATGAAGATCCACCCAATGGTCTCCATCGGATTAAATGAATTTCCAATCTGATAACTCTTTCAAACACCCAATTACTTCCTCTTCGATTGAAAGTCTCCAAGTTGACCATCATTTCTCTCCCCATTTCATCAAACAATTCACCAGCGTCAGTTCCTTCCAAATTTCTTTTCATGTTTGAATGGAGAAAGGGTGTTTCTTCAATCATTGTTCCATCCATCAAATCAGGCTTCACCAGCAGACACACCAACACGCATTTGATTTTGGTTTGTCGATTTTGCTTGATCAACACAACCACATCCCCCCTCACTCGCCGAAGGAAATCTTGCGGAGTTGGGGAATCATCTCCTTGGATGACCAGTTGTCTTGCAAATCCTCTTAAAGCGGATTTTCTTTCTTCAACAACAAATTGACGACTCCGCAATTCAGCAATCTGCTTCTTCAATCTTTCAATCGCGGGATTGGATCTTCTCCGAACATCAACATCATCCACACTTTCCAACCAATTCATCCAATCGACAACAGTTTCCACATTTTGCTCAATCGCTCTGGGAATGTCTCTGGAAGGAAAATCTCTTCTTTCCGGAATCAAAATAGGAACAGGAATTTTTTTATTTTTGACATCCAGGGGGTTGACTTTTCGTTTTTTCCGAATTTTCAAACGAGCTTCTACATTTCCTTTTTTTCTCGGTCTTTCAGGTTGCGATTCTTCCCAAAGATCCATCAATTCGGCTTTGGACATTCGGGAGAACCCAACAATTCCTTCTTCACGAGCCCAATTTTTCAATTCTCGCGAATTCATTTTATTTGGTAAAACCAAAAAAAATATTTTCCCAAATAAAATGAAGTTTTCGATTCAGGAAGAAGGAAAAGAAAAACAGATTTTTTTCACATTCAAGGAAGCCAGTCAAGAAACAAACATCCCCATCTCCAACATTTGGCGAGTTCTCAAAAGAGAAAACAAAAAATTCAAAAGGAAAGATGGAAAAGTTTTTTTCATTCAGGAAGAAATGACAGATAAACCCTTTCTCCAAGTTGATGGCGAAGATATTTTTGATTATGATGAACTAGAAAAGTTTGGAATTTCAAGCCAAGTTTTCCTCAACCAAATCCTCAAGAAGAAAAAACATTTCCTTGATTCGGAGGAAATCACTCACTTTATCACATGGAAATCTCCTGAATTTGATTTGCTCATTGATACATTGAGGAAAAATCAAAGGGATGAAAAAATCATTCAAAAATACAAAAAGAAATCAAGGCCAAAACTAACCAGAAATCACACTTCAGTTTTTGCAAATCACAAAGACTTGGTGGACCTCATAGAAAAAGTTTGAATTTTTTTCTCCATTGGAGAGAAAATGTCAAGTGAAAACAAATCCACTCCTCAGCAAGAGGCAGAAAAAATTCAAGAGGAAATCGTTTGGGAAAAAGCGTGTGACGCAGAAAGAAACTTTCAAAAAGCGGTTGACATGGCAACTGGTTTCCTCCCAGTCCGAACGGAAGAGGATCTCAAGTTCATAGAAAAATGGATTTTTGCGATTTAATTCATTTTTTTGTCTCACCCAAGAAAATGAATCCCGCGAAAATATCTACCCCGATGTCACTCTCCAAGATCCCGTGAAGCGATCAACTGGAAAGATCAACTATTGCCTGCTCCCATGTTCCCACAATGACCAACGACTGCAAGTGAAACTTCAAACCAAGTTCAAAATTTTTTTCCATGAAGGAAATTCTTTCTCTTTGGGAATCACTCTCCCTGAAAAAAACATCCTCTTTTTCCGCGAATTGGAAACGCATTTGAATTCAGCGGCCATGGAAAAACAGGCGGAAGTGAAAAAACTTACCCCCTCTTGTTCCAAGTACCATGAGGGGGATTTCACTCTCTTGAAAGTGGATAAATCCAAGCAGGAAAAGATTTATGCAAAAATCTATCCCTCCACATTCCCCAAAACGGATTTCTCCTGTCGATTTTGGGAGTTATGCGATGATGGGAAGAAAAAACCCATTCTGAAACAGAAAGAACTCATTGGAATTCCACTTTGGGGACAAGTAGTTTTTTCCATTAAACATCTTTTCTGTGGAAATGTGAAAGCGATCACATGCATTGTGGACGAAGTTTTGGTGGAGGAAATGGTGCAGGCCGCCTCGGCATTCGATGAGTTCGAAGACAGGAATGAGGAGGATGAAGATTGAGGGTGACAAAAAATTTGTCACCCCCTGAAAATTCTGCTCAAATTCACTTTTTGTTGAAATCAGATTTTCATCTGCGCTCAAAATTAGGGAAACAAAATTGTCACCGGTGGGGGTGACAATTTTTGTCCACCTCCGAAAAAATTCAGATTTTATTTTTTATTTTTATTTTCATTTTATTATTCAAACGTATTGTCCCTATTGAGACATGGGGGTACCTATTTTTCTGCAGGTTTTGACATAAAACTCGGGGACAAAATTCTGAAAAAATATTTTGTCAACTCAGGAAGAAAAACTCTGAAAATATATTTTGTGAGTTCTGAAAAAAAATCAAGTTAAAAATATTTTCCTGAAAAATCTCGGGGTGACAAACTCCATCCGTTGACAAATCTTCCGCTGAAATCTGGGGAAAAAAATTCTGACTGAAATCCTGGGGAAAATCTTCCGCTGAAATCTGGGAAAGAAATTCTGGGAAAAATATTTCCCCCCAGATTTCAGCGGAAGATTTGTCAATGGATGGATTTTGTCAATCCTCAGATTTTTCAGGAAAATATTTTTAACTTGATTTTTTTTCAGAACTCAAAAATATATTTTCCAGAATTTTTTCCCGAGTTGACAAAAAAATATTTCAAAATTTTGTCCCCGAGTTTTATGCCAGATCCAGCAGAAAAATAGGTACCCCCATGTCTCAATAGGGACAATACGTCATTCAAGATATTGCGTTTGCAAAATAAAAAATAAATCTGAATTTTTTCGGAGGTGGACAAAAATTGTCAACCCCACCATTGCCATCTTTTCCCGATTTGGGCACAAATAAATTTCTTTGTCAACCAAATTTTTCAGCGGTTTTTTGCCGTGAAATATTTTTTTCTCCCAGAATTTCACAGAATTCATAAATCTCTTTTTGTCAAAAAAGTTGACAAAAAATGTCACCCCTTAAAATGTGGTTGCTAGTTTCAAATGGTCGAATTGTTGGAGAACCAGCTAAATCTGAAGCCAAAATGGCTGACAGACTTGGCGTCTCCAGACAATATCTGAATAGACAGCTCAAGAAAGGAAAAAATCATTTCAAGTTTCAGGGAAAGCCAGTCATGGTCGTGCGCCGAATGGAATTCACCGCAGAGGGTAAAGAATAGGAAACTCAAAAGCAGATGGCTGATGCGCTTGGTGTTCCCAGCTCTGCTGTCACGCGCGCTCTCAAAGATTCCGCAACTGGCTTCGTTCGAACAAACACGGGAAAAGAAGTGATGGTTGGGCGGATTGAAGGTTCAATCGTCACTGCTTCTCCCAGATCTCTTCCCGCAATCCGCGTCATTTCCGAAATTGGCGGGCTTCAAGAATTTTCTTCCATGGCTGCAGCAGCGCGAGAATTGGGGATTGACCCAAAAACGATTCCCAATGCTCTCCGAAGTGGAAGAGATTCATTCACCAGAAAATTCGATGGGATGCAATTCAAACTTGAGATTCCTGGGGAAAAAAATCTCTCCCCAGAAACGCTTTGATCAAGAACTTACAAAGTTGAATGAGGCGTGTTTGGCGGCAGCGGTGGAAGACGATCTGGAAAAAGTGGAAGAGATTGCGGAACAAATCGAGGAACTCAAAATTTCCCCCAGAGCCCAACCTGCCCGATTTGGAAAACCACAAGAGACGCGATGGAAGATTATATGAACGAAACGCGAGCTTTTGAGCGTGAAGAACATGTCATTGAAGATGAGCAAAAAATGGCAGCTTGGGCGGAGGAAAATGTGGAGGATGAATGGGAAAAGGTGAAGTTGGCCTGGGAAGAAAAAGAGCGACAACAAAGAGGACTCCTCGAGAGCAGGGAAAAAAATCCATTCCATAAGGATATTTGGAAGAAATTTCAGGGTGTGCCGACGGATCCAGAATTTGATTTTCTCCGGAATAAGCACCGCTTCATTCCCGAAGGATATAGGGTGAAAAGCTGTTTTGAAGAAGAAGAAGGAAAGGAAGAGCGAATGTTTTTGGTTGATGAGGAGTTTAAATTTGTGATCAGTGAAGGAAAAAACTATAAGGATTTAGAGTTCTTTTGGCCTTACGTTGAATACCCGCTAAAAAACTTGGAATGTTAATCATATATGCCAATCATCCCCTTACTAATAGATGAGAGATGGGAAGGGAAAAAATGGTGTTGGCGAGTAATATTAGTTAAAAAGTGATTTTCATTTCCCAGAAATGAAAAACGCTTCACTCAAATCGACTTTCCCATTCCTTCTCAAACTTCTCCAAATCCAACCCCAAATCAATCACAATCCCATCAATCGCTTCCATTGAAAACAAAAATTCAGCTCGATCAAAATTTCCTCCCCGCAAAGCAAAGCGCAAATCACTCAATGTTTTCTCGTAGGTGGTGAACGCGAACTTCGCCATCTCAATTTTGCTTTTCAGGTTCTTCAACTCATTTGCTGTTTTCAAGACTAATCCTGCTCCTGAAATCACTCCCAACACGATTGGGTTGAGAGTTGCTGCCCCAGCAATCGTCCCGATTGCAACCAAACCGGAAGAGGTGAAATTCATGAGCAGATTCATTTTCTTGAATCGGCCATGCGCTCGTTTCAGGCACCAGAATCTTTTGTGATAAAATCGAAAAAGTTTTTTGATCTCTTCCAATTCTTCTTCCCGAATTGCGGGGTGGATGTGATTGAAAGCAAAGATGCTTTGTTTTCGCTTCGCTCGCTTCATTTTTCAGGGAGAAATCATATTTCGATCATGCCTATCTTGTTTCAAAAACCAGTGAAAGATAAACTGCCTCATTCGACCCGATCACCAAGTCATCTTGAGGGGAAAAAGAAAAATTAGTCATGCTTGGGATTTCAATTCCACCTCTAATATTGTATTTCAAGCTTCTGCTTCTATTTCCAGTCCAGATTCTTTCAAATTTACGGTTATTCACTGACATGGAGAAAGTCAAATCAATCTTTGGGACATTCGTTATTGAGGCATGAAATAACCCCACTTCCACCAGTTTTGTTTTCATTGGGAAGAAAAGAAACCTCGAGGTGCTGCCGATGAATAAAAATTTATTGCTATCATCATTTTTTCGAAAGACGCCGGTTTCCACAATTCTACTCCCAGACAAGTTGTGGCCATTCAAATCCAAGTCAGTCTCCATGACCATTTTCCCTGCTTCGAAAACAAAAGGGGAATCATAAACGCTGCTTTCAACATCAGGTTGAGAACCAGCAACGCCATATATGATCAACTTTGCGGATCCTCCGGCAGCTGACTCGGCAGTTCCTCGCCATTTCAAATCCAGGAAAATGAATTCAGGTGGGGAAATCCTCCATTTATGCATGTGGATGATGGATCTGGAATACCCCGAAAACTTCTTTGTTGATTGTTGATTGATATTCAGACTTGTGCTCACAACGTCGACACTCACACCATCCATTGACGCGGGGAAGAATTCAATGCAAATCGTGTATTCTCCCTCTGGGAGTTTGAACATATTGAATCCAAGTCTCCCAGAGTATTCATTAAAAAGATCTTTTGTGATTTGCAAGTCATACGCCTTCTTGTTGAAAAGATGCGGCGAATCTGGAAAATCACTTATCCCAGTCACTGTCATATGATGTTCAGAGCTGGATTCATCCACATCTTCCATCAGATAGCGGAATGCGTCCTTCGGGTGAGAGGTTGACGTGATATGTGATTCATTTACGTATTTTTTGATCTTCTCTTCTAATTCTATCGTGTGGACTACCACACCTCCTATCTTGTTATCCACATAAGATTTTGACGTGGGTTGATGCTTCAGAGTTGGCGCTGCAATATTGTTGATTTGTTGCGAGTTCATATCCAGGTTTCCGGTCATTGTTCCACCTTCTAACGAAAGCTTTTTCCGAGCTACGCCATCCACATATCGCATATTTGCGCCTTGGTCGGCAACTTCGGGATCTTTCACGTTAAAAATGGTGTGATTTCCCATATCCAAAGCCGTCTCCATTGGAAACGTCTCTTTGCGGCTGAGAAAGATATTCTTGACGACATTGTAAGAGATCAGGTTGTTATAATGCGCTCCCAAATCATGCCATGTTTGTTGTTTTGAGTTTTTCACGTTGAAAAGTTCTTTCAAATCCAGGTCCTTCGTGACTTCATGAGTGTGAGCCGGAGCAGCAGGGTGAAATTTTTTCAATGTGACCATATTCACCGCTGACAAATCCTGGTTTCATCAGTGTCCAGATTGACGATCAATTTGCGATTCATTTCTATTTCCCCGGGGTTGATGAGTTTTTGTCCCCTGAGATCAAGATCCCCAGTCATATGCGAGGAACCATCCACCTGGAGAGAATCTGCCCGCAATTGCGTTGCAAGCGTGTCAACTTGTAGCTTTGTGATTGCATCCGAATTCCCCGTTCCTTCAGCGACATTGGTCATTTTTTTGTTTTGAAGATCGAAGTCTCCTGAAGGCGTCAGCTTGAAACCAACGCCTGGCAATCCATCTTTTCCATCTCGACCCGCGCCATGCGCGCGAGTGCTTGTTTCAGAAAGCAGTCCATTTGAATAACTCATTTTAAATGCTTTCATCAAAGTTTTTGGCAATGAATTTCCTTGGCTTATCCACATACAGGGAAGAGAAGGGCTGCGCCGTTGCTTTCCGATAATCTTCTTTGCTGACATTGTTTTCCCTGCAGATCGCCGCAATTTCTTTGTTGCTGGGGAATTCGAAGATGCAAAAATGCGAAACAATTCAGGCGGATATCTTTTGGTGTTCCGAAATAACTTTGCGAAAGATAAATCACAGAGCAATTGCGGTGTCTGCCCTGAATGAAATAATCAATCAATGGCTTTTGATTCTTTTCGGAAACAAAATCATCGAAAACAACCAGTTTTTGATTCTCCCCTGTCAATTCAGAAACTGGGATGATTTCATCCGGGGATGCTTCCACGACGTCATACCCAGCTTCTTTGCTGATTGGGCGAAACGTTTTCAGCAGATGCTGATATTTGGTTTGGTCAAGATTTTTCGCATAGAGGAAAATTTTATCGTAGAAGAGCAGGCGGAAAATCATATCCAGGAGAACATTTGTTTTCCCCGATCCTGAAGGGCCACAGTTAAACATTCTGAAAGTTCGATCCGGCATGAACGGGTGAAGTTGTTTGAAATTTGTGATTGGATCATGGCAATCATAATTTGGGATCTTCATTTTATTGATGAACATTATGTTCTACATCTTGTTCTTCATCCCAAATTTGTGTTTCTGGGATATAAAATGAGTTTATTGAAATGGCAAGAAATGGCCAAAAGCAAATCTGCTTTGGGCAAAAAAATCAACTTTGTTCACAATGCAATAACCCAAAAAAAGTTGGGTGAAGAGACAAGTCAAATCGGACTTGAAAAAAACATTCAAACCCATCACATCGAAACTGGATGAGGTGATTGCGTCGAATTTGGGGCCACTTACCCGGAAAAAGACGAAGGCCTTGAAAGTGGGGGCACCAGCAGAAATTGATTATCTCCCCGAAGTCGACCCATTTGAAGATATGGATGTGGGCGGTTTGTTTGATGAGGCCGTTCCATCTCAAACAAAGAAACAAATTTCACCAGCTCCTCCAACATATGAAGAAGTTGCGAAAGAGATAGGGGAAGATCCACCTGAATATGAAGATGAATCCCCTGATTATGCTTTGGAACCGGGCGATGAAGAGGAAGAGGAAGAGAAAAAAGGAGATGAAGCCAATCAGATATTGGATAGCTTGGACCTCACGAATTATGATACTGCGGAGAAAACTCTCAGTGAACCAAATGTTTCATCAGCGAAGAAAATCAAATATCTCAATGATCTTGTGACCATTGCAAACTTCAGAAGAAATCAGTTGAAAGGTTATAAATCATCTTGGACCAAAAAATGGCAGAAAGGGGAAATAACGGAAGAGCAAAAGAATTGGCAACATCAAAGGATAGATCGTTCATTCAAAGCTCTGAATGAATACATAAAGCATTATAAAACGAAAGCGACACAGATGGGTTCGGGACTGAGAAGAAGAAAAAAAGGTGGATCCATCCGTTTTTTCTCCAACCCCAAAGATCTTCTCCAGAAACTTGAAGTCATCGTTGGCTCCATTCTTGCTGGGAATACAAACGTTGACATCAGAAATACCGGGGTGTCAATTCTCGATCTTCTCCTGAAAGAGGGGGTCATCAATCGTTCCCAGCATGAGAAGCTCTTTAAAAACTATTTCAAGCCTTAAAATGGAAATCGAAAGAGAAATTGTCCTGTCATCCTTTTCCGTCAAGACTGGGGGAAACAAACCAGAAAATTTCACAACAAAATTCAATCGGCCCATTGTTTTGGACCCAAATTCCCAATATGTTGTTGGGTTGAACAGAATTATCAATATGAGTTTTACGTGGTATAACATCAATGCGGCATTGAAAAATCAGCTGATCAGATTCAGCTCTGATGGTGGGAAAACATTTTCCGATATCACCTTTCCTGCTGGGGTTTGGGATTATTCCACAATAAATGCGGCAATTCGAAAAGCAACAGGCCCACTCGCAGGATCCACCCCAGGAAAGAATGAATCAATCTTGCTCTCTCTCACAACCTTCAGAGTCACAATCACACTGGAAGAAAATTATCAACTTGATTTCACCAAATCTAACTTCAACGATCTCATTGGTTTTGAGAAAAAGATTCTGAAAGACAAAGTCAACATTGGCCCCAGAGTTCCAAACCTCAGCTAAGATACTGATATGTTGAACGTGCATTGCGATCTCACAAGTGATTCGCTTGTGGATGGGGAAGAGAGTGATATTATCTTCTCCTTTTCCACATCTGTTCTGCAGGCCTCCTATAGTTTCACTTTGGAACCCATGAGAATCACATTCAGCCCTGTGAATAAAAACACAATAAGTTCCATTCGAATCTATATCACTGATGGGAAAAGACGGATTGTGGATTTGAATGGGGCTGATACGGCGTTCTCGCTTATCTTGAAAAAGCAAATAAAATGAAACCTTATGAATTCTCTCGTTATTATCACCCCCAGCTGGGGCGGTTTGTCTTCCGGCACAAAGGAACAGGTTTGATTGTGGACAATATTTTCAAACCAATAAGGAAGGTCGCATCAGTCGTCTTCAATAAATTCGCAAAACCCATTGCGAAAAAAGCATTGGAATCAGGAATTTCTCACTCTGGGGATAAACTCGGCAAAAAAGCAGTTGAAAAATCTGGTGATTTGATCATGAAAAAACTGGGAAATATGAGAATTGGGAGCAAAAAACCACCAGGTAAAAAACAACCAGCTCGACCACAATCAACCCCTGCGTCAACCTCCGGAGAGCGACCGCAGGGAGAAAGTTCTGATGCTATATTGAACATGCTGATCTCTAGGCAGGGAGTCCGAAAAAGAAATAAAAGAATATAAAATGGCTTTTCGATCGAATGAATATCTTCAAAGAAATGAATTAGTGCGCTTCCAGTTGGATGACACAATCCGAGCTCCAGCTGGTGGGCAACATCAACAAAAAAGTGGCTATAAATTCACGATTAATGACCGATCCGCATTCTATGATTGGTATAATGCGTATTTCGAGGTGCAGTTTCAACTTCAAAAACTGGCGGATGGTGCTGGCTATGCAGCAGCTGACAGGATCACAGTGATCAATGGCGCTCATTCCCTGATTAAACACCTGACGATAAAATCTGCGGGAACGATTATTTATGATACTGATAATCTGCATAAAGTCTGTTTCGCAAAGAATTTGCTAGAATACTCCGACGACTTCAGCAGATCAGTCGCCAAGAACAGTTTCTGGTATTTGGATACTGATGCAACAACCGTTAATACGAATCTTGGATTTGAAGCTCGGCGGGTGCAATCTCAAGCAGTTCAAGACAATGGAAACGGCGGTGCAAAGAACATTAACACGATCATTCCCCTGAATCGTTTTTCCTTTTTCGAAGAGTTGGAAGATAAGATGCTTGTGCCTATGCAGCTTCAATTCGAGATAGCTCTTCAAGATGATGAGGAGCTGATTCATATGGCAAACGGCGTTGATGCTGGAAGAGTTGTTGTGAATCGATTTTTGCTTTGGGTGCCAAGATTGACTCCCAAAGATTCTCTGTATGACAAATTTGTCAGTTCATTCCTGAAAGAAACGCAATGGAAATATCTAAGGGAAATGTATCAAAAATCTGCTCCCTCGCAGTCATCAGGATTTTTCCAGATCTCAGCGAGCATCGACAATGTGAGGCATATTTTTGTCTGGCTGAAAAGAACCGCTCCACCCAATGATGACCATGCAGAAGAGAATCCTTATCTGATGGACACTTTCAAGCTGAATGCGGCAGATAACGCCGCTTCGCTGTTGAACTGTCGATTGGAATATGGAAACGGAGTTTTCTACCCGGAAACAGAGTACGACAGTGAAAGCAAAGTGAGGATTTTCCAGGATGTCATGGCTTATGCAATGAGGAAAAATGATTATAACACTGGAACGCAGCTGAATCTGTCCAATTTCAAGGCTTATTATCCGCTAATTTATTTCGATCTGACTTATCAAACTGAAAAACCAACAAGAGATCCCAAGCAGTTGATATTCAGATATCGATTGAACGCAGATGCAGCTGCAAACTTCAATGTACATGCCATTGTTCTCTATGAAGAACTGGTGAAAATTGATAAAATTGGAAATGAACTGGTTATCGTGTGAAGTGTGATCTGAGCGAGCGCAGCGAGCTGAGCGAAGCGAAAAACATATGTTGTCATTTAAAATGACAACATATCACCCATATAAAGTAAATCTGTCGGAAGGGCAAAAAAGCAAGCTTGGAAGAGCATTCCGAACAAAAAGCCCTATCACCCTGAGATTGGGTGGCAAACAAACAAGCGGAAATGATGAACTGATGCTGACAGCCAATCAAATAAAACGAATCGGCAAAGCTGCAGCTTTGGGAAAGGGAGTTGAGATAAAGATATCGAAAACGCAAATCAGAAAAGTGATGCGGCAGGGTGGAAATCTTTTCTCTGCTATTGTTCCCCTGGCTCGTTCCCTGGCATCCACCCTGGCAAAGACACTTGGGTTGTCAGCATTGGCTGGTTTGGCGAGTGAAGGAGCGAATCAAGTTGTGAAAAAGATAAGCGGGAGCGGGCAAACGGGTGGGTTTCTCATTCCCCAAGATAAAATTCAAAAACTGATGGACAATAAACATCTGTTGACAAATAAGCAGAAACAGGATATTTTGACTGCCCTGAAATCAGGGGGACAGTTGGTGGTGAAGCCATCCGCAAAACAATCAGGCGGATTGTTGGGAACTGTACTGGCTTCCATTGGAATTCCACTGGCGCTGGACATGGTAAAAAATTTGTTTGGGAAGGGAGCGCCAAGGGTTGGGCGCCCAAAAGGAAAAGGCGCGCCAAGAGTTGGCAGACCAAAAGGAAAAGTAGCTCCAAGATTGGGGGCTCCTTCGCTGCACTCCGCTTTGGAACCACCTCCCCCATTCGTCGGAACCTGGGAACGAAAAATTGGGATGGGAAAAAAATCAAAAAAAGGAGCGGGACTTCTGCTGGGATCGAAAAGTCCATTCAACAATATCCCAGTTCTCGGGGCGATTTTGTGAGCGCAGCGAAACCGAAATTCGTGAACAAACCCCTGACCAACCTCGATCTTCTCCAGTGGATTGATTTTCTGAAAATTCCCAATTTCAAAGGAATTTTCGCCAGGGATGAAGTGAGGCCCCTGAGAACACAGCCCCGGCATCATCAATCTTGATTCGCTTGAAAATGCAGGAACTCACTGGGTGTGTTGCGCTCCCTCTGGGAAATTCACGTGGTATTTTGACTCTTTTGGAATGGG
The DNA here is from genome assembly GCA_022457155.1 of Cladopsammia gracilis. Lineage (NCBI taxonomy): Eukaryota > Metazoa > Cnidaria > Anthozoa > Scleractinia > Dendrophylliidae > Cladopsammia > Cladopsammia gracilis. Next base: position 189,165 of record JAJGOT010000750.1, on the reverse strand, counting down.
ATTTCCCCAGGAATTCAAAAGTTCCAAACCGGTGATTTGGAACAGCAGTCAGTATCAAAACATAGACAGCGTTATTTGTGGGTATTATTGCTTGTTTTTCCTCCATCAATGGTCGCAGGGGAAAGATTTCTATGATATTCTCCAGCCTCTCAGTCTGACTGATACGACACAAAATGAAAAATTCATAAAAGAATATTTCGATTGAAAATGAAATCATATTGCGTGAAGGAGAAAAAACAAACTGAATGCGTGAAACCATCGGGATATATGACTGCAAAAAATGGAAGAAAAATGTGGTTTTGCCATTGCGCTTCCTGCGGAATCAAAAAAACAAGATTTGTGAAAGCGAGCGGAGCGAGCCGCGGAGCGGTGACGGGAAACTGAATCTGCCCTCACAAGGTGAGGGCATTGGTGAACTTGCGCTGACTGGCGTGGCTCATGCGCTGCCTTGGTTGGGAAAAAAGACAGTTGAAATGGGTCGTTATGGAGCCAGTGAATTATTGCGAAACAAAAACACTCAGAAAAAAGCATTGGATTTTGCCCTGGACAAGATGAAACCATTTCTTGCCAAAACCTCTTCCGATATGCTGAATGAGCTGTCCACGGCGATCCGACCAAACAGAAAATATAAGACAGATCGAGCAGATTTGGATGGAAGCGGGTTGGATGTTCATTCCCTGATTGGGAAACTGCCAAGACCAAAGAAAGGTTTCACCCTCCCAGGGCATAACTATACCGGCCCCTGGAACCCATTGGATAAGCAAGTCCGATTCGATGAAAAGGGAAAAATTCTCGAAATTATGCAGCAACCCACGGGAAAAACAGACGCAGTTGCTATGCAACATGATGTGGATTATTCAGTCTGCGCAAAACAATCAAATCCGCGCAAATGCAAGAACGAAGCAGACAGGAAAATGGTTGCCGCTTTAGACGCGATTCCCTGGAAAGAAAGACAGTGGGGTCATGCTTTGGCGCGAAACGTGATTGATGCAAAACAGAAACTGGGTTTGGGTGCCCCAAAAAACGGGAAAAGATTTTGAGTGAAGGCCAGTGGGCTCAAAATCTGGCAAACGAATTACACCGGCCAATCAGGCGGCGCTTTCCAAAACGACGAGTCATGGCATATGGGATTGACAACATCTGGGCGGCTGATCTGGTCGAGATGGGGAAATTTTCGAGGTGGAATAAAGGGATCAGATATCTCCTGATGGTGATCGATGTTTTCTGAAAGTTTGGTTGGATTCGCCCCCTGAAAGACAAGCGAGGTCAAACAGTGGCTGATGCTTTTAAAGACATATTTAAAACGAAGCGAAAACCGAAAATGCTTTGGACTGACAAAGGGTCTGAATTTTTCAATGGAACTATGAAGGACCTCCTGAATAAGAATGGGGTAAAATTGTATACAACAGAAAATGAAGAAAAAGCATCTGTTGTCGAGCGCTGGAACAGGTCTTTCAAGGAGAAACTCTTTAAAATGTTTTCTGCTAACAACAATACAATATACTGGGACAAACTTGGCAAATTAGTGGAGCAATATAACCACCGTTTTCATTCGAGCATTCGGATGAGTCCCGCAGAGGCGAGCAAACAGGAAAATGAGAAAAAGGTTTTCGCTAATCTTTTCGGCGACATGATTTATGCTAAACGCACCCCGGCAAAATTCAACGTTGGCGACAGAGTCCGAATTTCAAAGTTTAAACGGCAATTATTTGACAAAGGTTTCACGCCGAACTGGTCGGAAGAGATATTTGTGATTGACGAAATATTAAACACAAACCCTGTAACGTATAAATTAGTCGATCTGTTGGGAGAATCAATCACCGGATCATTTTACGAGGCGGAACTTCAAAGAACAACGCAAGATGTGTTTCGAATTGAAAAGGTTATTCGCCGCGATAATAAGCGAAAACTCGCACTTGTAAAATGGAAAAGTTACCCCGATAAATTTAATTCTTGGGTTCCATTGAGCGATGTGGAAAAGCTTGGCTAAAAAAGTCAATCATTAAGTTCCGCTGAAAAATTCTGGAAAATATTTTTTCTTGACTGAAAAAATATTCCGCTGAAAAATTCTGGAAAATATTCCGTTAAAATCTGGGGGAAATTCATTGAATTTCTCCCCTGAAAAACTGTCTAACGCGTTAGACAAAATTCCAATTTTCTCCCCCTGAAAAACTGTCTAACGCGTTAGACAAAATTTTCATTTCTTCCCCGAAAAACTGGCTAACGCGTTAGCCACAAAATTGATTCCCCGAAAAACTGGCTAACGCGTTAGCCACAAAATCGATTCCCCGAAAAACTGGCTAACGCGTTAGCCACAATGCCGATTTTGATTGGCCGCCATATGTCAATAACCGGGCAGGTGGGCAATTGCGTTGGCGTGTCAGAATATGAATGTTTCACATTAATATTCACAAAGTCTGTTATTTCAAAACACCTCTTCGCTTCACTTCGCTTCACTTCGCTTTGTTTTCTTGCAATTTCCGGTGGATTTCCCAGAGAAGGCCACTTTGCTTTTGGAGTGCATTTTTGAGAATCTTGTGTTCCTCTTGGAGATTCACAAATGACTCAAAAAGGAGTTCTATTGCGTCTTCGATTGGCTCAGCTTCGCTTTCTTCCGCCATCTCCGAATCAGAAACAATAAAATCCTCGTCTGAAGGCGAAGCGGTTTCATCGTCGCTTCTTGTTTCTTCCTCTGAGCATGTGGAACAATCTTCATGGTCGCCATCTTCACTCGCTTCATTGGAAAATGCTTTTTCAAGATCCATTTTATTTCCAATGACATTTTTTGAAGATGGTTTGGATTATTTTTTCTTGTTCCTCCCGTCTTGATGGAAGTTTGAGCAGTTTGAAATCATCTTCATTGGGGCTGAAACCGTTCTTCTTCAACAGGGCGAAAAGAACTTGATGGCAATTAAGAAACTTTTTTCTGCTGAGATGAAGGTCATCATATGCCAGTGAGAAATATTTAAAATCGTCGATGAGGAACTTCTCCAGGTGTTCAGTCATTGCCGTCGTGGTCTGTTATGTGATTAAAAATTTCATGGTCGTTGCCATTGACTTTTTTCCATTTGGAAGCTTTGACGAAATCCCTGACTTTTTTTCTTGTGATTTCGTCACGGGGAATTTGGGAGAGAATTTGTTCTTGATAAAATTCAAGATCTTTGAGTGGAATTTGATTTTTCCCCTGATTTTTTCGGATGACAACTTTGAAATGTTCCAGCCTGGGATTTTTAGGAGAATGCGATGTTGTGCGGATTTCTTGAATAATTTCAGGAATGAAATCGATTTCTTCTTCTTCGGAATCAGACATTTTCTTTCCGGGAGAGAATTTTTTTTCCTCCAGGGAATAGTAGATGAGAATCGCCGATACCGGTGGAATCCGAGGCCACCTTAATTCAAACGTATTCGAAATTGACGAAACACATATGTAACATGTTGCAATTGGTGAAACATGTTGCAATTGGTGGAAATGTGGGGAATTGAAGGGAACAATGGGAAGTGGAACTTGGAAATGTTTGTGGAGATTTGAGGGGATGTGAGAGACTGGAAGAAAAAATGAAGTTGTGTGGGAAAAGTTGGAAGTGAAGTTGTGTGGGAAATCATGGGAAAAAGTTAGAAGTGAAACGTGTGGAGTTTTTGGGGGGATGATGTTACGTGAGAAATGAGGGGAAGAAAGTGGAAGCAGTTGTGCTGGATTGAAAGGGAAGAATCAATGATTTTTACGTTAAAATTAAGGTGGCCGAGGATTGCACCGGTATCGGCGATTCTCATCTACTAAAATTGCCCGAGAAACTGATTTGAAAATCAAAAATTGCAAAAATACACAAACATATTTGCATAAGGCGATGCGAGTGAAGATAGAACTGTACTATAAAATCAAAGTCTAGTAGTATAGGAGTTGGGGGCTCCAGATCAAAAAATATTTTTTGATCTGATACCAACCCAACTCTATACTACTTTCCATATGATGGTAACCATTTTTTTTTTCCATTTAATGTAAACCAGTTTTTGGAAAACTATATGTTTCCATAAAATAATTAAACTATATGTTTCCATATAATAGCAAAAATTAAATGGAAATATTAAATGACGAAATCAAATGAAAAAATCAAATGAAACTATATGTTAATAAAAACAAATGGTGCGTTTATTCCATTGCGTGATTTCCTTTGCGTGACATGATTCTCTGAAAAACAGGAAGTTGATGATGTCATACAATAGGGGGTTCCCCCAGGAAAATGAGTCATAATATTGCGTTTCAAGGTCATGAGACAGTCGTATGATTTCCCTCAACCAATCAAATGGTGGATGATGCAAAATCCACTTGCCATTGTTCTCTTTTGTTTCCATTGGGGAAGGGAAAAACCTTTTTCAAGCAAAACAAGATTTGCATGTTAGTCACATAAAAATATAATCTCATATAATAGTATAGAATGAACTGAAATTCAGTAATTCACAATGAATTGGAGAATATGGAAGAGCCTATATGTCCCTTTTGTGATCAGCAATTAGCAGAAGTTGATAATAGTGCGAGAGTGGTCGAGTCATGCTGTAGTGAACAAGATGTGAATAATATAGATGGTATGAGCGTCTGTCTAAATTGCGGTACCGTTTATGGTTATGATTTGGTTAGTCCATATGTTGACTTTCATGAGAATATGTATAGAATAAGGACGAAGAGTGTGTATGTAAGAAAATATATCGAAAATACCATAAATAAATATAATAAAGAAATTCAATTGAGTTTTCAAGACCGTGACAAAATATATAAGATATTTGCATTAATAAACAACGTGTTACCAGAAGTTAATAAGAACCGTAAACGGATGATTAGTATTAAATATGTTTTGATGCGGATATTTAAATTCTTGGGAATGGAATATGAATTCATACCACTTTCAAAATCAAAGAAGACATTAAAATTTTATGAGACTTGGTAGGACAACATATATGAATTAATAAAGGATGATGCTGCTAAAATTAGTCATACGTCATGCAAAGGGGGTTTTCCCTATGAATGAGTTATTGAATAAAGTTTGTTAGTAAAGTTTATCGTAAAATTTACTCTAAATGTTTACTCGGAAGTGAATTTTTTATTATACTGTTTCTCAAATTTATCGGCAAGAGGACAAAGATCAATGATTTTTCATCAATCAGCCTCATTTCATTTATAAATGCGGTATGGTTAAATTGATTACTTCTTAAACAAGACCGTAAATCAACTAATACTTTTTCATATGTTGTGTATGCAAATTTAGACATTTCTATTTTTCTTTTATAGTTTTTAATTTTGCTGTATGTCTTAATCAATAAACCACTACCACTAATTACTCCTAAAATAATAGGATTTAATGTAATTGAACCAGCTATTGAACCAGTGGCTATTAAAGAAACTGATGCTAAATTCATAGCTAAATTCAATCTCTTGAAATATTTGAAAGCCTTCTTATAGCACCAAAAGCGTTGATGATAAAATTTATACAATGCTTTGATTTCAGATAATTTTTCTTGGCCGATGTTTTTATCAATATGATTGAAATTGAATATATCTGTTTTAGTCATTATATTATATATTTGGATAATTATATTTTAGGATTTGAAAGAAGACAATATAATACACCACTTATTTGGCCCATTATTGGAGATCTTTTTATTTTCTTAGGCAATGAAAGGCAGCAATATGTGTATCCAGGCCCCTTTTCATAGTCATTGTAAAATCTTCCAAATGCATCATGAAAAATAGCATGTTTTATTAAAAATTGATAATTGGTATTTAGAGTACAAGAACCCGGTCCTATTAATCCAATGTTAGGGTGTTTTTCTAATATTTGGTTCATTGATATTGGCTCATTCAAATAGTTTACATACAAAAATTGATATATTAAAGCCGATTTTAATATTTCATCTTTAGTATTAGGATGTAGGTTTTTTTGGGTTGTGAAAAATTTATTACAAAAATTAATTGCTTGCTCCAAATTCGGCATGTATATTTATTGATTATATTAAATGTAGCTTTTATATATAAAAATATGGTGTACGTTTTTCCTATGTGATTAAAACTCTTCAAAAAGTGCACTGATATGGCAATTATAAGGTGCAAATGTAATATCATGATCAAATGATATCAATTTGATTTGTATGTCTGCATCTTCCCTGAAATTGATAACTGATGTTGATATATTGAAAGTGTATAAAATTTTATTTGATGTTTTTTCCCAATTCTGCGGAGCGAACGAAGTGTTATGAATTGATATAAACATTTTTTCATATCCTTCAGGCGGTTTATCGTCCAATATCATCAACCATAATTTTACTAATTTCAAATTAATTAATGCAATAAATGATGATGAACCGTTGAATATGATATTATTACTGTTCTTATTTTTCGTATAATTTCCTGAAAATATGAATTTATTTTTCAGTTTTGGTAAACCAATTAGGTTTCTACCATTCATATCCAAATCCGTCTGCATTACCATTTTGTTATTTTCAATAAAATATACCGAATCAAAAACTTCAGGAGAAACGTCTGAATGTGTTCCTGATATACCAAATATAATCATATAGCATGGCAATTGACTAGGTGAATTTATATCGCCTGATAAATGGAGATCAACATCTAAATATACTGGAGCTGTCTGTACTCCCTTTCTAAAATTGATGATTGATCTGGTATAATTTGAGAATTTTTTAGTCGTTTGGTTGCTTATCCCTAAAACAGTTGAGACGCAATTTATTGATATAAATTTGCTTATATCAGGCATGAAAAATTCTATACAAATAGTGTAAGAATTTATCTGGATTCTATACATGTTAAATGCAATACGAGATATATATTGATTGTCTTTCATTTTTATCAGTTTCAAATCGTACGCATTTTTGTTAAAATGATGAGGAGATGAATTGTAATTTGCTAAACCAATCACAATAATCCTTTCTTCTGAACTTGATTCATCTTCATCTTCCATAATATATCGAAAAATGTCTTTTTTAGTATTCGCGTCAGAAATGTGTGATTTATCAACATATTGTTTAAATTCTTGGATAGTCTTTTGGTCCTGTTCATCAACATATGTAATATCAGCTTTCGTTTGGCTTAATGTCTGGGCAAGGCCTGTGAAATTGGCCATAGTAGTGTTTATATAGGTTTTATCGTATTTCTTATCATCAAGTTCTGTTATTTTCCTGTCGACATATTCTTTGTTAGGCACTTCATGGTCGAATGTAGGTAATTTTGATAAATTATATATTCGATTATTATTGAGATCAATATCAGTTTCCATTGGACTGACCTCGCGTCTCGACAAGAATATATTTTTACAGTCATTGTAAGAAACTAGATTGTTGTAATTTTGTGTTAAATAATTAAAAGTCTGTTGTTTTGATTGGACAATATTGAACATCTCCTTCAAATCAATATCTTTAGTCACTTCATGAGTGTGAGCTGGAGCATCAGGATGATACTTTTTCAAAGTTACCATATTCACCGCAGAAAGATCGTTATCGTCATCCGTATCCATATTTGTAATCAGTTTTCGATTCATATCAATTTCTCCAGGTAGAATTAATTTATTTCCTCTGAGGTCAAGATCCCCCGTCATATGAGTTGTTCCATCTAATTTTAAATAATGTGTCTCCATACTCTTTGTTAACAGCATCTTTTTCTGAAATCGGTGTTTTTAAATTTCTTATATTATTGTTTTTCATATCAAGATTTGCTGTAACTAATGGTAAATGCTTACTAACAAATGTATTTCTAACAAAATTGAAATCAACTACATCATTCAAACCAGTACCTTGTCCTATATTTACTAATTTTTTACCTTGCATAGCATAATAACCATCATCTGTCAATTTGAAACCAATCTCTGGTGGACCTACTTTTCCTCTAATATTAGTCGATGATGACGCAGATTCAGAATGCTCATTAAAAATTCCCATTTATATTAGTATATTAGATATTTCCAAAAAAAGTTTCTTTTAACTGTTTTCATTGGTTTGTCAACATATAGGAACGAGTATGGTTTTATAGTTGCTTTAAGATATTGGTCTTTAGTGACTCCGAGTTCTCTGCATATCATATTTTTTTCATTATTACTGGGAAAATCATAAATACAATAATGGCTACAGTTCAATCGAATATCTTTGGGAGTTTTATAAAATGATTGGCTTAGGTAGATAACTGAACAATTCTTATGTCGCCCTTGAATGAAATAATCAATAAGTTGCTTTTGATTTTTTTCACACACATAGTCATCAAAAATAACTATTCTCTGTAAGTCTGTATTTTGTATATCACTAACTGGTATGATCTCATTATTATTATTACAAACTAGGACATCATAACCAACCTGTTGACTGATTTCATTTATGTTATCCATCATGTTTATATATTTATCTTGATCAAGGTTTTTCGCATATAAATGGATCTGATCGTAATATAACAAGGGGCTCATCAGCATATGATATAAAAGGTTAGTTTTACCAGATCCCGAATTACCACATATTAACATTCGAAAGGTGTTCCTAGGCATATATGGAAGCAATTGCTTGAAATTTTCATTTTGATTGTTTTCTGAATCATAATTAGGTATTTCCATTATATTATTCATTATATAAAAGATTAATTGAGATAAGTTGAGATACGTTTATATAACATAATAAAGCAATTGCTTGAAATTTTCATTTTGATTGTTTCCTGAATCATAATTAGGTATTTCCATTATATTATTACATTATATAAAAGATTAATTGAGATAAGTTGAGATAAGTTTATATAACATAATAATATAAATGGACATTAATCATTATAAGAAAATCGTTATACCCAAAATCAAGTCTGGGGAAATAACAAAAACTGTTCGTGATGTCATCAAACAGGAGCAAGATACCACACAAGATCACTTTGAAGAACATAAAAAGGTGTATAAACCAATCACAAGAGCACAAGAAGATGTTAAGGGTGCTATAGACGAAAAGCAAAATAAAGTTATTAAACAATTACAAGAGAATCAAAAAAATATTACAGAAGCCTTGGATACGTTATCTACGACTATTTCAGAACAAGGATCTGTAGGCATCCAATCATGGGTTGATAAATTACCATCATCATTTGATCCAATGGAGCTGGAACCAATTATTGAAAAGGAGGAAGATGGAGCAGATGGAGATGAGGAAGATAAAGCAGATGGAGATAGTGCAAAAAGCTTATTTAATCAGGCCGATACGAAACGAATAACAAACCAAGGATTTGACCCAAGTCTAACGAAGGTTCCTTCAATTTACGCCGTTAACAAACAAATAAGGGATTTAAAAATAAAGATAGATCAAGCAAAAACCAGCAAAACAAAGACTCAGTATGCTAACGAGAAAGCAGCACTAAACAAGCTAAAAGCCAAAATAAATGAAAAGAAAGCCGCGGATAAAGCAGTTGGGGATGTCGTTGGAGAAGGTATTTACACCCAACCTAAACGAAATGCTTACAAAATATCACCAAGTGGGCGATATGGCAACCTTAAGATCGATATTCCGAAACTATATGGTCAGCTTAAGCTGGTACCTTATAAAGATGGACAAAAAGTATATGATAAACAAGTTGATTTTGATACACTTCATCTGTTTACAAAGCGGTTCAACAGTAGGAAGAAATATAGTCCTCTATCAAAAATGGTATTTGATGACTTGAATAGAATTAGTGAAATACCAATACACAGAACTTCCAATAAATATAAAAAGATAGGCAGTGGTGTTGTTTATTATAACAATCCACATGATCTTATGAGTCGTCTAGAGCTTCTTGGGGGAAGCATTTTGGCAGGAAATGATGGGGTAAAAGATGAATTCACAGAAATTGCTCATGTACTTAACAAACTGGGTACAATTACAAACGATCAGTTGATAGGTCTGTTGAAAGAATATGTAATCTAATAATATACAATGACAGAAAGAGCAATTCATATCTCATCTGTTAATAGAGTGAAAGTAGGAAGAAGTAAAGCTGAGGATTTTGTAATTAAATTTAATCCAGTCTTACAATTACGAGATGATATGATAAATGAAATAGCTGTAGATAGACTTACAATGACATATTCTTGGCACAATATCAATCCAGAATATCAAAACAATGTTATCAAATACAGCACTGATAGTGGAAAAGCATGAGAAACAGTAATTTTTGTTGATGGCATGTATTCATATACCGATTTAAATGATTATATACATCAATATATGGATAGAAAAAATCATAAAACAGGAAATAATTATCATATTAATTTGATATTTGTATTATCATCATATAAAGTAGTTATTGAAATTGACAATAATTATCAGTTAGATCTAAGAAACACTAATTTTGGAGAGTTAATCGGTTTTCAACAAAAACTAGTAACACAAACAGAATATGGTTCATATTTACCTAATATAACAAATTCTATTGATATAATTTATATAAATTCTGATGGTATAACAGACAGCATTGTTGATGGGCAGAACACGAATACTCTCGCTGTCATTCCTACAGACAATTTAACTCGTTCATACCCATTTTCATATGAACCGAAAAGATTATTATTTTGTCCTGTGGCCTCGAATCATATAAGTCAAATGCGGTTTTATGTTAGTGACGCTTTAGGAAGACCAATAAATCTGAATGGTATAGATTGGTTTCTAACCTTGATTATCAGATCAACACCTATTTAATATAATGTATTAATATATGATCATGAGACAATGTGAATACAAGAGACGTTATAATCCAGAAATGGGTCGATATGTAAAAACACATATTTATAATGAAGACATAAAAACACAATATGGTGAAGGAATAACAGATGTTTTAAAATCAATTGGTAAAAAATTATTTGGACAAACGATGAAAAAAACATTGAAAACTGGACTTCAAAAAGGTGCCGAAAAAGCTATTGAGAACGCAGCTACTAAAACTGGTGATTTTGCAGCAAAAAAAGCTGGAGATAAAATAATACAACTATTAAGAAAAAAAGGAAACAAAATGGGAACACCATTAATGACACGACAAACTTCAACAGTTAAACAACCATTAACGGATTATGAGATTAATGAAAGAGTAAATCAAGTACTTTCAGGTGGTAAACTTCTTAAGATGAAATTTATCTAAACTAATAATATAATGAGTTTTAGAAATCCTAAATATGTTGAAAGATATGAAGATGTAGTATTCGACTTGGAAACAGCTTTGAATACAACTGTAGCCAATAATGCACGTCAAAAAAAGGATGGGTATCGCCGTTTGATTGGTACAATTCTCGAATTTCAATAGATTTTAAAGTGAATAAGACAGCTGATGGTGGTAATATAGCAGCTAATGATCATAATGGAATTGTGAATAGTTCATTTTCATTCATAAAAAATTTGGATATTAAAGTGAACGGTAAGAAACTTTATGATTGTAATGATGCAAACCATTGTGTGAATATAAAAAACCTCTTATAGTACAGTCCAACCTATGCTCAAAGTACGGCCAGCAATGAATTTTTTTATCTGGATACAAATAGGCATGCAGAAGAAAGACCTGCTCAAGCTGCTTATAATAAAGGTTTTGGTGCCAGAAAAGCCCTTCTAGGTGTATCTTCTACAGTAAATACTGAAATTCCATTAAACAGGTATTCATTTTTTGAAAGTCTTGAGGATGAACTATTACCAAACACAAAGATTGAACTAAATTATGAAATTGAAAGTGACGACAATTTGATTTGGCAGGCGGCAGATGACTGTAGAGTTATCATAACGAGAATGCAGTTGTTTATTCCTCGTATCACTTTTAATTCAGAAGGTCAATCATTGTATATGAGCCAATATTTGAAAGCACATAAATGGACTTATCTAAGAGAGAACATAGAGAGAAGTAATTCTTCAACTCAGCGAGCTGGTAATTTCAAAATCACAAGTGTAATATCAAGACCTCGTCATGTTTTTGTGTTTATAATCAATGACGCAAACATAGATGATCAAACGGTAAATCCATTTTTGTATAATACATTCAGTGTATCGACTGATCCTCGAACTCTTTTGAATTGTCATCTTGAAGTAGGGAATGGTAATGAATATCCTGAAATTCACTATACACCATCAGCAGATATTACACGAGTCTATAGAGATGTTTTGAAATATACTCATTCTAACAATGATTTCCAGGGCGGAACATTGCTTAACAGAAGTAATTTCAACACTATATTTCCATTCCTGTATTTTGACTTAACTAAACAAAAAATGGATATCAAAGATGGAACTACAAGGCTGACTTTCAGATATGAATTATCTGGAACAACAACAACAGACTATTCTGTTTATGCATTAACACTTTATGAGCAAGAAGTGGAATTGCAACAGAAAGATGGTAAATTGTTACTTCGATCTTAAATCAAATACAAATTCTTCAATTTTAAATTTCAATTCTTTAGTTAAATATGTTTTATAAACCAAAAAATTATATAACATATATTATATACAAGAAATGACTAGTTATTATTCTCATGGAGTACGTCTATCAGATGGACAAAGACAAAAATTAGCAAGAGCTTATCAAAATAATTCAGCAATAACAATCCGATTAAATAAAAATGAATTGACTGGTAATGATGAACTCATGCTTAACAGAACACAACTGAATAGAATCAAAAAAGCTATGAATAATGGTACCGGCGTTGATATAAAAATAAGTAAAACACAGATAAGAAAAGCTGTAAAACATGGTGGTAGTCTATGGTCATCATTGATTACACTTGGAACTAAACTATTACCTTATGCTACAAAAGCAGTTTCAAAAGCGATGCCAGCGCTTGCTACAGGTGCTATGAGTGCTTTAGGATCATTGGGAATTGATAAAAGTTTTGGAAAAGGACAAACAGGCGGTTTTCTGATACCACAAGACAAAATAGATAAGTTGATAGCACATAAAAACCTTTTAACTAAAAAACAGAAAGAACAAATATTAAATTCTCTTCAAACTGGTGGACAGATAATTATTAAACCTACAAAAACACAACAAGGAGGATTTTTAGGTACTCTTTTGGCTAGTACTGGAGTTCCACTTTTGTTGAATGCATTAACTGGCAAAGGTTTACAGGTTGATAGTCAGAGATCAAGAAGATCATTACTAGTTTATGTTCCTCCTTCACCAAAATCAAAAGGAGGATTAATTAATCCATATATGCTTCAACCACCCCCTTTTTTTGGAACATGGGAAATATGACCCAACAACTGGCCAAATATTAGAAATATATGACCAACCTACAGGAAGAACGGATGCCATTGCCATGCAGCACGATGTTGATTATAGTGTTTGTAAAGACGACAGAAAGTGCAAGAATAGAGCAGACAGAAAAATGGTCAAAGCTTTGGATGAAGTACCATATGATGAGAGACAATGGGGTCATTGGTTGGCTAGAAACACGATTGATATAAAACAGAAATTAGGCCTTGGTGTTAAACAAAAAAGGAAGCCAAAAAACGGAAAGCGGCGTTGAGTAAAAATGATTGGGCTCAACAATTAGCCGATGAATTACATAAGCCAATCAAACGAAAATTTAAAACAAGAAGAGTTATTGTTAATGGAATAGATGATATTTGGAGCGCTGATCTTGTAGAAATGCAGAAGTTTTCAAAATGGAATAAAGGGTATAGATATTTATTAAATATCATTGATGTGTTTTCGAAATTTGCTTGGAGCATTCCTATTAAAAATAAAACAGGTAATACAATTACTGAATCATTTGATGATGTTATTAAAAAATCCAAACGGAAACCTAAATTTATTTTTGTAGACCAAGGGTCTGAATTCTATAATAAAACTTTCAAAGACTGGCTAAAGAAAAATAATATTGAGATGTATTCTACTTTCAATGAAGGTAAAGCTGTTGTTATTGAGAGATTTAACAGATCTTTTACAATATAAAAAGAAATTATTGAAACTTTATCATAAAAAAATACATGAAATTGATGAAGATATAACATTGAAACAGTTATTGAATATTATCTGCAATGAGATAGAAAACAATAGATACGATGATGAATGTAATGTGTTGAAACAAACCAAAGTTGATAATGTCAAATATCTCAAACGTGAAAATAATATTTTTACACCTGTGAATACAAGTAATGCAAATTTCGAGAGATTGAGAGACATTCATTTGATTAATGAGACTTGGCTTTAAAAAAGGTTTAAAGAGATGTTACTATTTACAAGTATCCCAGAAATTTCTGAGATATTTATATCTTTGCATTCGCTATTCATTGGTAGCCAAAAATATTAATGTTTCTTGCTATTCATTTAAAGACACTAATAATAGTCACTTAAATTGAAGAACATAATATATTGATATATTATGTCTATTATGACAGAAATTTTTATTTATGAAGAAACTAAACTAGATATTATCAAGAAGGATGATGATATATGGTTCCAAGCTAAGACTGTTGCTAACATCTTAAAGTACACAAATACTCGTAAAGCTATTCGTGATCATGTTGATTCTGAAGATAAAATTACGTTAAACAACCTCAAATCTAGGGGGAACGAATCGTTCCCCCTAAAAAATAACCATGTGATTTATATAAATGAATCCGGACTGTATAGCCTCATTTTGAGATCTGATATGGATAAAGCAAAGGAATTCAAGCGATGGGTTACAAAAGAGGTTTTACCATCAATCAGAAAAACTGGACGGTACGAATATAACCACAAACCTTTTAAAATGTTAACTTTTAATATACAGTCAGAGTATGACTTACATAAAAAAGTGGTTAACTATATAAGAAACCATCATCCAAAAGCACTTTTAAATGCATCACTAGGTGAAAACCAAATAAATAGTGATATGAGATTAAGATCTTATAATATGGGTTATCAAAAAGGATCACCTGATCTGATCATTCAAAATCTACATAAAGTGTATTCAGGCTTTGCTATTGAATTTAAAAACCCTAGAGGAAATGGGCAATTATCAGAGGATCAAAAAGTAATGTTGCAAGAGTATAGAAACAACAGTTTTAAAGTGTTAGTTAGTAATGATTATGATGAAATTATAGAAGAAATCATTCATTACTTTGATGGAGTACGGATCAAATGTAATCACTGTTCTAGAAAATTTAAGTCATCAAAAACATTAAAAAACCATTTAAAATACATACATAAACACTTATAAAGAGGAAATAATATATATAGTACTAATATATAATGGCAAAACAAGAAGTGAAAAAAGGAAGAGAAAGACCTATATATCAAACGGAAGAAAAAAAAAGAAGCTATTAAAGAATCAAAAACTCGTTATATGTTAAATAAAGAGTGGTATTGTCATGTATGCAATAACAATATCAACTACTCGCTTGCTGGAAAGTTCTGTCATTTGAAAACGAAGAAACATAGGGATAATATTAATAGGATTAATAGAGACTTGGATCCGTGATTGGATCATTTGAATTCTCAACCATATTTAAACACGCTATGAAAATAGCTTAAAGAATTATCTATTCTATAGTATATAAAATGAAATCAGAAAAATCTAACGTTATGAATATGAACAAGAGCGATCTTAAGAAACTTAGTAAATCAGAACTCATTAAATTGCTTTTAAAGCAACAGAAGAAAAAGCCTGAAATTATCGTGGTAGATGATACCAAACCAGTTCCAACACCAAGGACTGTAAAACCAATTACACCAATCCCAACACCTCGTAAGAGTGTAAATCAAATGGTTGAAGATTATGAAAACAATATAATTCTTCCACCATTGGAATTCAGGGATAAACCAGTGCCAGCACCGAGGAATAAAAAGCCAGTGCCAGCACCAAGAACTATTAAACCAGTCCCAATGCCAAGGACTAAAAAACCAGTTCCATTACCAAGGACTAAGATAGAGCAAACAGATAAAGCTCTGAAAGGCTATACAAAGTCTTTTGAAATTAATATAAAAAATGACAAAGACCCGCTGGTGCAACTACAAAACACAAGAAAGGCTGCTGCATATCATATTACAAATATACTAACATCTATGAAAGGTCTAAAATTTGTTGAAACGCTTAAGGTGACATTTACAAAAATATCAGATAGTGAAATAGTGTATAAGACTGCATATTTCAACAGTGTAGCTCAAACAATTATAAATAATCTAGAAATTACTAAATCACTACAATTGTCAAAACAGCAAATCTTGAATAAAATAGCTCAATGGATATCTGATGGGTCTGGTTGGACTGTTAAATCAGTTGAAAACCATTATCTTAATGTTGTAAAATATCAACCAATGAGAGGCTCTTCATATATTAAACTACCCCAAGAACTCAGAAACAGTGCGAAGGGATTGATCAACATGAAAAATGAGGATAATGAATGCTTTAGGTGGTGTCACATCAGACATTTGAATCCTCAAGACAAATACCCACAGAGAATTGAAAAAGTTGACAAACCATTCATTGAAAATTTAAATTATTCGTGGATTGAATTCCCAGTCACCACCAAACAGTACAACAAGATAGAAAAACAAAATAAGATCAACATCAATGTTTTCGGTTATGAAGATAGACAACCATACCCGATTTATGTCTCAAAAGAAAAATATGAAGACCGTATGAATCTGCTTCTGATAACAGAAAATGAAAAAAAGCACTATGTGTTGATCAAAGATTTTAACAAGTTAATGTACAATCAGACAAAACACAAAGAAAGAAAACATTTCTGCATGTATTGTCTTCAATGCTTCAGCTCTGAAAGAGTATTAACTGATCATAAAGAAAACTGTATACAAGTGAATGGCACACAAGCTATAAAAATGCCTGACAAAAATGACAACATATTAAAATTCAATAATTTCCATAAACAACTACCAGTACCATTTGTTATTTATGCAGATTTTGAGGCTATTACTGAAAAAATACATGGTTGTCAACCTAATAATGATAAATCATACACAGAGTCTTATCAGAAGCATACAGACTGTAGTTATGGATATAAGGTCGTTTGTTGTTATGATGATAAACATACCAAATCAATACAAATTTACAGAGGTGAAAAAGCCGTATACAAATTTATGGAAACTATGCTAGAAGAAGTCAAATATTGCAAGAAAGTTATGAAAAAAGAATTTAACAAACCATTAAAAATGACTAAAAAAGATGAAAAAGAATTTCAAAAAGCTAAAGAATGTCACATTTGTGATAAAAAATATACTGAAAAAGACATTGAAGTTAGAGATCACTGTCATATTACTGGTCAGTATAGAGGATCAGCTCATCAAGAATGTAATCTAAAACTTAGAGTAAATCCAGCAGAGATAAAAATTCCTGTTATATTCCATAATCTCCGTGGATATGACAGCCATTTTATAATGCAAGAGATTGGTGAAATAGTCAAGAAGCATACATATACAAATAAGAAAGGTGAAAAGTGTCAAATGAACATCAATGCAATTCCTAATAACATGGAGAAATATATGGCTTTCATGCTTGGTAATCATCTGACCTTTATTGATAGTTTCCAATTTATGAGCTCTAGTTTGGAAAAACTAGTGAGTAATCTACCAAAAGAATCATTAAAATATACCTCTCAAAAATTCAAAGGTAAAAAGCTTGATTTAATGGCACAAAAGGGGGTCTACCCTTATGATTATATGGACGATTTTGATAAATTCAATGAAAAGCTACCAACAAAAGAAGACTTTTTTAGTATCATGAATAATGAGCATATAAGCAATAAAGATTATCAACATGCTCAGACTGTATGGGAAACATTCATGCTTAAAACAATGGGTGAGTATCATGACTTGTATTTGAAATCTGACATCCTTCTATTAGCTGATGTGTTTAAAAACTTTAGGAGAACATGCTTAGAATACTATAAACTTGATCCATGTCATTATTTCACATCTCCTGGTTTGTCATGGGATGCTATGCTAAAAATGACTGATATCAAATTGGAACTAATGACTGACATTGATATGTTTCAATTTATTGAAAAAGGTATGAGGGGTGGTATATCATATATAGCCAATCGATACGGTAAAGCTACCAATAAATACATGAAAACATACGATGAGAAGGCGCCCTCGAAGTATATTTTATATCTAGACGCAAATAATTTATATGGTTGGGCTATGTCACAATACCTACCAACTGGTGGTTTTAGATGGATGACAGATAAACAGAGTAACAACATAGATTTAGCTAAATACAATGAAAACAGCAAAAAAGGTTTAATATTAGAAGTTGATTTAGAATACCCCAAAGAGTTGCATGACCTTCATTTAACGACTATCCACTAGCTGCTGAGAGGGTTTGTGTAAATAAAGATATGCTATCTGGGTATTGTAAAAAAAATAGCTACCAAATATAATATATCAACAGGTATAGTACAAAAACTGATTCCAACATTAAGAAACAAAGAAAAATATGTTCTACACTATAGAAACCTTCAATTATATACAGATCTTGGATTAAAAGTAACAAAAGTTCATCGAGTATTAGAATTTGATCAGTCTGCATGGTTGAAGCAATATATTGATTTCAACACTCAGAAAAGAACTAATGCAAAAAATGCTTTTGAAAAAGATTTTTTTAAGCTTATGAAAAATTCAGTATTTGGTAAAACAATGGAAAACTTAAGAAAGAGAGTCGATGTTAGATTAGTAACTGATGAAAAGAAACTATTAAAAATGGCTGCTAAACCTACATATGTAAGTAGTAAAATCTTCAATGAAAACCTTGTAGCCGTTCATAAGATCAAAGAAACACTAACCCTAAACAGGCCAGCATATGTAGGTATGTGTATTCTAGATCTTAGTAAGACATTAATGTATGATTTTCATTATAACTACATCAAAAAGAAGTATAATAATAAGGCTAGACTTCTATTTACTGATACAGACAGTTTAACTTATGAAATCGAAGCTGAAGATGTCTACTCAGACTTCTGGAATGATAAAAATAAATTTGATAACAGCGACTACTCAGAAAGCTCACCGTATTTTGATAATTAATTGGAAAATTCATAGATGAGGCTGCAGGAGTTCCTATTTGTGAATTTGTCGGCCTACGATCAAAAATGTATAGCTATATGAAAGACAACCAATCAGGACGTAAGACTGCTAAAGGGATAAAAAAGAATGTTATTAAAAATATTAAACATGAAAACTATAAAGATACGCTATTCAATAATAAACAGATGCATCATAAAATGAAAACAATCAGAAGTCAAAACCATCAATTAGGAAGTTATGAAATCAATAAGGTCTCACTCAGTTGTTTTGATAAAAAAAACATATTAGAAAATGGTACTGAAAGTTATGCATACGGACATTATCTACTCAAAAACTAAATCCACCCTTTCATTAAATTGATTATTCTTTACCTTTCAATATATTGGCATTCATTAATTTGAAGAAGATATTTTTATTCTTTTAAGGAAGGATCCTTTATAAAGACATTATAAAAAAATCATATGAAACCATATAGTTTAATTATTTTATGGAAACATATAGTTTAATTATTTTATGGAAACATTTAGTTTAATTATTTTATGGAAACATATAGTTTTCCAAAAACTGGTTGACATTAAATGGAAACAAAAAAACTGGTTACCATCATATGGAAAGAGTAGTATAGAGTTGGGTTGGTATCAGATCAAAAAATAATTTTTTGATCTGGAGCCCCCAACTCCTATACTACTAAGTCTTGTTTTGTTTACATAAAATCGCTTTTCAATCTATCTAATGAATGAACAAACACATAAAAATGGACAACAAATTAACACAATCTTCTTTCGAAATAATTTATTCAAATCTCCATTAGTTTACGTTTAAAAGCAAAACGCGTACCATTTAATTCATAGCTCATCGAGTTCAAGCTTTCTTCGATGAAATTCAAGAGATCGATACAACTGAATTTAAGCACGTTTTAAAATCAATTCTCCAAAACTAACAATAACACTAATAAAAAGTCACTCACAGATTGATATCAACATAAATTCTCATCGAAAACTGTAATCTGTTTTACCTTTAAGTCCCTCGCATGCTTGGAAATTCAAATCTTCGCTTCTGGTTCTGAAATCCGCAGAAAACAAACATCTCCCGCATTGATAAAAACGTAATACACGAAGTTCCTCGAAGCAAGATTTTATCCCTGAAAGCTCGTCTTTTTCCACTAAAGCGGCTTCTGAGTATACCTTAATTAGTATCCCTGTCTTGAGTAGCAAACCGCGAAAAAATGCAGGAAAATAACGACTTTAATTCTCCGCTAGACACAACAAAACAACTAAAGTGTTAACCGGCTGTGTGGCCGCGCGAAAAACAAGGCCTTGCTTTCAAGATCCCGGATGTTGTTCCAACACGGCGGGCGTGCGGACGGGCAAACACGCGCCCGCAAAACATTCCGCTAGCCATGACCATGAAAAATCACGGCATAGGTTCTATGAGTATGGAGCTGCGCAGCCAGGCCTTCGACCTGGCAAGTGCATAATGCAGCCACAGTTTATTGCATATGCAAAGAAGAATCTGATGAATTTGAACCCAGCAAGGTGCGGGATCATTGCCACTTTACAGGAAAATATAGAGGTGCAGCTCATAAGATTTGTAATCTGCAATACAGAAAACTAAAGTTCACTCCAATCGTCTTTCATAATCTTGCGGGATATGATGCTCATCTTTTTGTGAAGAACCTTGGCAGAATACCAGGAGATATCAAATGTATCCCAAACAATGAGGAACAATATATATCCTTCTCAAAGACGATCAAGATTGGAGAATAGGTAAACGATTTTTCGTTTGTCTCACGATGGAATCACTTTAAGATGTTGATCGCGACGTTTCGACTGCTATTACTGCTAGTCTTCATCAGGCGATGAGGTCGATTGGTTACGTGTCGCTTATGTAACACGTTGGCTTGTTGCTATTGGTGCATTTCGATCCTCATTATTATTCCGAAAAGATGTTGTTCCCTCTCCGGTCCGATTTGATATCGGTCGGCTGTTATGCTTCTTGATTGTAGGCATCCACGCTTCGGGAATTTCAATTCCACTATCTCTGTTGATGTTATTAGGATGAAGTCTTATGTGGATGGCCTCTTTAACTCTACGGGTGTACCAGTGTGCATCACGGTCAATAAACTTAACCTCGTCCCAAATAGGAAAATGCCCGGTCTTGTTAGCGTGTTCTGAAACCGCGGAGGTTTGAGTACGAGCAAGCCATATGTCTCTATCGTGTTCCTTTATCCTTTCATGCATAGACCTCCCTGTTTCTCCGATATACACTTTGCCGCATTCGCAAGGAATCTTGTAGACAACACCGTCCTGTTTATTAGAGTCGAGGACGTCCTTAGGTCGTACTAAGTGTGACCTGAGAGTTGTGTCAGATTTGAAAACAGTGCGTACGCCTTGTTGTTGTAGGCAGCGGCGAAGAACCTCTGATACACCTTTGATATAGGGCAATACTGCAGTAGATTTAAAATCCTGCGTGGATTCCTTCTTTGTTGTTGGTCCTTTCGTTTTTTTGATTTTTTGTACAAACGAGGAAGGATATCCGTTAGAAACAAGAACCGACGACAAATGTTTCTTTTCGTTGGAGATAACTGATGGTCTAGTAATGAGGTGTTTGGCTCGGTCATACAGACATTTCACAATACCACGCTTAACTGATTGCGGATGGTGTGAATCATAGGCCAGGTATTGATCAGTATGAGTAGGTTTCCTACATACACTGGTAGTGAGAAGGCCGTTTGAGTCCCTTGTAACTGACTTGTCTAGGAAAGGGATAGTGTTGTCCTTCTCCGTTTCCATGGTAAAACGAATGGTAGGCTGTTGGTTGTTGGTGAAATGTCTGTATGACCGAGCCAAACACCTCATTACTAGACCATCAGTTATCTCCAACGAAAAGAAACATTTGTCGTCGGTTCTTGTTTCTAACGGATATCCTTCCTCGTTTGTACAAAAAATCACAAAAACGAAAGGACCAACAACAAAGAAGGAATCACGCAGGATTTTAAATGTACTGCAGTATTGCCCTATATCAAAGGTGTATCAGAGGTTCTTCGCCGCTGCCTACAACAACAAGGCGTACGCACTGTTTTCAAATCTGACACAACTCTCAGGTCACACTTAGTACAACCTAAGGACGTCCTCGACTCTAATAAACAGGACGGTGTTGTCTACAAGATTCCTTGCGAATGCGGCAAAGTGTATATCGGAGAAACAGGGAGGTCTATGCATGAAAGGATAAAGGAACACGATAGAGACATACGGCTTGCTCGTACTCAAACCTCCGCGGTTTCAGAACACGCTAACAAGACCGGGCATTTTCCTATTTGGGACGAGGTTAAGTTTATTGACCGTGATGCACACTGGTACACCCGTAGAGTTAAAGAGGCCATCCACATAAGACTTCATCCTAATAACATCAACAGAGATAGTGGAATTGAAATTCCCGAAGCGTGGATGCCTACAATCAAGAAGCATAACAGCCGACCGATATCAAATCGGACCGGAGAGGGAACAACATCTTTTCGGAATAATAATGAGGATCGAAATGCACCAATAGCAACAAGCCAACGTGCTACATAAGCGACACATAACCAATCGACCTCATCGCCTGATGAAGACTAGCAGTAATAGCAGTCGAAACGTCGCGATCAACATCTTAAAGTGATTCCATCGTGAGACAAACGAAAAATCGTTTACCTATCTTACACACCACGATGAACAACAACCACATTTTTAGTAACAAGATTGGAGAATACATTAAAAAGGGATGAAAAGGTTCCAATCACTCATGAACTGAGATTCATAGATTCAATGAAATTCATGGCTTCTTCTCTGGGGAGTCTGGTAAATAATTTGAAGAAGTCAGGCATTGATAAACTAAAACAAACAAACAAAGAATTTGGAGATAAAGCTGATCTTCTTTTCAGAAAAGGAGTCTATACATACGATTGTAATGAGGCTTCGCTTGCTAAACAAGAGGTTCCAGGAGTCTTCTTAATTGGGGACTTCTCGCGTAGCTTCAAGCTTGATCAATGTAGGTTACAAGGCTGCAAGATTGGTCGATTGACTAGACTACAAGGTTTGTCGACCGGCTAGACTACTGACTACTGATCACTGATTACTGCTGAATGACTGACTACTGAAACAAGCCTACCTATATACTACTATTGTAGACATGTTTGGGTTCGCGGACCGTGGGAACTTTTAATACATATCAGGTGGCCTAACCAAACGATTAAAAGAAACATCTATAAGGCTGTCGATGACAAATACTAAAGAACCAATGGAATCCTAGAGCTAAAACTGTAACGTCCGTCTAGACACCCAAACAGGAACCTTAGTGTAGGTAAAATCCAAGGTCAGCTTTTGTTCCCAAGCACGCCTACTTAAAGAACCGACATTCAAGTTTAACAAATCCATAAAGTAGACGACACTACTCAAAAACCTAAGAACTACCAGTGTGGGCTAAACCTTCAATAACCTTGAACTATGAACGCGAATTATAAAGAAACCCTAAACATAAGAGAAACCTTAAGCATAACAATTCAAATGACAAAATACTTCACAACATTCCTTACTTAGACAGTCGAGAATAACAACGGCATACTTAGCGATTAGGTAATAAGCTGAAATTAATCAAACGCCATTTTAGCTTCTTAACATGCCCCCCTTGTTAATTTTGCATCGTCCTCGATGCGGACAGGGACAATAAAATGGAACTACTACGATGAAATACATATATGTGTATATAAAAAGACGAAACACAATGTATTACTATACCATAATCAGACTCTAGGAGTATAAAAACTTTGAAGAAGACTCGTAAAAACTAAAACTTGCAGAACTAAAAGAGGGTTAGCTTGGGCTAGCTTCAAAGGTTTTGTAAATGCTTAATGTTCAATTATAACAAATTAATTAAAACCAAAATGTAAGTTCATCAAAAAAAAAGAAACGTTCGATGAAATTACAGTCCCACTTCTGCACGACTGGTGGAAGTGTAAGTTGTTATGTAATCGTAGGCGCTTTCTGGGAATTCTTCCCCGCATTGACATGAGAATAGAGATTTCAGGTGTTCTTTCTTTTCTCTAAAACAGTCCATACAAATTAAATGGTTGCATCGGAGGACCGACCAGTCTGGGACAACGCTGCATTTTCTTTTAAAACAGAAGATGCAAATCCACTTAGCGAGTTGGTGGATATGACGTGAATAATCCATAACTTAACATATCAAAATAGTTCAAAGTTAAGTATGTGTCAATGTTCAGCAATGTTCCTTTGCTTTGTGGTTCTTGTCTCTTTTAATGTTCTTGAAGTTGAAGATCAAACTGCCTTTCTTGGATTGAAGGTTCCTGGTTTTGGAAGCGCTTCTTTTAACTGCCTTTGAACACTAACCGTAAACTTTGTGAGGCTTGGATGGTTCGGCTTTAATGGCTTGAATAGCGAGAACAGGAGGATTGCACTTATCGTGGGAAACGCCACCCACTAGCCTGGCTATCGTAATAGTGATATAACTTATTTAAATCATTGATCATGGTACAAGTGATGAGCACTTGAGGCGGGATTGCCAAAGATTTGTGATGCAGGTGTAACGGAGTTATGTGACTTGAACTTGGTTCCCACTAAACATACGTAACTGTAAAGGTTTAAAAATAGCTATAGTGACACCATTAGGCGCTCGGGGCAGATGGCCAAACTGGCCTTCATTCTAACAAAGCTGACGTGAGGTGATAAGTTTTACACTGCCAGGGGTGTAACGACTAACGCACCAGCGCTTGTACTGATGGAAGCAGACGTTGATGAAAGAAAGAACCTCCCACCAAGATGAACCAAGGGCTGAAGTGATCACAGTTGGGCGCAGGCAAATGACTACTCGTAAAGGACAGTTTCAATTCTGGATTCCATGCAAACAAACCCAACTATTGCAAGCTAGTAACTGTTCTTAACACATTTTTAGGACAGAAAAACCTAATTCACTATTAAAACACCTATTTAACTCTTCTAAAGACATTTTCTGCTTCGAATTTAATTTAATAGAATTCAAGTAATTAAAGCAAGGTCTGTATGCTGGAGAGGCCCTGTAAAACACTTACCCGATATGCTAAACTGAAGTGGTGTCAAGCAGTCCACTACACAAAAACTGTTTTGGTCCGTGATTTCTGATGCCAAAAACAAAATACTGATAATTAAATAATTAGATTATAACAGTCATACTCGACATTAATCATAGGGCTAGCAAGAACAGACAAACCTTCCTCTAAGGCAGTTTTGGTCAATCTCAACAAGGGATCCTCAGTCTTTCATTCCTATTACCAAGCGATCAGTGTCTTCTTATTAAACTGAGAAACTTGATCTAAAGTGTATTTAATTAAAAAAAGCCTAAGAAATGCCGAAAACGATCGATTTATCTCTGCGGTATACCCAACAAGAATGGATCCCAGGACAAAGCCTAAAACTCTTATGGACCAGTATGGACCTGTATTTACATAGTATTTCTTAACATTATCAAACAGAGGGTATATCTAAAATGTTCTCTTCATGTTCCAAAGTAGACTGGTTCTTTGGGTAGCCGACCCACTTAACCAAATACTGATTTTTCCCATTTCTAACGCGATGTTTCAGAATTTTCTCAGCATTGAAGACCGTTTGATTGTCAACCACAACCTGCTGCGGTTGAGGTACTGACTGCGAGATTGTAAGTTTTGAAGGGGATACCTGTGAATCGTCAAGTCTGCTTCTATTAACATTTGTATCCTCAATAAAACAATCGGCTGGAATATCTGCCTCATCAAGATATGGTTCATTAGGATCATCAACCAAAGATTGATCGATTGGTCTTAAAATAGGGTCTACAAATGGTTTCGTTCTATTGGCGTGAACAGCAAAAGACACTTTCTTATTGGTACGTAAGCGAAAATGCACTGGAGAAGACTTTTCAACAATGCGGTACGGACCTAACCAATTATGTAATAACTTTTTGGACACACCCTTTCTAGTTCTAGGAGTGTAAACCCAAACTCGCTGTCCGACTTCAAACATAGGATCCTTTGCATTTTGATCATAATAATCCTTCATTTTCTGCTGAGAACGCTGCAAATTTTCTCTTGCCGAATTCTGAGCTAATTCTACTTGTTCTACAATGCGCTTACGATGCTCGAAAACGGAAGGTGTAACGTCATCAGCCACTGGGCCTAATAATTTGACATCTAAAGGTAAACGACATTCGCGTCCATTGAGACAATAAAATGGACTGTCCCCTATTGCTTCGCAAACGGAACTTCTAAGCTTTTGCTTTTGCTTTTGCTTCGCAAACGGAACTTCTAAGCGAACAGAATGAGAGGGATAAACTCGTCCCAGTCCCTCTGGTCACGCGCTGTATACATCGAAAGAGACTGGCAAAGAGTAGAATTAAACCTTTCAAAAGACCATCTGTTTGCGGATGATAACTAGAAGTATTAACCTTGTGTATTTAAAAGATCGTACAAACTTCTGCGACCAGCTTGGATAAAACGTTGATTCCCCGATCAGACAACAAGGTTCTAGGAGCACCATGTCTCGCAATGATCTCATTAACCAAAAGACGAGCAATAACACTAGCCTCAACACTTGGCACTGGAAATGCTTCACACCAGCGAGTCAAATAGTCACTGAAAACTACTATGTACCTGTTGCTATTCCTCGATGTTGGAAAAGGGCCTAACACATCTACAGCCACTCTATCAAATGCGTTTTCGACAGGTAGAGGAAGCAATGGTGCTTTCTTAGAATTTCTTGGTGATTTCCTCATAGAACATTCCGTACACGACTTACACCAATGCTCTACATCTTTAAACATTCCTTTCCACCAATACCTTTGCTTAACTTTATTGAAAGTTTTGTGTATTCCATAATGAGCACCTGACACATGATCGTGCAAATTAGATAAAATCTCAAATCTTAAAGCTGATGGAACAACAAGCTGAGAAAAGGAGTCTCGAGCGTTACGTTTCTGGTTGTGGTCTAAGTGATAGAGTAGACCATCTTGTCCAATATAAAAACTCTCACTTGTGAGCAAAATTTTTCGTGCACTTTTGTTGTTGAATGGTAAAATATCGCTTTCCAAGAAGTCAATGATCTCACTCAACTCAGGATCACGCCTTTGTAATTCTCTAGTTTTCGTCACTTGGGGTTCCCCCTTTTGGAGTGAACTCAACTCGCAAGTCTGAAAGGGAAGCCTAGACAAACTATCAGCGTTGCTATGCATTGTACCAGGGCGATGAACAATATCAAAATCATACTGTTGGAGGAGTAAAGACCATCTGGCAAGACGGCCTGTGGCATCTTTAATATTCATCAACCAGCGAAGGGAATTATGATCAGTTATTACGGTGAATTTACGACTGTGCAAATAAGGTTGATATTTCTTAACTCCTTCAACTAAGGCGAGTGCCTCTCTTTCTGTAGTACTGTAATTTTGTTTTGCATGATTCAGACCGCGACCATTGTAAGCATTAACTACTTCTTTGTCGTTCTGATTTTGAGCCAAAATGAACCCAATTCCTGTGGAACTAGCATCAACAAACAACAAAAATGGCTCATTGAAGTCAGGGTACGCCAAAACAGGAGCGGACACTAATGCTCGTTTCAACTTGTCGAAAGCGTTTGCACACGCTTCAGTCCAACAAAACGAAACACCGTTAATTTGCAAGACCCAAGAAATTCCTTAATTCTTTCAGGTTAGTCGGAGTTGGAAACCCTGGACTATCCGCACTTTAGCTGGGTTGGGACTAATACCCTCTGGAGTTACAAAGTGTCCTAGATATTCGACTTTCTGCTTGACAAAACTACATTTCTTCGGATTTAGCTTGACATTCGCTTCAAGCAACCTTCTAAACACTTCTTCGAGGTGGGACAAATGTTCTTCAATTGACTTAGAAAATATAATCACATCGTCTATATAAATCAAAGCAAAACGATATTCTAGACCTCTCAGAATATGACCCATGAGTCTCTGAAAGCTTGCACCCGAATTAGTAAGATCGAAAGGCATGACTAAAAATTCGTAAAGACCATTATGCGTAACAAATGCTGTCTTTTCACGAGCTGAAGGGTGTAGCTCGATTTGCCAATAACCACTTTTCAAATGCAAAGTCGTGAAAAACTGAGTACCACATAACGCATCTAATGTTTCTGATACTAAGGGCATAGGAAAACTATCCTTTTTCGTAATTTTATTAACCCTTCGAAAATCAACACAAAATCTCATCAAACCATCTTTTTTCTTGACTAAAACGACAGGTCAAGATCATGCACTAACAGATTCTTGAACAATTCCGTGCTCGAGCATGTCTTCTACTTGACGGTCAATTTCTTGTTTGTTCTCGGGCGAGGTTGGGTAAGGTCTTTGCTTAATCGGCATAGCATGTCCTGTGTCAACCACATGCTGTACTAAGGATGTTCTGCCTAGCTCAGCATCCGACAAAGCAAAAATGATACGATATTTCTTAAATAAATCGCGAAACTTAACCTTATCACAATCGGTCAAAACACTATCTCATAAATCAGGAAGCCAAGAATAATCATGCTCTGGAGATTGATTGCTTTTCGAATCAGGAGGGGAAGGAGGACTAACTTGTTCTGTTTCATTTAGCTGAAAAGTTGCTATGTTTTGATCCACCTCCTCAAAATTAGCCAACGTTGTTCTACGGTAAATTTTAACCGGTAGGGAGGAAGGATTAACCATTCTCACAGGGACTGTACTATCGTCTGCAACTTTGACAAATTCTGACGCTCCAAAAACAGAATAACGATGGGGTAAATCAATCCTAGGGGCAATTATACCATTACTCCCAACTTTGTTCGGTGAGGAATTCAGCTTCCCTAAAACCAAGATTTCAGACTCAGGTGGAATAACAAAGGAAGAGCAAGCATGCACAGAACAAATAAAACTACCACCTTGACCAACATCAAGTTCACTAGAGTCGTTCACTTCAAAACTACAAAACGGCAGTGGGTCTGCTTCAGGAGAAAAACTCACAACACCATTCTCAATATCAAGTTTGGAACAAAATTTCTGAAGAAAATATCTTCCAAGAATCACATCATAAGCTAAATCCTCAATCACGTGGGTTTCAAAAAGAAAATTTTCAGATTTAATAACAAACTGCATCAATGTTTTCCCCAAAGAATTCAAGAGACAACCATTGACCGACGTAACATTTACCGAAGTATCTAAATTAGGATAAGCGTGGCGTAAATATTTGTGCCATACATCAGAATTTACTGCCGTGACAGCTGCTTCCGAATCAAGTAAACAAGAAAAATTGTGATCTTCCATTCTAATTGACATAGTAGCGCTATGCCCTACAAAAGGAAAACAAACCTCTCTCATTTCAGTAAGTTCGTCACTTTCACAAGCATTTAACGAATTCTGGTCAAAAGAAAGCTCAGGCGAACGTGCATTACACTTAACACTGTTTACATTCACTTGTTCCTCAGTATGTTTAACATTCACTTGGCCATTAAATACGGGAAATGATTGGGTAATGGGGTCAGCATCATTTTTCAAAACAATATAATTAACGACAACATCATAAACAATAACTTCAGTGGCAACAACGTCATCTTTGTCCAAAGTATCAACAATATTAACTTCTTCAATGGCCAAATTGTTTTCTTCCACAGTGGCGAATTTAAAAACTTGAGAATTATCTTCTTTTGAAGGCTCATAAAAATACACTGGTGTTTTATCTTTAATAGACGAAATATAAAAATCTGACGAACCCGCGTCAGCATGAAAACGTGCACGTTTGTTTTGAAAACTTGGCGGATTGTTTACCGCACCCTCATATTTTGCTATGACCCCTTTTAATGACTCTAGACACTCAATAAAATTGGCTGATACAGTATTTGTTTGTAAGGTAATGTTATCGTCAATATGCGAACAAGTGGTTTGTTTTGGAGTGTTATGTTGGACGGAAGAACGTGATGTAAACATTTCAGCAGATTTACTTGGCGAAACATCAACAAAATCTAAAGTAGGAACTTCGGGACTCGAATCATATTTATTCTTTTTAAGAGGTTCAACAGGACGCACTCCACTGAAAGCATATTTATCAGCTTTGCGCGAACCTGTTCGACCTTCTTGTTTACTTTCTATAAATTCTAAGAATTCTGAGAACCTTGTTGATCTACAGCGCCAATTGTTTCGTCTTTCGACGAGACAGCTTTTGACAGTTCCTCCAAAATTTGAGTTGAGACCACCTTAGGGTCAAACACTGGGGTTTTCTCAGAGCTAGCCAACACAAACTCCTTCAATTTAGCAAAAGTTTCTGCTGACTCAATATTGTCTGGCTGCTGCAAAATAACATACTCTCGAATTTGAGGTAGAAGGCCCTGTACAAAGTAATGAGTCCACTCACTCCTGGGCAAATTTATCCTAGAGAAATGCGTTCGAAGACTGTAAGAATAATCAGCTACTGATTCTTTTCCTAATTGCCGGCGCTGGCCAAGTGCCTGTCTTAGGCGCCATTCACTAGCTCGCGACGCAAAATGTCGAATTAGCGCAGCCGATAGCTCATCAAACGTCATTTCGTCTACCGCAGGCAAAGTTTTAAACCAAGCACTGGCATGTCCCTTTACGTACAACGGAAGTCCTAGCGCTAAATCAATTTCATTCCAACCGTTCAAACGTCCAGCTCTCTTATAATTGCTAATAAACCCATGGACATCTTCACACGCATCTCCCCTAAATATTGGAAAGGCAACTGATAACCTCACATTTGAACCACTAGCCTGTGAATTTAATGCTGTTTGCATTTGCTGAACTGCCTCGCACAACCGATCGACTTGATCCTGCATATCGGCATTACCAGACGAAAGAAAAACGATCAACGCTATTAGAACTTGAACTGTCTAACTTTGAATTCGGTTGCGCTGAAATTGGTTCGTAGCTAACCAAACTGTTTTCTGTGCTTTCACGGTTACTATTCCCATTGTTTTCTGATCT
Organism: Cladopsammia gracilis; assembly: GCA_022457155.1. Taxonomy (NCBI): domain Eukaryota; kingdom Metazoa; phylum Cnidaria; class Anthozoa; order Scleractinia; family Dendrophylliidae; genus Cladopsammia; species Cladopsammia gracilis. The sequence continues at coordinate 158,186 of JAJGOT010000750.1, read as the reverse complement.
ATTCTCGATATTTTCATAAGTTATTTTCTCTTCCGAACCAGAACTACGATCACCAGAACATCAAGAAAATTCTGAAACTTCGCTCAGGGTGGGGATTGCACTACCTGCTTGCGCTTGTACGACTTTCTGTGAAGAATTTAATGATTTAAGAAAGGAACGAAACAACGATCTTTTAGATTGAGGAGCGGGTGGAGGCGGGGCAGGCTATTATGTGAACCAACCGACTGAGAAGAATTTTCTTCGCTAGTAGCCTTTTCCCACCAGGCCTCGCGCTTTTGCCGAGTAATCAGGATAACAACTCAACCAAAAAAAAAAAAAGAAAAAAAGGAAAGAAAACCTGGTTTCCCAGCTAAACAAGAAAAGAGATAACTGGTCTTATCCAAAACTGAGTCGACATAAAAAAGGTTTGGGCAACAGCAGCTCAAAAGAACACAACGAACTAAGAATCTTCCATTGAAATTGACCACTTCGGATATAATTAACAGAGAATCAAACTACGGCTAGGAATTCGATCGGACTACTAACTAATAACTGAGCTTGCAATGGAAAGGCATTTACACGGAAAGAAGCAAAGTTCCACTTACAATCCACAGACAGGCTTTTCCACCAATGTAATGAAACGTAAATCGAGTTCTCCACCAATGTAATGAGGCCTCGCTTGCTAAACAAGAGATTTCAGGAGTCTTCTTAATTGGGGACTTCTCGCGTAGCTTCAAGCTTGATCAATGTAGGTTACAAGGCTGCAAGATTGGTCGATTGACTAGACTACAAGGTTTGTCGACCGGCTAGACTACTGACTACTGATCACTGATTACTGCTGAATGACTGACTACTGAAACAAGCCTACCTATATACTACTATTGTAGACATGTTTGGGTTCGCGGACCGTGGGAACTTTTAATACATATCCGGTGGCCTAACCAAACGAGTAAAAGAAACATCTATACGGCTGTCGATGACAAATACTAAAGAACCAATGGAATACTAGAGCTAAAACTGTAAAGTAGGACTAGACACCCAAACAGGAACCTTAGTGTAGGTAAAATCCAAGGTCAGCTTTTGTTCCCAAGCACGCCTACTTAAAGAACCGACATTCAAGTTTAACAAATCCATAAAGTAGACGACACTACTCAAAAACCTAAGAACTACCAGTGTGGGCTAAACCTTCAATAACCTTGGACTATGAACGCGAATTATAAAGAAACCCTAAACATAAGAGAAACCTTAAGCATAACAATTCAAATGACAAAATACTTCACAACATTCCTTACTTAGACAGTCGAGAATAACAACGGCATACTTAGCGATTAGGTAATAAGCTGAAATTAATCAAACGCCATTTTGGCTTCTTAACACGATTATATGGATTCTATCGGAAGATTCAAGGAAACACAACTGCCACCTAAAGACGCTTTCTATTCCCAAATCAATGAATTGGGAATATCTGATGAAGACTATCAACATGCCCAAAATGTTTGGGATGAAATGGGGATAAACAACTTAGGAGAATATCATGATCTTTATTTTAAAACAGATGTGATGCTTCTGGCGGATGTCTTCGAAGAATTCCGCAATGTCTGTATGGAGAATTATCAACTGGATCCAGCGTGGTATTATACTGCCCCTGGTTTGTCATTTGATGCCGGCCTCAAAAAGTCAGGAGCAGAGATAACATTGCTGAATGATCCAGATATGCTCCTGTTCTTCGAGAAGGGAATCCGTGGCGGTATTTCAATGATCTCAAATCGTCACGGCAAAGCTAACAATCCATATATGGGCGATAAATATGACCTAACGAAACCATCTAAATACATTCTCTATCTCGATGCCAACTCTCTATATTCTTGGGCGATGACTCAACCACTTCCAACGGGAAACTTTCGTTGGATGAAAGGCTTCCGAAGATGAGAAATTAATCCCCAATCTGCGAGATACGAAACACATCATCATGCATCACAGAGCACTGAAACAAGCTCTGAAACATGGCCTGAAACTCACCAAGATCCACAGGGGAATATCATTCACTGAAAAACCATGGCTGAAATCATATATTCAACTCAACATCCAGCTCCGTCAAGCAGGGAAGAACGACTTCGAGAAAGACTTCTTCAAGCTTATGAATAACGCAATATTCGGCAAAACAATGGAAAATATCCGCAAGAGAGTTGACATCAGACTTGTCAATGATAGAAAGATTGCGGAAAAGCTTGCGGCTAAACCCACATATCAACATCATACAATCTTTGACGAGAATCTCATCGCTGTGCATATGAAGCGGAAGAAAATGAAATTCGACAAACAAATTCCATGTGGAATGTCAATTCTTGAAATATCCAAGGAACTGATGTTCAGGTTTCACTATGAATATATGAAGTCAAAATACGGAGACCAAGCCAAGCTATTGTTCACAGATACTGATTCATTGTGCTATGAAATCGAAACTGAAGATGTCTATCAGGATGTCAAGCCAGATGTGGAGATGTTTGACACATCCAACTATCCCCCGGATCATCCCTCGGGAATGCCAATCATGAACAAGAAAGTGAACGGTCTCATGAAAGATGAAGCTGGGGGAAAGATAATAGAAGAATTTGTTGGGTTGCGCGCTAAATTATATAGTTATCAGTTGTTTGATGACAGTGGCGTTAAAAAATGCAAGGGAGTGAAGAAACAAACAATCAAGAAACATATCACCCATGAGGACTTCAAATAATGTCTTCTCAGCGGGCAAAGCCAAATGAGAACCATGAATCTCATCCGCAGCCATCAACATGAGATGTTCTCAGAAACAGTCAACAAAACACCCTTATCTGCGGATGAAGATAAACGATTTATCCTTCCAGATAAGATTAATACTAGTAAAGAAGTATTTTTCGTTTGTCTCACGATGTAGTCACTTCCGATTTGGATCGCGACGTTTCGACTGCATACTGCTAGACTTCTTCAGGCGATGGGGTCGACTGGTTACGCGTCACCTTATGAAGCACGATGCTCTGCTGTGATTGGTTGGTTTTCAACAGCTGTGACTGGATCACGATCAATAAACTTTACTTCATTCCAAAGCGGGTGGTGTCCGGTGTTGTTGGCGTGCTCTGAAACGGCGGAGGTCTGGGTACGGGCGAATCGGATGTCTCGGTCATGCTCTTTTATTCTGTCTTGCATAGGTCTTCCAGTCTCGCCGATATAAACTTTACCGCATTCACAGGGAATTCTGTAAACCACGCCATCTTGTTTAGTCGGGTCAACAGCGTCTTTAGGCCGTACTAGGTGTGATCTAAGTGTAGTCTCCGACTTGAAAACAGCGCGTACGCCTTGTTGTTGTAGGCAGCGGCGAAGTTGTTCGGACAGACCTTTGACATAAGGTAAAACCGCAGTAGACTTGAACTCGGTCGTGGGCTCAGAACTGGTGTTGGGTTTTCTGGTCTTGGTAAGTTTCTGCAAGAAAGAAAAAGGATAACCATTAGAAACAAGAACAGATGACAGATGTTTTTTCTCCTTGGAGATAACAGAGGGTTTCGTTACGAGACGTTTGGCGCGCTCGTAAAGACACTTGACAATACCGCGTTTTAATGATTGCGGGTGGTGTGAATCATACGCTAAGTATTGATCAGTGTGTGTGGGCTTCCTGTATACGCTGGTGGTGAGGTGGCCGTCGGGTTCTCTTGAAACTGCGGTGTCGAGGAAGGCGAGTTTGTTGTCATTCTCTGTCTCCATGGTGAAACGGATGGAAGGCTCCTGATCGTTTAGATGCTGTAAGAAGCTATCGACGATTGCGCGATCTAGAATGGTGAAGGTGTCGTCTACGTAGCGTTTCCATATCCTAGGCTTGTAAGATGATGTAGTTATTGCTTGTTCCTCGAAGCTCTCCATGTAGAGGTTGGCAATAACAGCGGAAACCGGACTCCCCATGGCTGCGCCTTCTTGTTGTTCGTAAATTGATCCGTTATACTGGAAGTATGTGGATCTCAATACGAAAGTCAGGAGGTCAGCGATCTGAGCAGGCGTTAACGTCGTACGGTCTGCAAGGGTAGGGTCGTAGGGTCCAGTCGACCCCATCGCCTGAAGAAGACTAGCAGTATGCAGTCGAAACGTCGCGATCCAAATCGGAAGTGACTACATCGTGAGACAAACGAAAAATACTTCTTTTTACGATATTAAGATTAATACTCTTGCCTGGGGGGCATTGGAGGATTACCAACCAAAATTAAGCTATTAAATCATTCATTTAATAGCTTCAATAATCATCTTTCTTGAGAATCTCGATACTCCATATGTTTCTCTCATTATTTTCATTAGTAAACTCCAAGCAGTAGCATTGTAGTTCAAGACACTTTTTCAATGCTTTATCATCATATTTTTCTCCATAATTACCAAATCTTTGAATAAAGTCATCCATATTGGCAATTACAGCTATCTCACCAGTTTTCTGATTTGAAAATATGAGTTTCGTATCAACAAACAGGGAAGGAGTCTCATCATACTGTAACTCATGATAACCCCTTTCAAACTTCTTTTCTTCTGGAGTTTTTATCACATCTTTCTGGAGAATCTTTATGACCCACCTTTCTTCATCATCATTTTCATTAAAAATATCAAATCTTTCCCATCGATTTTCAACTATCGTTTCCCAGTCTTCCTCAGTTCTTTGTTCGGTATAATTACCAAATCTTTGAATGAAGTCGTTCGTATTGGCAATTAAAGCTATTTCTCCATTTGATTGATTTGACAATATGACTTTGGTATCAATAAATAGGGAAGGCGTCTCATCAGGCTTTAACTCATGATAACCCCTTTCAAACTCCTTTATTTGTTCTAGAGTTGTTTTAAATTTGGGAATAGATGGTTTTGGTTTTGGTTTTGGTTGTGATCTCCGTCTCCGGGGGATACCAACATATCGACCACTTCTGAGTTTTTTTTGACATTGTTCTAATTTTGCCTCGGTGACTCTAAGGGCTTCTTCAACAGCGAGTAAACCTTTATCACGTATTTCAATTTTAAACTGTTTCCCATCACTTTTATTTTCGAATTTGAGTTTCCCCGTTTCCCCGTTTGCAAAGCATGGGGAATAGTCTTTTTATTGACTTTCAAAGCGCGAGAAGCAGCAGATACTGATGGAAATACTTGTTCAAAATCATCTGAAGTTATTTTCAAGGGAACCACCATTTTGAATACTGCCAAAAAATAGTGACATTTTTTTCATTTCACGAGTAAAAAGACTATTGTTGAAATGATATTAAAATAATTCTATTTTTATTATGCGAAGATTCAGATCAATTAAACATGTTGTCTTCTTCGCATAATAGAAATAGAATTATTTTAATATTATTCAACAATAGTCTTTTTACCCGTAAAATGAGAATAAACTTGAACATTAGAAGCTAGTCACATTAATCCCAAACCGCTAAGGCGGTTCGATTTCACAAAAAAATTTTTTTCTCTATTTAAAATGATAACCAAGTTTAATTATAATATCCGGCAGATCCAGCTCTCAGAACCAGAAATAAAGAAAACAGGACAGTTTTCGTTCACCGTCCTCCCAATTCTTTATGGGGACAACAAGCCACTTGATATTTTTCTTGAAGGCCGAATGAAAATATGGCAACACAGCAATGATGATAAATCAAATTATTCCCTGGTGTTCACTCTCGATGAAACATCTCAGGAAATGTTTGAAGAAATGCAAACCAAGATCCAGAAACTCACCAAAGCCAAACAATCAGCACTCAAGAAAGTGAATCCCAAACTCAAAATTCAACCAGATTCTTTGCAGATTGTGAAAGACGACCAGAGTGACAAGAAGAAAATCTATGCTAAACTCTATGTGAACAAAGCTGGTCAAATCAATTGCCCATTCTCTAAAAAAAAACAGGTGAAAAAACAAAGACCAAATTCAATCCACATGACTTCTTTGGAGTTCCTCTAGATGGTCTGCTCGTTGTTAGATTACGCCAAGTATTTTTAGGTAATATCTCCTCTATCTCTATCATCGCTCAAGAAGTGTTAGTTAAAGAAGTCATTCCTCTACAGACTTATTTTGATGAATATGACGAAGCGAAACCTCCTGTAGTTGACGACACTAATGATCTTTCTTGCTGTGGAAATTGATTCCGTTGATAAATAGCTCAAAGTTATATTATCACCCAATGAATTTTTTGTCATATGCAACTTCATATCTTGAAATATCCAGGCTCATATCAATAACCACCTCATCCCTTATTTTCATCTCGTCGATAAATTTCTGCGAGTCAAATTCATCACCTCTCAACGTGCCCTCAGATCAGACAAAATCTTTTCATATGTTGTGAAACCGGATTCACATTTCGCAATCTTCTTTTCATATTTCCTCACTTCCTGGAAGGCTTTCAATACCACACCAGCACCACTCACGACTCCTAAAATAATTGGAGTCATTGTCAAGCTTCCGGCACTGCTCCCAATAACAACAGGTCCTGTTGACGCCAAAGTCAACCCCAGATTCATTTTCTTGAAGTGTTTGAACACTTTCTTATAACACCAGAAACGTTTGTGGTAATATCCGTAATTTTTTTTTTATCTCATCAACTTTTTCCTGTTCAAGTGATGGGTCAACGTGATTGAAATTAAAGATGTCCGTTTGCAGCTTCTTCGCTTCTCTCCTTGTCTTCTTTCATTTTAAGTGGGGAAAACAAGGTCGCAGACATCAAAAAGTCGGACCGCCTCAGCGGTCCGCAGTTTCAAACAAGAGACTAAGAAAGACTCTGGCATCTGGATTGATCTTCAACCCACTTTGAGGAAAAAGATTGAATGAAGTCATCGCTGGGATGACAACCCCGTCTCCAAGATCATATTTGAAACTTTGTCCACGCTGCCCATTCCAAGTTGTCACTTGCTTCTGCCCTTTCACAGTCATTGACAAAGAAAGATCCAATCTTGGTGTCCGGCTCCCATTTTGATAAAAGATACCGGCTTCAATCAGCTTTGTTTTAACTGGGAAGAAAAGAAATTTAGACCTAGCCCCCACAAATAGAAAATCAAACTGATTGTCTGAATATCGATATATCGATAGACCCCTGTTTCAACGATTCTTCCACCAAGCAGTTTGTGACCATTCATATCCAAATCAGTTTGCATGACCATCGCGGCTCTGCCGGTCTTTTGATTTTCAAAACTGAAGGGAGCATCATACACACTTGAATCAACATCTGCTACAAAATTTTTAACACCATAAATAATAAGTTTTGATATTGCGTTTGATGATGAAGGATCAGCTTCATCGTATTTTAAATCCACCATGACATACTCCGGTGGTGAAATATGCCATTTATGCATGTGAATAATTGATCTTGTATAGCCAGCTCCAGACCCACCGGAAAATTGTTTTGTTGATTGTTGATTGATATTCAGGCTTGTACTCTGAACATTAACACTCACATTCCCCATTGTACCTGGAAAGAATTCAATGCACACGGTGTATTCACCTTCAGGTAATTTATACATATTGAATCCTAATCTACCAGAGAAATAATTATTTCCGTGTCTAGAAAATGATAAATCATATGCTTTTTATTGAATAAATGCGGCGAATTTGAAAAAACCTTGATTCCTAACACTCTAATATCATCCTCACTCGAACACTCATCCGCATCTTCCATCAAATATCGGAATTCATCTTTCGGATGGGAATGGGAAGAGATATGAGATTTATTGACATAATCTTTATATTCTTGTTCTAATTTAGTTCTTTCTGCATCAAAATCTAATTTATCAAGTTTCTTTGTTTCCAGATCGCCGATTGTAGTTGTATTTTGATTTATTCTTGTATTGTTATCACTAGTTTTTGTATCAACATATGTTTTATCAGCTTTGGGATTAACTGCCGTATCCACATATCTTTTGTTTGCGCCTTGATCGGCAACGGTTGGATCTTTCACTTAAAAATGGTGTGATTGTTGATATCCAAACTAGTCTCCATTGGAAACGCCTCTTTGCGGCTGAGAAAGATATTCTTAACATCATTATAAGAAACAAGATTGTTATAATACGCCCCAAATCATGCCATGTTTGTTGTTTTGAGTTTTTCACATTGAAAAGTTCTTTCAAATCAATATCCTTCGTAACTTCATGCGTTGGTGCAGGTGCATCAGGATGGAATTTTTTCAGAGTTATCATATTGACAGCTGACAAATCATTGTTGTCATCAGTGTCCAGATTTGTGTTCATTTTTATTTCCCCGGGGTTAATGAGGTTTTGCGCTCGAAGGTCAAGGTCTCCTGTCATATGCGAGGAACCATCAACCTGAAGTGAATCTGCCTTCAGTTGAATCAATTTGTTTTCAAGAACGTCAGCTTGATGCTTTGTGATTGCATCGTTATTCGCTGTTTCTTCATCGACATTGGTTAATTTTTTGTTTTGAAGATCATAATCCCCTGCAGGTGTCAACTTGAAACCAACGCCTGGCAACCCATCTTTTCCATCTTTTCCTCCCTGGGAGGTGCTTGTTTTATCAAATAGCATTCCATTTGAATAGCTCATTTTAAATTCTTTCATCAAAGTTTCGGAAAATAAATTTCCTCGGCTTATCAATATAGAGGAAAGAATAAGGGTCCTTGGTTGCAGTCAAATAATGTTCTTTGCTGAAATTATTATCCCGGCATAACGTGACAATTTCCTTGTTGCTGGGGAATTCGAAGATGCAAAAATGCGAGCAATTCAAGCGGATATCTTTTGGTGTTTAATAATAACTTTTCGAAAGATAAATAACAGAGCAATTCTTATGTCTGCCCCGGATAAAATAATCAATCAATGGCTTTTGATTCTTTTCGCACACAAAATCATCGAAAACGATCAGTTTTTGATTCTCATCTGACAATTCAGACACTGGGATGATTTCATCCGGGGATGCTTCTATCACTTCATACCCAGCTTCTTTGCTGATTGGACGGAATTTTCTTAGCAGATGCTGATATTTTGATTGGTCAAGATTTTTCGCATAAAGATAAATTTTATCGTAATACAGCAGGCGTAAAATCATATCCAGAAGAACATTTGTTTTCCCCGATCCCGAAGGGCCACAGATCAGCATTCTGAAAGCTCGATCAGGCATGAAAGGATGCAGCTGCTCGAAATTGGTGATTGGGTCATTGAAATCATAATTTGGAATCTTCATTTTATTATGTAGAACATCATGTACAACATCATGTAGTGCATCATGTTGTACATCCCAAATTATATATGATTGATATAAAATGAGTTTATTGAAATGGCAACAACTTGCAAAAAGCAAATCTGCTTTGGGAAATAAAATTAATTTCGTTCATGATCTTATCACCCAAAAAAAGTTGGGTGAAGAGACAAGTCAGACTGGGTATGAAAAAGTATTTAAACCCATAACATCGAAATTAGATGATGTTATTGCACCGAATTTGAGGCCGCAGTTTTTTCTCCGAAGAAAGAAAGTGGTTGGAGAAAAAAAAAAACAGGCATAGATTATTATCCGGAAGTCGACCCATTTGAAGAGATGGATGTTGGAGGTTTGTTTGACCCTGATGAGGCGGCTGTTGCTCCACAAGCAGAAAAACAAATCGAGCCGCCAGGGCGGCTCGCAATCAGGCCGCAAAGCAGCCAACCTGGAACCAGCCAACCTGGCGCGTCAACGAGTTCACTTCCGCCATATGGTGATGATCAACCACCAGATTATTCACAGTTATATCCTGATTTATTCCCTGGATATGCTCTGGAAACAGAAGACGCAGAAGAAGAAGAAGAAGAAGAAGAAGAAAAAGAAAAGAAGGAGGAAAAGATAACTTTTTATGGTAGAAAGAATCTCGTACTGTGTCAGCAAAAATTACCAACTTACGATGAAATGGAAGTAGTTATGTAACCCACTATATGGCACTTCTATACTTTATCGATAAATCACTATAATTTAGTACAGCCATTTATATTATAGTGATTTATCGATAATTTGTTGTAATGAAAACCCACTATACGGCATTATCGATAAAACATTATAATTCAGTGACACATGTTATATTATTGACGTTTCGTCAATAATAATTATATACTCCCCACTATACGGCATTATCAATAAATCACTATAATTTGTCGTCACTCATTAATATCCGTACGGAAACCTATTTACAATCTGTTTTGTAGAGTTGATCCGTCTATAAATTTATAGTTTCGAGTCGACTCGAAAACGATTTATTATAACTAATCTTCATCATCGCTTTCTTGTATTGATAATAACGATTCTCGTTGAGGTAACGGTTTGAAATATACCTCATGAACCTTTACTTGAATTGAAACAGCTTTTTCACCAATATAAATACTATCAATTATCAAAGCTAATTTCACATGACAATATCGGTAAAGATAGTCGAGTGGTTCGACTCTTTTGTTTCCTTTTGTTTTGAATAGCGTTAAAAATTTATTAGACTTTTCTGAATAATTGAGTTTAGCATATAATATTGATGGATTATTTCCTATATCACTGTCCTTGTAATATAAAAGCTGCTTTGTTACAAGCGTCTTCTAAGCGCTTGTAACAAAGTTCTTCAAAATTTTCCAAAGAAATATAAAACTTATTTTCTTCCCGTGTCGGTTCATCGTCTTTGGACCATAAGCAAACTGGAATGCTGTAACCAAGTAGCTCACGACTTGCGTCTTCTTTGCTTCTTCTTTCGGTTACACCAAAACTGAAAAGAAACGGTGTTTCAATGACTAACGGACTTGTTTTATTATCACCGTAATCGGTTTGTATTTTAATCCTTTGATAATTGTAAAGGTCATTTTTTATCGGTTTGCCGAAAATAATATCTTCATTACGAACATCTGAAAGAATTGACAGTTGCATGTTGTTATAATTACATATTTATTTCCTTAAGACCATTTTTTCATACCTACAATCCTTGCAAAAGTGCTTGTTTTTCCTATGAATGCAGATACCGTTTCCACCACATTCTTTGCAATTATATTTTACACGGTTGTGTTCACAAATCTGTTTTCCCGAGCACTCCTTGCAATAGTATTTATCGGACCGATGAATACAGATACCGCTTCCACCACAATCTTTACAAAAAAACCGTTGTCTGCCGTGTTGACAAATCCTTGTGTGTGCCGTGTTGACAAATCCTTGCGTGTGGGCAACGTTGCATTTCAGCTTTTGGTGGCTTCGTGGGTTCCTGTCGCTCTACAGCTTGTAAAGCGTCGATTAGTTCGCCTTTCCGCATCAGATGCCATCCTTTTATTTTCCGCTCTTTTGCCATAGCTTTCAACTCTTTCACATATACCTTTGGTTTCAATTCTTGCTTTTCCATTGCTGTTATTAAGTACTTTTTATTTTTAAGACCAATTTTATGATTAAGAAGCGCTTTCGAGTCGTTTGTTTATCGCGACGTTTCCGAGAAATTGGTCTTAATTTATTCATCTTTTCCGACAATTGCAGCGCATTAGCATACGTGTTCATTGAGGTGTGAAACCTTTTCTCACGATTTGCGAGTGTAAAATAAACTCATATTTCTCACTTACTACGTTTTTCCAAGTTTTAATATTAGAGTGATTTTACTTCATCTGTGAAATAGTTAGTAGAATAGTACGCACGTTTAGACTATAATTCCTTTGTTTTCTTTTGTTTAATTTTGACTATCACACACTAATTGTTAGATAGTGTTTCACAGATGAAGTAAAATCACTCTATAAGGAAAATATATTTATTATAAACCATGAATTTCATCTAAAAAATATTCACCTTCTAAGGCGCATGTGTATGAATCGCTTTGTAGCGCGCGTGAAACTTTACACGTACCACATGTGTGAGCGCGATAACTTTGTCGTTAATATATAAGTCGATCGAACAATATATATAATGTTTTAACTTAAAAGTCTGTAATTCGGTAGAACTCAGGGGGTGACGGTTGGCCACTGTCTGAACCCCGTTTACGGTTCATGCGATGTCAGACTTGGGGTAGTAGTGTAGTTGCGTCAGTTGACTACGCTCTGGTGAACCAGCCCCGGCCCAACTGATAACAGGGGGGTGCGCAAAGATCTCTGAGTCCGCCTTGTCAGCGGTTAAGCCCTCACTTCGGTGAGGCAAAAGTCCACACTAGGGTGGGGCACAGCAGAAACAGCCAACCGAGCACCTTCCGCCCAGGGTTTTGCATTTCTTTATGAAGTGTCACGCAATGCCACGCGTGACAAGTAACGCAGGTGTAAACTAGTGTAACGCTAGTGTTACGCAAGTGTCACACACTCCCGCTTCGTGGTGATGTTATGAACTTTTCCTCAAATCTTTTTTCAACACGGCTATTTATTGTTGGACAAAGATCAATTATAACATCATCAATCAACCTCTTATCGCTCACAAACGAATCGTGGTTGAAATGTTTTCCTCGCAGACAAGAACGTATGTCAACCAAAACTTTCTGATATGTTGTATGTGCAAATTTACTCATTTCAATCCTTCGATTATAGTTCTTATAATCGGTGAATGTTTTTATTAACAATCCCGCGCCGGAGATAACCCCCAAAATTATAGGGTTTAGTGTAACTCCACCAGCGATTGTGCCGACTGTGATAACAGATGAACTACTCAGTTTACAGAATAGATTCATTCGTTTGGGGCGTTTAAAAGTCTTTTTGTAACACCACCACTTCTTGTGATAAAATCTGTAAAGAGCCTTGATCTCCGACAATCTCGTCTCATCGATCGAAGTATCGATGTGATTAAAGGTGAAAATATCTCGTTTGTGTTTCATATTTTATAATTTTAAACATAAAAATGATTGCAAGCGTTTTCTTTCTTGTGTCATTTATAAACAAACAGGTCTTTCAGATCTATCTCCTGAATGGTTGAAGGAAACTCGAGACATCGCTAGAGAGGTCGTAAAAGCGTTTGAACAAGATCTTGGAACTTGAAAGGTCACCTAATTTATTATACGCTAAGTATAATAAATTTTAATTCGCGTAAGAAACTACATCGTCTCAAGCAGTAGACTTACCAAACATTTATTGATTGATGGGGTAGTATCTTGATCACTTCGTATTCTTACACGAAATACATCACTTTCCAGCAAAATGATCTCCTTATCCAAGTGACAGACCTGTTTTTTACCACCTTCTCCCCTTCCTATTATATTGTTTTTCATCACGGCAATAGGAGGGTATGTTTCGAGCGTATCGAGGATATTTATGCAACATTTTACAATTTTACAATCAACCGGAACCATAACTTCTTGCTCTCCTGACATTTGATTCGCAGTTCTCTTGTAAACACCGTTGATAATAAATACACCACCACTGAGACTTGGTGAATTTGTAATTGCATGATTATTCATATCCAAATCGGTCTGCATTACCATTTTCCCACTTTCAAAAATATAAGGATAATCGTAAACACTAACTGGAACATCTGAATGAGAATCCTTGACACCATAAATAATAAGTTTTGATAGCGCTTTTGATGATGAAGGGCCATCTTCATCATATTTTAAATTTAGTTAAATATACTCAGGTGGAGAAATATGCCATTTATGCATGTGGATGATTGATCTTGTATAGCTCGGCAAAATCGTTGTTGTTTGTTTACTGATATTCAGGCTTGTGCTCACAACATTAACACTTACATTATTCATTGAACCTGGAAGGAATTCAATGCAAATAATATATTCTCCCTCCGGAAGTTTATACATATTGAAACCAAGTCTCCCAGAGTAGCGATTATTTCCATTTCTAGATAATACCAAATCATATGCTTTTTTATTGATTAAATGTGGTGAATTTGGAAAATCATTGATTCCTAACACTCTAATGCTATTATTATCCTCACTACTTGATTGGTTCACATCTTCCATCAGGTACCGAAATTCATCTTTCGGACGGGAATTTGAAGAGATATGCGAGTCGTCGATATATGTTTTGAGCTTTGCTTCTGATTCTATCATGTGAGCTACCGTATTTCCTATCTTGAGATTAAGATTTCTATCAACATAAGATTTTGGTGTAGGTTGATGATTGAGTTGGTGTTGCAATATTGTTGATAGGTTGTGAATTCATATCCAGTATTCTAGACATTGTTCCACCTGTCAAAGAAAGCTTTTTGGCTGTTTCATCATCCACATATCTTTTGTTTGCTCCTTGATCGGCAACTGTCGGATCTTTTACATTATAAACCGTATTATTTCCCATATCCAAACTAGTTTCCATCGGAAACATCTCTTTGCGGGATAAGAAGATATTCCTAACATCACTGTAAGAGACTAGATTGTTATAATTTGCCCCTAAATCGTGATGAGTCTGTTGTTTCGATTGGACAACATTGAAACGTTCTTTCAGATCGATATCCTTTACGACTTCATGCGTTGGTTCAGGAGCGTTAGAATGAAATTTTTTCAGTTACCATATTGACAGCGCACAGATCATTATCTTCATCAGTATCCATGTTTGTGATAAGTTTTCTGTTCATGTCGATCTCTCCGGGAAGAATCAATTTGTTTCCTCTAAGATCCAAATCACCTGTCATATGCGTACTTCCATCAACAAGAATAACATCTGTTGGATTTGGTTTTGTTAATAATGCGACTTCCATCTGATGTTTTGTTATTGCATCATCATTATCAACTCCTTCATCAACATTTACAAGTCGTTTTTGTTGAATGTCGTAATTGTTATTGACATCTAATTTCAAACCGGTTCCTTGTTGTACTTGTTGATTAAATTTTTTATATATTCACTGATATCTACATTAGTGAATCTTCTGATATTATTAAAAATACCCATACTCTGTTAAAATTATATGTAATTTTTAAAGTCTCATCAAAGTTTTTAGTAACACTTTTCTTTTATTTGTCTAAAAATAAGAATTCTTATGGACCAAGTTTATCAAAAAGAACCGGATCTATTAGATTTTCTTGCGCAATCAAAGACAGATGTTTTTTAGTTGTTGGTGGATACAAAATCATGTGGGAACAGTTCTGCCGGAGTTTCTGAGGAACATCATAGTAGGACTGGGACAGATAAATCGGGGAAATTTTATGATGTCGACCATCTGTATAATGATTGGCAATTTTGTTTTGAACTGCTGGGGGAGCGTTAATAAGATCATCAAAAACCACCACTTTTCTATTCTTGATCGGATATTCTATTGTGTCCATAAATCATCTTCTCCAAGAAGTTCTAAAACATCATATCCAACTTTTTGACTGGCGTTTTCCATTAATTTTTGCAAGTCTTGAATTTTATCCTGATGTTGATTTGGTGAGTATAGATAAATCTTATCATAATAAATTAGCGGTTTTCTAAGAATATGCATTAAGGTGTTTGTTTTTCCACATCGAGTTTGACCAGTTATTAACATACGAAAATCTTCATTAAGAAAATCATTTAGTGAACGATAATGATCGTTTTTTTATTACATCATAATTTGGTATTTTTATTTTCTTTATTTAATAAGATAGATAAACATTTAAGCTTAAATGTTTATTTTACAGATATTTTTTAAATAACTTAGATGTTTATTTTACAGATAAATTAAATAATCTATTTTAATAAATTATGGATATTGATAAAATCAAAAAATTTGCAGATTCAGAATTTGAAGGATTTAAAATTGCTAAAGCAGTTACTGAAGTAAAGAATGAGGTTAAAAATAAAGAACAAGTTCGCGATGTTGCAATGAGTGATTATTTTAAAACTCTGAGAGAACCGCTAATTGAACAACAGAAAAAAACAGATGAAAAACAGGACAAAATAATTAAGCAATTAAAAGAAAATCAATTGGCTTTGACCAGCGGTTTCAAAGACTTGGTTGAAACTAATAAAGATATTTTAACATTGAATAAAGAATTGCCATTTCCTGGTGATGACAGAGGATTACCAATGCCTGCAATACCTTGACCAAAAGAAAAAATAATAACTGCTGAACCAAATAAAATGTTCACAGAAAGTGAATTAGATTTTTTAAAAGAAACTTTTCATGAACCTAATGAATTACTTAAAATGGATGAAGAACAACTAATTGAAACTTATAATGAAGCTAAAGATGAAAACAAAAGTACTGGAATAAAAATAGGTGGTTTCAAAAGGAGAAAGCCAAAAACAGAAGAAGATAAACAAAAACTCAATGAAGATTTGAAAAAATATGAAAGAACAAGAGATATATTAGAAAGATATTTAACAACGATTAAAAATGTAAAAATTTTACCACAATATACAAAACAAAAACAAGGTGAAGGAGTACGTAAGTACAAACAACCAAGACGAAATGCTTATAAAATTCAAAAAAATAATGAATATGGAGGGTTATTAATTGACATACCTAAATTAATGAGTGAATTGAAATTAAATGCTTATCGTGGTGGAAAATTAATTTATCAAGCTGATGCTGATAAATCTCTGATTAATGTACTAACAAAAAGATATCATCCTTGTCATGGTAATAAACAAACAAACTTTAATCTTGAATTCGTTTCTGCATTTAGCGCAACTACAACATGAAACCGGAGCAACAACACGAAAGCACGAGGTCCACATGCGCATTGGCTATATACTAATTTCTCATGACATCTCCCTCTCTGAGCTCTTTAGGGAGCAGATAATGAAACTGATGTACCAACTTAGAAATAAACTGAACAATGACAACACTCGTATTAAACTGTCAATGTCTCTGACTAATGAATCAAATGTTGATCAATAAATCAAATGTCAAAATCAAATGTCCTCTCGAAAACGGATTGGTTTCCTCACAACTCGACCGCTCGAGGTTCTGCCCCAGACGACTTAGTGACAGTTTTAAGAGGACTCATCAGATCAGGGTGTGGCTGTCTAACTAGTGGCACTTTGCACTGAGTCACAGTTGGAGGTAACTCTTGCACATCAGCAGTTGGACTAAGATCCTGTTCTGGTTCTATATCTGGTTCTAGTTCTGCAAACTTCTCAACATCAATAGGGCTTGTCGTCGGGCGCAAGTGTCTCCTGTTTCGACGCACAATACTTTGGGGTGTTTTGATAACGTAAGATCTAGGTGTAGAACTTTTGGCGATGACTACCCCTGGGGTTTTCTAGCCCTTCTGCTGATCTAGCTTCATGTGGACGGCATCTCCGGGTTGTAGTTCTGATAGCGTTCGCACACCATGTCTTTTGTCAAAGGACTGTCGATAGGCTGTCTTGCTTTTCTCATCTCTTTCAGCAACGGCTTCGTAGCTTACTGAGAGTGGCTTCAGGTTAGACTCCAACGTAGGAAGGAGAGTCCGAATTTCTCATCCCATCATCAACTGACTAGGGCTTACACCAGTGGCTGTGTGGGGTGTGCCTCTATAGCTCATCAAAGCAACAAATGGATCACTCTGCTTAAGGATCTTCTTGGCAATACGGACACCACTTTCGGCTTCACCATTTGCTTGCGGGTGATTAGGGCTTGTTGTGGTATGTCTGACAAGTCACCACGAAGTGTGTAGTACTGACGAACCTGTTCTGGAAGACTGAGCTGTGGGTCAGACAGTGTAGCTTGCTTGATCTGCTCCAGTTTCTCAAGTGATGCTGGTTGTGACATCTCAGCTGCATCAACGTAAGCTTTGACATCATCTTCTGAGTCTGATGACTCTGCAACATTTACAAGCGGGTTTCTGGAGAGGGTATCGGCAACAACGAGTTCCTTTCCTGGCACGTGTTCTGCCTTAGGTTTGAATCTTATCATACGCATGAGAAGACGTTGGCATCGTAAAGGTACTTTATCCAGGTCTTGGCGGTTGAACAGGGGTACTAGTGGCTTGTGATCCGTCAACAACCTGAATGACTCCAGACCACAAAGATAGCGCGAGAACTTTTCACAGGCCCACACTGATGCCAAGCATTCCTTTCAATTTGTGCATATCTTCTTTCAGCATCTGTCATCGTGCGTGAAGCAAATGCTACAGGGCGTAGTTGATCACCGTGTTTCTGAAGAAGGACACTACCTAGGCCGTAGCTGCTGGCATCTGCGCTGACTACAGTAGGTTTGTTGACATCATGGAAGGCTTATACTGGTGTAGTGGTCACCATGGCCTTAACTTTCTCAAAGGCTTGTTGTTGCCTATGGGACCAATTCCAGGCAGTATCTAATTTCAGCAACTCACTCATTGGACTTATCACAGTTGATAAGTTTGGAAGGAACCTGCCAAGGTAATTGATCATGCCCAGCACTTGTCGCAATTGGGATACATTCTGTAGTGGTGGAAGTTCCTGAATTGCTCTTACTTTATCTGGATCTGGGCTAACTCCTTGCTCACTGATAACACTTCCAAAGTAGCAGATTTTGGGCTTGCGGATTTCACATTTCTTTTCATTGAGCTTCAGACCTGACTTGGCAATGGTCTCGAATACTTCCTGCAGTCTCTTGTCATGTTCTGCTACACTTCTCCCATAGACTATGATATCATCTTGAATAGCTGCTGTGCCTTCTTGTTCTTTAAGTAGACTTGTCATTCTGTGCTGAAATATTTCAGGTGCTGAGGTTATCCCAAATGGCAGGCGGCGGAAACAGAAGCGACCCATTGGAGTTATGAACGTTGTGAGCCTTGTGCTGTCAGGGTGCAAGGGTATCTGCCAATAACCACTTGATGCATCTAACTTAGAGAATACTTTTGCTCCAGCTAATTTGGGGGCTACATCTTCCAAGGTAGGGAGAATGTATCTCTCTCGCTTCACAGCTTCATTTAGTTTCCTCAGGTCAACGCAAATTCTGATTTTGCTATTGGGTTTCACAACTGGAACAATAGGAGCACACCAATCCGTCGGTTCTGTGACTTCTTCAATAATTCCAGCTTCAAGCATGCGTGTAAGTTCCTCTTTTACTTTGGGAAGAAGTGGAAAGGGAATTTTCCTCGCTGCATTAATACAATAAGGCTGTGCATCATCTGATAACTCAATTTTTGCTACATCACAGTCCATGAGACCAATGTCTCCATAAACATCTGCGGTGGTTTCATTGACGCGTTGGACTAAACCCATCCGACATGCTGCTTGTCGACTAAGAAGAGTGTTTACACATGGACCTTCAATTACGTAAATATCTTCACTGTAGGTGTTCTTATTTAAAGCGATGTTAGCAGTAAACTGGCCTTTACAGTTAAGCTTTCCTCCTGGGCTGGATAAGATCGCAGTCGAAGGTTTAAGCTCAGGGCACTGTGGAAGAGCTTGATATGTTGACTCTGACATCACGGAGATATCAGCTCCAGTGTCAATTTTTAACTGCACAGGCTTCTTGTTGATGTGTAACATGACGCTCCATGGTTCTTCGCCACTTTCACCCGATTTAATAGCTCCAAGAAAGAAATGCTGGCTAGTTTCTTCGGGAGTATGTGTTACCTCTCCCACCACCGAACGGCAAACTACAGCAAAATGTCCCTTTTTCTTGCATTTAGAACATTTGGCTCCCGTCGCAGGGCATGTCTCGTCAGGCTTATGAGCACGGTTGCATCTAGAACATACCTGAATCGAAGGAGCTCCAGGTCGCCTAAAATTCCTGCCACGCTGAGTAGGACCTTGTCTTCTATTTGCGTTCGGCCTCCAATTCTTTCGATTTACTTCTCCAAGGTGTTTGTTGTCTACTTGGCCTGCGACTTGAACTTTTACCTGCTCTGATTGACGCGCCATTTGTATAGCCGTGTCAAGGTTCAGATCGGATTTCATCTGCAGCTTTTGGGAAAGTGATTTGTCCAAAATTCCAATCACTATCCTGTCTCGAATTTGTTCGTCCCTCTGTAGACCAAATTCACAATGTTCCGCTAGTTCGCAGAGGTTTCCAATAAAGGCTTCAACAGTTTCTCCATCCTTCTGCACTCGTCGATGAAAACATGCTCGCTCGTGGATAATATTTCGCTTAGGCACGAAATGTTCCTCGAATTTGGCTAACACCACGTCGTATTTCTTCTCATCACCTTCTGCGAACGTAAATGCGTTAAATATGTGTTCCGCCTCCTTGCCCATTATATAGATCAGAGCATTGATTTGAAGTTTCTCGTCTTCTTTGTTTAGCTTCGTCGCACATCTAAAGCGATCGAAACGCTGCTTCCAGTTTGGCCACTCTTGCGGCTTTGAAAAGTCGAGCTTTTCCGGTGGATCAAGCTTCAACATCGTTTAGCTGTCGTTTTTACCGCTGCCACCATGTCATGGTAATAAACAAACAAACTTTAATCTTGAATTCGTTTCTGCATTTAACGAAACTACAACATGAAACCGGAGCAACAACGCGAAAGCACGAGGTCCGTAAAACTACATGCGCACATGCGCATTGGCTATATGCTAATTTCTCATGACAATCCTAAAACAAAATATAGTATGAGCGCTATAAAAGTTTTAATGATTTAAATATGTTGAGTAATTTACCTCCTCATGAATCATCTGGTAAATCAAAAATGGTCGGTTCAAGTATAGTTTATTATAATGAACCAAACCAATTAGCAGATAGAATGAAGATAATAATTGTTTCAATGGCCGCTGGTAATAATTCTCCTGTTTTGAAAAATGATTTATCACAAATAAATGATGAATTGTTAAGAATAGGAGCAATAAATAAAACAATTCATGAGAAATTAAATAAAAAATATATAATGTAAATAAATAAAATGGATGTTAATAGAGCATTAGTTTTCAAATCTATAGATGGAAGAGAACAAAATCCAGCTAATAAACCAGGAAATTTTACAGTAAGGTTTACTTCTGAGTTGAAATTAGACGATAATAAAGAATGTTATTTAGCATTGGATCATCTTAGTATGACTGCAAGTTGGCACAACATTCGCCCTGAATATAATAACGACAAACTAAAAATATCAAAAGATAAAGGTAAAACATATGAAACAATTTCTTTTCCGTCAGGGATTTATGATTACGAAGATATAAATGATGTTATCCACAAAACAATTGGAAAAATACCCAACATGGATGAATATGGAATTAGTGTATTATTTAATCTCACAACTTACAAGGTATTTATTCAACTAAATGAAAATTATCGCATCGATTTAAGAGCGGATGTCTGTAAATATCGAGAATCCGACGACAGAGGCAAAATTTCGAATTTCTTTTTATTTTACCAAAAGAACCTATTTAGTGACCTATTTTCGAAAATGGGTTTAAAAGATTCGATTTCATTTTACTTTTTTCAAAATTTCCATAAGTCGAAAATTAGCCTTTGGAGTCCGCGGGTGCTTTCATGGACCATTGAATTTTGGCCATTTTGGACCATTTTCAACACGCTCCTGTTATCGTAACATTCGGTGTCCTACAATACCTTTTACACAGTGAATAAAACATCTTTTTAGCTTTCTTTTGCAATAAAATTTTGTCGGAAATGTTAAGTTTAAAAGTCATTTTGGTTTTGTACAAAACACCCATCTTCGCCATGTAAACAAGAAGGCAAATTTAAGCAAACTTCGAATTAGTAAAATGCGGTCTGGTACATGAGTTTTAGGCACAAAAACAACATTACATTATAGCTGAATCTATCTTTTATTTATTCTGAAATTATTTTTGGCGGCCCGTGAATACAGCGCTACTGAGAGATTTATCCGTGAAGGCTATTTTTAGCTTGATACCAACTTCGAGTCGATTTAATTGAATTTTAAGCGCTGAATGACGGCGAGCTTAAGAACGAAACAGCGAAATTGGTCTTTAAACAGGTCTTTAAAGCTTTGAAAACAACATTTACATGTTTTAAGCTATAATATTCAAATGATTTTTATCTAGGACGAAGTTCACGACGTTAAAATATAAGCTATAATCATATGTATCATTGATCGACTTTGTTGCCGACGTATCAAAATACGGCATAATTAAGTCTTTGCCGGAACGGCTCAAGTAATGTTAAAGTTAGCTTGTCTCGCCTTTTCCTTGTTGTAAGCAGCAGAAATACAAGGAGTCTTACATAGATATCTGACAAAAACCATGGCTTGCTTGACTTTACAGCATTTGATATTCGCAAAATGTTGTTACAGACGTTTCCGCATTTAATATTTACACACAGTGTACTCAAATAAAAATATCCGATGACTTCCAATCCAAATGTCGCAGACATAAATGTACTAGTAAACATTAAAGACAGAAAAATATAGTCGCATCTTGCCGTCTATTTAGTTGTATTAAGCGATACAAAAGGAACCATCACTCGCAAATAACAAGAGGTCAGTGAAAGGTCATAAAATAATTGGTTGCGTGACCTAGTCACGTTCACTTGCACGCCCAGTGGACCGGGGAGAGATTATTTATTAAACGAAAAAAGCTAATGATGCGGGCCGCAGGAAGGCTTAATTGCATTTGACTTCCACAACCCCTGAATCAAACTGAAAGAACTGATTCAATGCTTCAAACTTGTCATTTTTCCCGTGGGTACCCCTGTCCGTCGCTACCATTGCCATGCTAGATGCGTACTTTCTAACAGCATACCGTAAAATACCGGTTACAGCTAAGGGGTTTTCAGTTAGCTTTGAAGGGGGGAGGGTGTTTTATATCCGGGGAACTTATAAGCGGCATAAAAAACCCGTTTCAGAATGAGATAATATGAAATAAGCTGAGACTAACACACAGCATTATCAGACTTATCAAAATACGTTTTTCCCTTCACTTCAACATTGCTCTGCACTATACAAACCGTAAACGTTCCTAACTTTTTATTTGAAATGGTACAGTGTTCTGTTAAAATGGTTACATCAAGGAAATAAAGAAAAGAAGAGGCGGACTAATATCCAGAGGGGGCTTATAACCGGAATATTATCATTGTTTGCAGGCGGATGGACCTACAAGTGTGGGGAGGGGTGGGGGAGGGGAGATTATAACCGGCATTTCACGGTATTCAAGTAAGGCAGTGTAAGGCGCTTCCTCCTCAATTCTGGAACTGTTACTGCCAAATTTAAGGCCTAATTCCCTGCCATGCCTGATAGTTTGGCTAACGTCGGGCATCCAGCACACAGTATTTGGTGATTCCAGCGCCTTCCACAAATCAGGGGCATTTTTCTGGTAAAACTTCTCTTAATACTAACGTCGCAATTTCAAACATTTTCTGAAGATAACGTGGTCGTGTCCTTTCACTGATTCAGGAACCGATTACCTTGACTGATTTTATTTCATTCAAGCCATAGTACTCCAACTGATTGAATTCCGTCAATACTAAAGCAACCTGATTGACTGGAATTAATTTTATACCTCCACTGTCAGAAGAATCTTGAAAGGTTTCATCAGTAGCTTTCTGAGTGGGTCGGTTGCACACTTATTTCCGGTTTCACACTTATTTGTGGTTGCACGATGATTTCAGACCATTTCAGGCTGGGATTTTAATTATTATTGAATGCTCAGTTACGTGGTCAGGGGCGTAGCTACCTGACCTACCTGTACGTACGCATGTGCGAACCTGAAAAAGTCGAAAAAATAAAGAAAGATTTGGGACTTGAGGGTGGAGGGAAAAGGTAGGGGGAGTGTTTGAAAATCGATTGTGCGTACCTCTGAAAAAGTCCTGGCTACACCCCTGGTGGGAGAGCGGGCATCTCTTTTTCTTCGCCAGTTTTTGAATGTGCCTTCTTTTCGATTCTTTCCCCCTTTCAATCTCAAAAAAAATCCACCCCGAAAAGCCTTCCACTGCCTCACTTGAATAACGTGAAATGCCGGTTATAAACCACCCCCCCCCCCACCCATCCCCCCCCACAGGTCCATCCACCTACAAACAACAATAATATTCCGGTTATAAACCCCCCGGATATTAGCCCTCCCCTTCTTTTATTTTTTCTTTATTTCCATGATATAAACATTTTAACAGAACACTATACCATTTCAAATAAAAAGTTAGGAAGTATAGACCAATATCACGCTAGCATGGCACAAAAATATATTTAGTTTATTGGGGAAAAGAGCCCAGCATCCAATTCAGCATATCGATATTAGTACTACTACAAAGTTTTGTAAAGATTGCTAGCAAACTGACGAAGATATAAAATTTTGAAACTGAGCATTTTTACAAAGAAATGTATGGTGGACGGGCATAGATTGCCCGTCCAGCCTCGTTTTCGTGTTTTTCCCATACATTTCTTTGTACAAATAGGCCATTTGCACGATGACGTCATTTGACTACAACTACCAGAATTCATTTCGTTTTTTCTTTCTTATTTAAATGATGTAGTCCCAGTGCGGTTTAAATAACAATAGCCCTAATTTGCACTACAAAACAAAAAACTGAAGGATTCTGGTAGTTGTAGTCATATGACGTCATCGTGCAAATGGCCTATTAGGCCAGAGTACTAAGTTTCAAAAGCTCATATCTCCGTCAGTGTACGAGCAATCTTTACGAAACTTTACGGTTTTACTAATTTTGATGTGCTGAATATGATACTGGACTCATTTTCTCATTAAATTAAATATATTTTCATGCCATGCTAGCGTGATATTGGTCTATAGTGCAGAGCAATGTTGAAATGAAGTGAAAAAACGTATTTTGATAAGTCTGATAATGCTGTGTGTTAGTCTCAGCTTATTTCATATTATCTCATTCTGAAACGGTTTTTTATGCTGCTTATAAGCCCCCCCCGGATATAATACACCCTCCCCCCTGAAAGCTAACTGAAAACCCCCTAGGTATAATCGGTATTTTATGGTATGCTGTTAGAAAGTACGCATCTAGCATGGCAATGGTAGCGACGGACAGGGGTACCCACGGGAAAAATGACAAGTTTGAAGTATTAAAGTTAAGACAATGAACAGTAGAAACCACAACTACAAACCAATGAGAGGTGCCGCATCTGTGACAAAGATCTGGATCAGTAGAAAAACTTGAATAAATGTAAAATAACACGGCAAACTGATCCGTACGGCCGAGAAAAGATTGACTCAAGAAAAATAAAGTAAAATAAAAGATATATATTTTACATTTGAAGTATTGAATCAGTTCTTTCAGTTTGATTCAGGGGTTGTGGGAGTCAAATGCAATTAAGCCTTCCTGCGGCCCGCATCATTAGCTTTTTTCGTTTAATAAATAATCTCTCCCCGGTCCACTGGGCGTGCAAGTGAACGTGACTAGGTCACGCAACCAATTATTTTATGACCTTTCACTGACCTCTTGTTATTTGCGAGTGATGGTTCCTTTTGTATCGCTTAATACAACTAAATAGACGGCAAGATGTGACTATATTTTTCTGTCCTTAATGTTTTCTCGTACATTTATGTCTGCGACATTTGGATTGGAAGTCATCGGATATTTTTATGTGAGTACACTGTGTGTAAATATTATAAAATGCGGAAACGTCTGTAACAACATTTTGCGAATATCAAATGCCGTAAAGTCAAGCAAGCCATGGTTTTTGCTAGATATCTATGTAAGACTCCTTGTTTTTCTGCTGCTTACAATAAGGAAAAGGCGAGACAAGCTAACTTTAACATTCCTTGAGCCGTTCCGGCAAAGACTTAATTATGCCGTATTTTGATACGTCGGCAACAAAGTCGATCAATGATACATATGATTATAGCTTATATTTTAACGCCGTGAACTTCGTCCTAGATAAAAATCATTTAAATATTATAGCTTAAAACATGTAAATTTTGTTTTCAAAGCTTTAAAGACCTGTTTAAGGACCAATTTCGCTGTTTCGTTCTTAAGCTCGCCGTCATTCAGCGCTTAAAATTCAATTAAATCGACTCGAAGTTGGTATCAAGCTAAAAATTATAGCCTTCACGGATAAATCTCTCAGTAGCGCTGTATTCACGGGCCGCCAAAAATAATTTCAGAATAAATAAAAGACAGATTCAGCTATAATGTACTGTTGTTTTTTTGCTTAAAACTCATGTACCAGACCGCATTTTACTAATTCGAAGTTTACTTAAATTTGCCTTCTTGTTTACATGGCGAAGATAGGTGTTTTGTACAAAACCAAAATGACTTTTAAACTTAACATTTCCGACAAAATTTTATTGCAAAAGAAAGCTAAAAAGATGTTTTATTCAGTATGTAAAAGGCATTGTAGGACACCGAATGTTACGATAACAGGAGCGTGTTGAAAATGGTCCAAAATGGCCAAAATTCAATGGTCCATGAAAGCACCCGCGGACTCCAAAGGCTAATTTTCGACTTATGGAAATTTTGAAAAAAGTAAAATGAAATCGAACCGTTTAAACCCATTTTCGAAAATAGGTCACTAAATAGGTTCTTTTGGTAAAATAAAAAGAAATTCGAAATTTTGCCTCTGTCGTCGGATTCTCGATATTTACAGACATCCGCTCTTAAGATCGAGTGGAAATTTTAATATTTTACTCGGATTTGAATCGAAAGTTTTAACGAGCAGCGGTTATGGGAAAAATTTCCCTAATATCAGTAACAGCGTCGATAATCTTTACTTAAAATGTAGTTTGTTGAGTGATTTAATTGTTTCAGGAAAGCGAGGCAATGTTTTATTCACATTTTCAACAAATACAAAAACAAGGTCTTTACTTTCTGAAATCTACCCAAGAGTGAATTATTTCTGGCATAAAATGAATAGCAAAGATATATCTGAAGTAACATTTTACTTAACTGATGATGAAGATAGAAAAATTGATTTAAATGATATTGATATTTCCATAACTGTGGTATTAAAAGAGGTATAATTTTATTTATATAATTTATATAAATGAAAGAACAAAGAAGAATAAGAAATTTTGATACAGGAGAATATATTGTTTGGATTGTTTGACATATTTACAAAAATCGGTACCAAATTAACAGGAAAAACAGCGAGTAAATTAGCCAGTAAAGCAGCAGAAAAACTTATTGAAAAAGGCGCTGAAAAGGTAGGAGAAAAAACTGGTGAAGTTCTTGGTGAAAAAATTTATGACAAGTTTTGATCTAAAGGTAAAAAAAGAACCACTACTAGTATCAGGTGAAACAAAAGGAGATGAAATTATTAAAGTTTTAAAAGAAGAAAATGAGAAAGAAGACAAATATCAATATATTAGAAACATCATAAATGATTTGATTTAATTTAAAAAAAATTATTATTATAATTCATAATAAGAATGAGTTTTAGAAATCCAGAATTAGTCAAACGATATGAATACGCGTATTATGATTGGAAACACCGCTAATCGATAATGTCGCAAATGATAATAGACAGGTTAAGGGTAATTATCGATTAACAGTTGATAATTCATCAGAAGCAAATCCGATTGATTGGTATAATGCATATTTGGAAGTAGATTTCAAACTTGTTACACTTGCTGATAGTGCAACCGGTATAACAGCAGGGTCAAATAATGGTAATAAAGATTGTACTACAACTAATGGTCATATATTTATAAAAGAAATACAAGTTGAATGCAATGGAATAACAGTTTATAATAACCCAAGAGCTAATGAAACATCAAACGTACTTTCCCTCTTAAAATATACAAAAAGTTATGCAGATACAGTTGGAAAAGATCAATTTTTATATTTAGATTCATCCACAGGAACAACAGAAGCACGACCAGCTCAAGCGCTATATAATAAAGGTTTTGATAAAAAGAAAATTTTAACAGATGCTGCAGCTGTTAACAAAATATCAATTATTCTAAATTTATACAGTTATTTTGCAGCTTTCGAAAATAATCTTCACCCAAATATTAAGACAAATCTTCTTATAAAACTTGAAAGCGACAACAATAAAATTTTCAGAAAAAATGCTGCTCCAAATAGTAGAATAATTTTCATTGTCATGCTGCACCTCTATGGCACACGCGAGGATACTAAGATATGGGGCGAAAATAATTTCCGCGCATGCGAAGAAGTGCAGCATGCGGAGGTTTCCGTCGCTGAGGGGAGGAGGGAGGGGCAAAAAAGGACACCTCTGAAGAGACCTCTCGGGGCATGAACGCAAAATGAGAACGATCTCAAGTCGGAAGGGCATATAAATACTAAGCGAAATACCCAAGAGTATTACAACGGTCTCAGGAGGGGAAATGTGCTAATTTATGTAGCGCGTGAGGCCATTACGGCGCAAACATACCAATGAAAATAGTAGAATAATTTTCATTGTCATGCTGCACCTCTATGGCACACGCGAGGATACTAAGATATGGGGCGAAAATAATTTCATACCCAAGCACAAATTGCCGCTGATAGGCGAGCATACCCCGAAAGAAAACCCATGTTCCTCCCAATCTCAGACGCTCAACTTTGAAAAGGTGTGGTTTTATTGTCTGTACATCAAGGAAACGCGAGGGATAATCCCTCGAGATTATTACGGGCACGGAACTCAGCCCCCAGCGATTCTGCATGACAAACGTTATTCGTCCCTTTGACTGATCCTTGAGCGAGAAGAGAAGCCGGAAGGGACAGATCCATGACTTTCGGAACCTGGGAGTAATATTGTGCTGTTTGAATGCTCTTCCAACCAACATGTCTAGCTACTTGGTCGTCTGACGCACCAAGAAGGGACAGCGTTATAGAGCAGCCACTCCTAAAGCTGTGCATAGTCTCGCCCTCAGCAATAATAAGAGCCGACAGATGGAGGCGCAGACGGTTAGCCACAGTCGAGCCGACGAAAGGTTTGGAGGATACGCCGCCCTTCGGTGCGGTAGCGCGGAACAAAAAGCCTTCTCGAAGATTGACGTTCATAAGGTCAGCCAACTTGACGTAGGTGGTGAGATTTACGACGGGACAGACCATAGTGTCATGGGGACACGGTTTGATGACGAAAACATTAGAGCCTTTTCCACGAAGTGTTTTACCAAACTGATGATGAAACAGTAAACCTTGCTTATCAGGGAGTAGCAGAACCTCCTTAGTATAAACCCGACCAAGATCGGAGGCTCTGTCACCGGAGTAGAAATCCAGACAGAAGAAAGCTAGATCACGACTGACGATGTACCTTTCCAGCGGGGATATGGATGGTAAGAATGCTCGGTTACGAAGATAAGTACACAGTTTAATAAATTTGTCGAAAAAAAGTGGCACGGCCTGACAGTAGTTATGTAAGGCACTATACGGCACTTTACATCATCCATAAAAGTATAGAATTTTCCCCGTTAGATTTCCTCGTTAAATTTTTCAAGATTTTTTCAAAAAATCCTCGTTAAATTTCCAAAATTGTCGTTAATTTAGTGTATTTTGGAAATTTTCCTCGGTAAAAACCCAGTGGGTAACCATCTTACCCGTACATCAGCATTTTTGAAAAAATTCTGGCTCACTTTCCAAAAACCACACATCCTCATGAGGCACTTTCCAAAAAAACACACATCCCTCATGAGCTCACTTTCAAAAAAAACATCCTCATGAGCCATTTTCCAGATATAGTGTTTTAATCGATACTCATTGTTAACACAGCACAGTTTGAAGAAAAAACTTCATCCTCTTCGCTTTCTTCAGGTATTGTTAGTAGCGAATCTTGTGGGTTAACATATATATCATGTACCGTAACTTGAAATGAAACTTCTTCTTTGCTGATATAGATACTATCGATTAACAGAGCCAATTTGACTTTTTCTAGCTTTCTCTTTGCGATTCTTGTTAAGATCTTATCCTTTTGTTTTGAATGTTTGAGAAGTTTAACATTAAACATTCGTGGATATATTGACCCCCAAACTCTTGTACCCATACCTTCAAACTGAAAACCATAAAAAATACCTTTTATTTTATTAGCTATTTTTTCACCATAAACACCTTTTAAATGTTGTCTACAGATGTCTCTAATAAAAACCATACAATCAAAAAACTTTTCTTCTTCTTCCGTTGGCATTCGACTTCGTCCTTCTTCACCGTATAATTCAACAGGAATGGTGTAACCAAGTAGTTTACTACTTTCGTTTTGACTATATGTCTCTTTTACACCGAAAATTGTAAGAAATGGCGAATCGATTACTAACGGACCTTTATAGGTGTCAATTTTGATTATTTCAAAACCGGTTTTGCTGTTTTTTACCGGTTTATGGAAAATAATATTTGATGAATATTCTAAAACTTTTGAAGGATTCATATTTGTTATATTACCATATTTATTTTTTAAGACGATTTTTTCATTTCTAGAAACAAGAAATGAAAAAATAAACAGATCATCAATCTTCATCTTCGCTTTCTTCAGGTATCGATAATAACGATTCTCGTTGAGGTAACGGTCTGAAATATACCTCATGAACCTTTATCTGAACCGAAACAGCTTTTTCACCAATATAGATACTATCAATCAGCAAAGCTAATTTCACATGACAATATGAATTAAGATAGTCGAGCGGTTCGACTCTTTTGTTTCCTTTCTCTTTGAATATCGTTAAGAATTTATTCGACTTTTCTGAATAATTGAGTTTAGCATATAATATTGGTGGATATTTTTCTAATTCCCAATCCTTGTAATATAAGATACTGTTTAATTTCTCAGCAGTTTCTACACCATAAACATTTTCCAATTGTTTGCGACAAAGCTCTTCAAAATTTTCCAAGGAGATATGAAACTCAGCTTCTTCCCGTGTCGGTTCATCGTCTTTGGACCATAAACAAACCGGAATAGAATATCCAAGTAGCTCACGAGTTCCGTCTTCTTTACTTCTTCTTTCGGTTACACCAAAACTAAAAAGAAACGGTGTTTCAATGACCAACGGCCCTTTCTTATTATCACCGTAAGGGGCCGAAATTTTAATCCTTTGAAATTTGTAAAGGTCGTTCTTTACAGGTTTACTAAAAATAATATCATCTGAGAGAGTTGACAGTTGCATGTTGTTATAATTACATATTTATTTTCTTAAGACCATTTTTTCCTACCTACAATCCTTGCAACAGCGCTTGTTTTTCCCGTGAATGCAGATACCGTTTCCACCACAATCTTTGCAAGAATATTTTACACGGTTGTGTTCACAAATCTGTTTTCCCGAGCACTCCTTACAATAGTATTTGTTATTCCCGTGAATACAGATTCCGTTTCCACCGCAATCTTTACAAACATGTCTCTGTCTACCATGTTCACAAATCCTTGATCCCGAACACTCCTTACAACTGTATTTATTTTTACCGTGTGGACAAAGTTTTGCTCTAGCCATTGGCGGCTTCGTAGGTTCTTGTCGCTCAACAGCTTGTAAAGCTTCGATAAGTTCGGCTTTTCGCATCAGATGCCATCCTTTAATTTTCTGCTCTTTTGCCATAGCTTTGAGATCTTTTACCGTAACTTTAGGTTTCGATTCTTGCTTTTCCATTTGTTTTATAAGGTACTTTATATTTTTAAGACCAAATTTTTGATTAACAAGCGCTTTCGAGTCACGACGTTTCCGAGAAATCGGTCTTAATTTATTCATCTTTTCCGAGAATTGCGTACGTGTTCATCGAAGTGTGAAACCTTCTAAAGTGCATGCGCAGTCACGCGTGAAACGCGCGCGTGACACTTGACACGTACCACATGTGTGAGCGCGATAACTTATTCCTATATAAATAGTTCGATGAAACTATATATATTAATAAGTCTGTAATTCGATAGAACTCAGGGGGGAGACGGTTGGCCACTGTCAGAACCCTGCTTACGGTTCATACGATGTCAGACCTACGGGGTAGCAGTGTAGTTGAGTCAGTTGACTACGCTCTGGTGAACCAGCCTCGGCCCAACTGATAACAGGGGGGTGCTCAAAGATCTCTTCGGAGAACTTAACCTCACCCAGAGGTATAAAATGGGATGACACCCGCTTTGTCAGCGGGAAAAGTCCTCACTTCGGTGAGGCAAAAGTCCTCACTTCGGTGAGGCACAGAAACAGCCAACCGAGCACCCCCCCGACCAGGGTTTTGCACTTTTTTATCAAACGATGTTGTGAACTTTTACTAGAGGTTCATATATATCTAATTCAGCTAAAGCATCGATGAGTTCAGCTTTTCGCATTAGATACCAACCTTTAATTTTCTTCTCTTTTGCTAAATATCGCAATTCTTTGAAGGTATATTTTGTTCGATTAATCAATGGCCTTTCCCATTCATCTTCCATTGTTTTTATTTATTTAATACCAAATCTTTATGTTCATTTGAATTTTTTATCATATCGATCTTCGATTCGACTATTTATTGCTGGGCATAGATCGATGATTATCTCATCGATCAACCTCATATCGTTAACAAACGATTCATGTTCGAACTGTTTTCCACGCAAACAAGACCGTAAATCAACCAAAACTTTCTGGTATGTCGTAAATGCAAATTTACTCATCTCAATCCGTCGGTTATAATTTTTATAATCGGTAAATGTTTTGACCAACAACCCTGCACCGGAAATGACACCTAGTATAACTGGGTTCAACGTAATTCCGCCGGCAATCGTACCGCCTGCGATAAGAGACGACGAACTCAATTTACACAAGAGATTCATCCGTTTGAGATGTCTAAAAGTCTTTTTATAACACCACCATTTCTTGTGATAAAAACTGTAAAGGGACTTGATCACCGATAATTTTGTCTCGTCGATCGATGTATCGATGTGGTTAAATGCAAAAATATCGTATTTCATTTTATAAAGAATAATAATATGATTTTAAAATGATCGCAATCGCTTTCATCCTTGTCTCTTTTATAAATGAGCATATCTTATCTCCTCAATGGTTAAGAGAAACTCGAGACATCGCAAGAGAGGTCGTAGAAGCGCTTGAACACGCTAAGATCTGAAAGATCATCTAATTTATTATACGTAGCGTATAATAAATTTTTTATGAGAAACTTAGGGGATCGTCTCAAGCCACAGA
Organism: Cladopsammia gracilis; assembly: GCA_022457155.1. NCBI lineage: Eukaryota > Metazoa > Cnidaria > Anthozoa > Scleractinia > Dendrophylliidae > Cladopsammia > Cladopsammia gracilis. Next base: position 125,543 of record JAJGOT010000750.1, on the reverse strand, counting down.
CTTACCAAACATTTATTGACAGTTCTCTGTAATCTTCGCATACTCACACTAAATTTATCGCATACTCCCAAAACGATATCTTTAGTCAAATGACAATCCTGTTTATTACCGCCTCCTCCTCTTCCTATTATCTCATTTATCAACACGATGATATGAGGATACGTTTCGAGCGTATCGAGAATGTTAACGCAACATTTTACAATTTTACACTTGACCGGAACCATAGCATATTCCTCTCCTGAAAATAGAGTAAACAACTGATTCGCAGTTCTATTGTAAACACCGTGAATTGCAAAAACGCCACCGCTACTGTTGAGAATTGAGTGATTGTTCATATCTAAATCGGTCTGCATAACCATTTTCCCACCTTCCAAAATATAAGGAGAATCGTAAACACTGGCCGGTACATCTGAGTGGTTTCCTTTTATTCCGTAAATTATAAGGTAAGCTTGAGCTTGCGAAGCTGATGTTGGTGAGCCACTACATTTTAAATCGACCCTAATATATTCCGGTGGTGAAATTTTCCACTTATGTAGATGGATAATGCTTCTACTGTAATTAGAAAATTTTTTCATCGGTTGATTAATTATATTGATAGAAGCCGATTGAACATCGACGCTGACGCCGCTCATCGTAGGTGGAATAAATTCGATACAAACGGTATATTCTCCCTCTGGTAATTTATACATATTAAAACCGATTCTTGATGCGTAGCTATTTAGTGGATGCTTGTGTAATAAAAGACTGTAAACTTTTCTGTTTAGTGTATGCGGCGACTCCACCAAATCGACTATTCCGGTGACGGTTATATCATGCTCGGATGAGCTTTCGTCAACATTTTCCATTATGTACCGGAACTCATCTTTCAAATTTGATGAGTCACTGATATGTGATTCGTCAACATATTTTTTGAGCTTTTCTTCTACCTCGTTCATATGAACTACCACATTTCCTATCCTGAGTCTAAGTTCTCTATCGACGTAAGATTTTGGTGTAGCTTGATGATTAAGAGTCGGTGTTGCAATATTGTTGATATAACTACTATTCATATCCAAAATACCAGTCATTGTTCCACCTGTCAAAGAAAGCTTTTTAGTTGTCTCGGTGTCTACATATCTTTTATTTGCTCCTTGGTCAGCGACCGTCGGGTCCTTTACATTGTAAACCGTATTGTTTCCCATATCTAAACTAGTCTCCATCGGAAACGTCTCTTTGCGGGATAAGAAAATATTTTTGACATCGTTGTAAGAGACAAGATTGTTATAATTTACTCCTAGCAAAGCATAAGTCTGTTGTTTCGAATGGATAACATTGAAACGTTGCTTTAGATCGATATTTTTCACAACCTCATGCGTAGGTTCAGGAGCGTTAGGATGAAATTTTTTCAGAGTCACCATATTGACGGCAGACAGATCGTTATCTTCATCCGTGTCCATGTTTACGATTAGTTTTCTGTTCATATCGATCTCTCCAGGAAGAATCAATCTATTTCCTCGAAGATCTAAATCACCAGTCATATGAGTCGATCCATCAACAAGAATAACATCTGTCCGATCTGGTTTTGTCGATATCTGTAAGTCCATCTGATGTTTTGTTATCACATCATCGCTATCAACTCCTTTACCAACATTTACAAGACGTTTTTGTTGAATATCGTAATTGTTATTAACATCTAATTTCAAACCGGCATTCTGATGTACTTGTTGATTAAAATTTTTTTTATATTCACCCACATCGAAATTACTGTATCTTCTGATATTATTAAAAATACCCATCGTAAGTATGTTACTACTAGTATTACATATAATTTTTAAAAAGTCTCATCAAAGTTCTTAGCAACACTTTTCTTTTCTTTGTCTAAAAATAAGAATTCATATGGACCGAGTTTATCAAAAAGAACCGGATCTATTAGGTTTTCTTGCGCAATCAGATTTAAATGTTTTTTAGTCGTCGGCGGATACAAAATCATGTGGGAACAGTTCTGTCGAAGTTTTTGGGGAACATCGTAATAAGACTGGGATAGATAGATTGGGGAAATTTTATGATGTCGACCATCTGTATAATGATTGGCGATTTTGTTTTGAACTGCTTGGGGAGCGTTAATAAGATCATCAAAAACCACTACTTTTCTATTATCGATCGGATAGTCTGTCGTATCCATAATATCATCTTCTCCGTAAAGTTCTAAAATATCATATCCAACTCTTTGACTGGCTTTTTCCATTAATTTCTGCAAGTCTTGAATTTTATCCTGATGTTGATTTGGTGAGTATAGATAAATCTTATCATAATAAATGAGCGGCTTTCTAAGAATATGCATTAAGGTGTTTGTTTTTCCACATCGAGTTTGACCAGTTATCAACATACGGAAATCTTCATTAAGAAAATCATTTAACGAACGATTATTATCGTTATTTTTTATCACATCATAATTCGGTATTTTCATTTTATTTAATAAGGTAGATAAACATTTAAACTTAAATGATTATTTTACAGTTATTTTAATAAACTTAAGTGTTTATTTTACAGATATTTAAAAATAACTTAAATGTTTATTTTACAGATAAATTAAATAACTTATTTTAATAAATTATGGATATCGATAAGATCAAAAAATATGCAGATTTAGAATTTGAAGGTTTTAAAATTGCTAAAGCAGTTACCGAAGTAAAGAATGAGGTTAAAAATAAAGAACAAGTTCGCGATGTTGCGATGAGTGATTATTTTAAAACTCTGAGAGAACCGCTAATTGAACAACAGAAAAAAACAGATGAAAAACAGGACAAAGTAATTCAGCAATTAAAAGAAAATCAGTTAGCTTTGACCAGCGGTTTCAAAGATCTGGTTGAAACCAACAAGGATATCTTAACATTGAATAAAGAGCTACCATTTCCTGGCGGTGACCAACCACCAACGGAAACGCTACCGGCAATACCACCACCGAAGGCTAAAGTAATAACTGCTGAACCAAATAAGATGTTCACAGAAAGTGAATTAGAATTTTTAAAAGAAACTTTTCATGAACCTAATGATCTACTTAAAATGAGCGATCAACAGTTAACTGAAACTTATAATGAAGCCAAAGATGAAAACAGAAGTGTTGGAATAAAGATTGGTGGTTTGAAAAGGAGAAAACCAAAGACAGAAGAAGAAAAACAACAACTCGATTATGATCTGAAAATATATGAAAGAACAAGAGATATATTAGAGAGATATTTAACAACGATTAAGAATGTAAAAATTTTACCGCAATATACAAAACAAAAACAAGGTGAAGGGGTACGCAAGTACAAACAACCAAGACGAAACGCTTATAAAATTCAAAAAAATAATCAATATGGAGGACTATTGATCGACATACCTAAATTAATGAAAGATCTGAAATTAAACGCTTATAATCAATATGGAAAATTAATCTATCAAGCCGATGCTGATAAATCTCTGATTAATTTACTTACAAAAAGATACAATCCTAAAACAAAATATAGTATGAATGCTGTAAAAGTTTTTAATGATTTAAATATGTTGAGTAATCTACCTCCTCATAAATCATCTGGTAAATCACAGTTTACTGTAGTAGGATCAAGTATAGTTTATTATGATGATCCTAACAAATTGGCAGACAGAATGAAGATAATAATCGGATCGATGGCCGCTGGTAATAATTCACCTGTTTTGAGAAATGATTTATCACAAATAAATGATGAATTGTTAAGAATAGGAGTAATAGATAAAACAATTCATGAGAAATTATATAAGAAATATTTAGCGTAATTAAAAAATAAAAAGTTTTTATTATACGGATCGTATAATAAATAACACATGGATCGTATAATGAGATGGATGCGAAAAAAACAAAACAGTTATGATAATGACAAACTAGGAAGGATCTGTATGACGTATACTCCTGAGTTGAGATCGGATGATAATAAAGAAAGTTTTTTAGAAGTGGATCATCTTGACATGACTGCGACTTGGTATAACATTCGACCTGAATATGACATCTATTCATCTGTTTTGATAAATCAGTTATCAAAACTCATCGATGGACTGATAAGATTAGGGAAACTCGATAAAAGAATTCATGAGAAAATGTATAAGAGATATATAGTATAATTTAAAAAAATTAAAAAAGTTTCGTATAATAAGATGGATGTTAACAGAACGCTAGTCTTCAAATCTATAGATGCAAGAAAACAAAATCCTAATAATAAACCGGGAAATTTTACTGTAAGGTTTACTCCTGAGTTGAGATTGGACGATAATAAAGAATGTTTTTTGGCATTGGATCATCTTAGTATGACTGCGAGTTGGCATAACATTCGTCCTGAATATGATAACAACAAACTAAAAATATCAAAAGATAAAGGTAAAACATATGAAACGATTACTTTTCCATCAGGGGTTTATGATTACGAAGATATAAATGATTTTATCCACAAAACGATTGGAAAAATACCCAACACGGAGGAATATGGAATTAACGTATTGTTTGATCTTACAACTTACAAGGTATTTATTCAATTATCTACCGATTATCGCATCGATTTTAGTTCGAGTGGAAATTTTAATATTTTACTCGGATTCGAATCGAAAGTTTTAACGAGCACCGCCTACGGGAAAAATTTCCCTAATATAAGTAACAGCATCGATAATCTTTACGTAAAATGTAGTTTGTTGAGCGATTCGATCGTTTCAGGAAAGCGAAGTAATACCTTATTCACATTCTCAACAAATACAAAAACAAGGTCTTTACCTTTTGAAATCTACCCAAGAGTGAACTATTTATGGCATAAGATAAATAAAAAAGATATATCTGAAGTAACATTTTACATGAGTGACGATGAAGATAGAAATGTTGATCTGAATGATATCGATATTTCCATAACTGTAGTGTTAAAAGAAGTATAATTTTATTTATATAAATTAAAACTTAGGCTACACATGGAAGAACAAAGAAGGATTAGAAATTTTGATACAGGAGAAATTTCTTATATTAACTCTATAGATCACTCTGTAGAGTATGGTAGTGGTTTCTTTGATATTTTTACAAAAATCGGTAAAACTATAACAGGAAAAACAGCAAGTAAATTAGCTAGTAAAGCAGCAGAAAAACTTATTGAAAAAGGTGCTGAAAAGGTTGGAGAAGAGAGTGGCAAACTTCTTGGTGAAAACATTTATGACAAGTTTTCATCGAGAGGTAAAAAAGAACCTTCTGCTGCTACACCAACACCACCAACACCACCAACACCGCGAATCTCAGGTGAAACAAAAGGAGATGAAATTATTAAATTTTTAAACGAAGAAAACGCTAAAAAAGAGAAGAAAGAAGACAAATATCAATATATTAGAAATATCATAAATGAACTGATTTAATTTTAAAAATAATTTCTTATTATAATTCATAATAAGAATGAGTTTCAGAAATCCAGAAATGGTCAAACGATATGAATACGTGGCCTACGATTTGGAAACACCGCTAATCGATAATGTCGCAAATAATAATAGACAGGTTAAGAATAATTATCGATTCACAGTTGATAACTCTTCAGAAGTAAATCCGATCGATTGGTATAACGCTTATTTGGAAGTAGATTTCAAACTTGTTACGCTTGCTGATAGTACAACCGGTATAACAGCAGGACCAAATAACGGTAATCAAGATTGTACTACAACTAATGGTCATACATTTATAAGACAGATACAGGTTGAATGCAACGGGATGACAGTTTATAATAACTCAAGAGCTAATGAAACATCGAACGTACTTTCCCTCTTAAAATATACAAAAAGTTATGCAGATACGATCGGTAAAGATCAGTTTTTATATTTAGATTCATCCACGGGAACAACAGAAGCACGACCGGCTCAAGCGTTATATAACGAAGGTTTTGCTAGAAGAAAGATCCTGACGGATGCTGCAGCTGTTAACAAAATATCGATTCCGCTAAATCTATACAGCTATTTTGCAGCTTTCAAAAATAATCTTCACCCAAATATCAAGACAAATCTTCTTATAGAACTTGAAAGCGACAACAATATAATTTTCAGAAAAGGAGCTGCTCCAGATAGTAAGGTGATCTTAACAAAATTAAGATTGTGGTGTCCAAAAATTATTTTCAACGGTTTAGGTATGAAACAGTATCTTGAAGATTATTTGAAACCCAAAAAATGGACCTATTTGAGAGAACATACCGAAATATCACAAACAACCTCTGTAAATAGCTCCTTTCGAATAAGTACAGGTATTAGGAGACCGAGGCATGTATTTTTATGGGTTGTTCCCGATGCAAACTATAATAATCAGGAGCGAAATATATTTACTTTCGATACATTTAGAATTGGGGCCAACAATCGATATTTTTCTAAAGCACACTTGCTAATAAATAATAGTATCCAGTATCCTCAATTAGAAATGACATCAAACGAAGAGTCAAGACTTTACAGAGCTTTGTTATCCTACAGTTCCGCTTACAACGATTTTTTAAGTGGAGCAATAATTGACCGATCAAATTTCAGAAATCTTTTTGGAATTCTATACTTTAATCTTAGAAACCAAGAAGAAGATGTAAAAGATGGTGTAGTTGCACTTACTTTTAATTATGAATTAAACGGAGATAATCCAACAAATTATAGATTAAATGCTTTAGTTTTACACGAAAAAGAGATAGAGTTATACACTGAATCTGGAAAAATATTAATAAAAGCGTAAATCTAATTAAAATTATATTTTGTAAAAATAAAAATGGCTACACCGTATTTCGCATATGGAGTAAATTTATCTCAAGGACAGCTACATAAACTTAAAAAAGCATATGACGATAACTCTCAAATTACGATAAGGTTGAGTAAAAATAATTTGAAAGGGTCGCATGAGTTGATGTTGACAAAAACCCAGATTAATAAGATTAATAAAGCGGTAAAAAACGGTACCGGTACCGATATCAAAATATCTAAAACACAGATTCGTAAAGCGATCACCGTAGGTGGAAGTTTGTGGACCTCTTTGTTGTCGCTCGGTGCAAAGCTGTTACCTTTTGCAACAAAAGCGGCTACAAAGGTAGTGCCTTTAGCAACAAAAGCGGCTACAAAGGTACTACCTCATTTAGCTACAGGAGCGTTAGGCGCTTTGGGAAGTCTCGGTATCGATAAGATTTTTGGGAACGGAATTACGGTCCCGTTTGATTTTCTTCCTCAACTACTACGTATAAAAGGATTGACACAAGGGCAAACGCAAGTTGTGAGAAAAGGTATGCAAACCGGTAGCGGTATAACATTCAAACCTACGCAAAGACAGATAAATGGAGGATTTTTAGGAACACTTGCTGCAATCGGAATTCCTATGGCTATCGAATTAGCTTCAAAACTTTTTGGAAAAGGATTGAATGTAAGTCCGAGAGAAGGTTACGGATTACAGGTACCAAAATCATCGAGAGGTAGAGGATTATCTGTAAGTCCAAAGTTTCAGTTTCCATACCAACCTCCACCTTTTTACGGATCATGGGGTGAAAAAAACCCAAATTTAGGGATGTACCACTAAGTAATTTTGACCTGGAATTATGGATAAAATATTTAAAAATACCTGATTTCAAAGGTATTTTTTCGAGAGATCAAACGGTAAGTATACCGCCAGGCAAAACAGGATGTTGTATAATTAATCTTGATGATAAGATAGGGAACGGTACACATTGGGTAGCAACATTTGTAAAAAATAAAAATCTCATATATTATTTTGATTCGTTTTGTTTACCGCCACCACAAGATTTCATTGATTATGCTAATAGCTTGCGCATGGAATATCAATATAATATCGGTTACCCGTTTCAAGCTATAAAATCAGTAAGATGTGGTTATTATTGTTTATATTTTCTTGATAATATTTATAAAAAATCATTTTATGATTGCTTAAGTAGATTCAAAATTGATAATCAAAACTATAATGAAAAGTTTATTAAAAAATATTTCATGTAATTAAAATTAAAAAGTTTTATTATACAGATCGTATAATAAATAAAAAACTTACGTATGGAACCGTTAACGTATTGCGTCAAGGAAAAAATAAAAACCGGTTGTACTGAACCATCCGGTTATATGACAGCTAAAAATGGTAGACCTATGTTTTGGTGCACTTGCGCTAATTGTGGAATCAAGAAAACCCGTTTCGTTAAGAGTTCGGGAAACTAGTTGGGCCCCCACAAGGTGGGGGCTTTTTTGATGTGGAAGGTAGTCATAGTCTTGGAGAGATAGCTATGAAAGCCGGTATGAAAGGTCTTTACAATTTAGGAAAAATAGGAGCGTCAAAAGCCATCAAATCAGACTTTGTAAAGAAAAAGATTAGATCAACCGCTGATAAGTATATAGATCAAGCTTTGGACAGTTTCACAGGAGACTTATCGAAAAGACTAGATCCGCTTCACCACGGTAGCGGTGTCGACATTCATAAAATGATCGGTAAGCTTCCGAAACCGAAAGGCGGTTGGACATTACCCGGACATAAATACACAGGACCATACAATGACTTGGATACACAACTGACGTATGATCCGGAAACAGGAAAAATACTAGAGATCTACGATAAACCGACGGGTGAAACGGATGCCATAGCTATGCAGCATGATGTCGATTATTCTGTGTGCGCAAATAAGCCGGAACCGCGTAAATGTAAAAACGATGCGGATAGAAAAATGGTGAAAGCTTTGGATAGCGTGCCCTATAGTGATCGACAATGGGGTCACTGGTTAGCTAGAAATACTATCGACGTAAAACAAAAACTTGGGTTGGGAAACGGAAAAAGCCGCCGAGTAAAAACATGGTGACGTGGCAAGAAAAGTTAGCTGATGAGTTGCATAAACCTATAAGACGAAAGTTTACTCGGCGGCGTGTTATTGTTAATGGTATTGATGAGATATGGTGCTCTGATCTTGTTGAGATGCAGAAATTAAGTAAGTGGAATAAGAGATATCGATATCTTCTCATGGTGTTAGATGTTTTCAGTAAATACGGTTGGATTGTACCGTTGAAGAATAAAAAGGGAGAGACCGTTAGGGAAGCGTTCAAATCGCTATTCAAGAAAGGAAGAAAACCGAAAATGCTGTGGGTGGATAAGGGTAAAGAGTATTACAACAAGAATATGAAAGAATTGTTGGATAAAAATAAGATAGTGATGTATTCGACAGAGAATGAAGAAAAATCTAGTGTTTGTGAAAGATGGAACCGTACGATAAAACAGAAAATGTTTAAGCAGTTCACCGTTCAAAACAATACTGTGTATTATGATGTGTTACCGAAGATATTGAAAGAATATAATAATACAAAACACCGAAGCATCGGAATGACGCCTGTGGAAGCGTCAAAGAAAAAGAACGAAAGTGCTGTTTACTTAAATCTGTATGGAAAGATGAAACGGATGAATACTAAACCGAAATTTAAAGTTGGTGATAAAGTTCGAATATCGAAATATAAACGTCCTGTTTTCGATAAAGGTTACACACCAAATTGGACTGAAGAGATTTTTATTATCAATAAGATTCAATACACGAATCCGATAACTTATAAAATAAAGGATGAGTTGGGTGAGGAGATAACGGGTACTTTTTATGAGCAAGAGTTGCAGAAGGCTGTTCAAGACGTTTACCGTATTGAGAAAGTGATTCGACGAGATGCTCGAAAAGGTAAAGCGTTAGTGAAGTGGAGCGGGTATAGCGATAAATTCAACTCTTGGGTAGATCTGAAAGAACTGAAAGATCTGCGGTGAAGATCTCTTCTTTTCATTTCATGAACGTGAAATGAAAATTTAAAATGGTATTAAAAAATAAAATATATTGATATAAGATACTTACGTATGGAGTCAAAAACTGTTGAACAGCTTAAGGCAATTGCACGTGAGCATCGCATGAAAGGTTTTTCACGTCATAGGACGAAAGCGGCGTTGATCGAATTCATCGAAAGTAGATTAAATACTTCCCCTCCACGCGGTATCGTTAATTTTATAGATGAAGAAGAACCACCACCTAGGGAAAGAGAACAAACACCACCTCCACGAAAAGCAGAACCAAAACCTTATCAGATAAAACCCAAACAAACCCGCAGGCAGAAAAGAGAAGAGAAAAACTTTGAAGCACCCTCACATGTTGAATTGGTGGATAATAAAAGAAAAGAGAAACAGATCAAGCGGGTCAAGAAAAAACTCCAAAAGGTTAATAGAAAGTTGAAAAATAACAAAAAGCAGAGAAAACAGTTGTTTTCAAAAAGAGAGCTACTCAACAACGAGCTTGACAACTTGAAAGGGGTTGAACATAAAGTTTCGTATGAGATCGTTAAGATCTTTTCAAAGGAAAGTAGAAAGTTCCAATCGTTTTTCGACACATTCAAAGTAAAAATAATAAACCCACGTGCAATAATCGATATCGATATATTATTGTTGGAAATCGGTTTGAAAGTAATAAAAGAGAGAGGGTTACAAAACGGTGACAAGATTCGATGGATACTTAGTCATCCGAGTTGGCATAAACCGGTCAGTACAAAACGAATCACGATCACAGATCACCTTGGGACGGATCTTGTCGAAGAGATAGCTAGATTCATTGAATACAAGGATGTACCACTCCCCGAGGTCAAAATAGAGATTCAATCGGTAAAGGTTCCCCGGGGAGCGGGTCGATTACGTGTAACAAAATTAAATGCCAGCACCAAAAAGAGTATCATCACAATCAAAAATAGTGACTCAACCTGTCTTGCACGAGCAATAGTGACGGCTCTCGCAAACATAAATAAATGTAGATGGACAAAAACTCAGCTACAGGATGGGTTCAATAGGTCGAGAAAATTGCAGAAAGACGAAGCTATCAAACTTCACAAAGAAGCTGGAGTCGAAATTAACGAGGAAACCGGTTCAGATCTGGAAGATGCAAAGAGATTCGCGGAACATCTTAAGATTCAGATAAACATTGTAGACGGTGATCAGTTCAATGATCTGATTTTCACTACTGAAAATGAGCACGATGGACAGATGATATACCTTTACAAAAACAAAAACCACTTCGACGTTATCACAAGTATGCCAGCGTTCTTGAGTAAAGATTATTATTGTCACACCTGCAAAAAGCCGTACACAAAACGCGATTGTCATAGATGCCCCGCAAAATGTACAGCATGTTTTAAATACTTTCCTGATGGGAAAAAATGCTCTAAACCACCAATTCCATGCGATAAGTGTAATAGGTCTTTCTTTGGATTAGATTGTTTTATGGAGCATCTACGTGACAGATGTAAATGGGGAACTAATGACACTGTGTGTAAAAAAGTAGGTAAATGTTTGAAATGCGAACGTACAATTACATCTTCTAAAAATTTTGACCTAAAAAAGCACAAATGCGGATATTCAAAATGTAGTAATTGTAAGAAATACTGTGATATGAATGAACATCTTTGTTTCATGTCTCAAACGGAATGTAGGGGTGGAAAATGTCAAGGTTACGGATGTAAGGATGGAAATCTGTGTTATTCTTGTCGGACAAGAACCGATAAATACATGTTCTATGATTGTGAAGCGACTCAGGAGACCGATGTTCATGAGATCAATCTAATCGTCTGTCACGATTTTTATGGAAATAAAAATACATTTGAAACGCTCGACGAATTTTGTAAATTTATTTTTAACAAGAATGAGCATGTGGGGTATACCTTCATAGCTCACAATGCAAAAAGTTACGATGCTCAGTTTATTCGAAATTGGTGTATAGAGAACAGAGTGAAACCCGATATTATTTACAACGGAACAAAGATTATGTCTATGAAGGTTGAGGGTGTTAGATTTATTGATTCTATAAACTTTATCGCTGCGGGGTTATCATCGTTCCCAAAGACGTTTGGTTTGAAAGAGTTGAAAAAAGGGTATTTTCCACATTATTTCAACACAAAGTGTAACCAAAACTATGTAGGGCCGATTCCTGATAAGAAACACTATGATTATGATCAGATGAAACCTTCAGCGAGAAAAGAGTTCTTAAAATGGTACCAACAACGTATTGATGAAAACTATGTGTTTGACATGAAGAAGGAGCTGAGAGATTACTGTGATAGTGATGTAGACATCCTCAGAAGAGGTATGTTGATTTTTCGAGAACAGTATATAGAGTTAGGTAACATCGACCCTCTTCAATATATAACCATCGCTTCTGTATGCATGACCATTTACAGAAGTAACCACATGCGTCGTGAAAAGATCGCTGTTGTAAAGGAAATTACACGTGGAGAGAACTACAGTAAAAGTAGCATCGCATGGTTAGATTGGATTTCTCAGAGAGATGGTGTTAAGATTCAACACGCTCTGAACGGTGGTGAAGAGACTTTACCAGATATCGGAAAGGTTGATGGTTTCTGTGGGAATACGGTCTACGAATTTCAAGGATGTTTTTGGCACGGTTGTGAGAAGTGTTATACATGCGACACAATCAACACAAAAAATCAGATGGATATGTTAACTCTAAGAAAGAGGACGGTAGCGCAAAACGATAAGATTAGAGCTGCCGGGTATGAACTGGTTGAGGTTTACGAATGTGAACTGAAAAAGGAGAAAGATTTTAATAAGTTTCTAAAAACGTGGAATCGGGAATTTGTAGGACCTCTTAACCCTAGGGACGCATTTTTTGGTGGACGAACAAATATAACAAAACCGACCTACACATTCAAAAAAGGTGAGAAAGGTAGATATGTCGACTTTGTTAGTTTATATTCAACGGTACAGTTCTTCAAACATTATCCGATAGGACATCCTACAAAGATATTCGATCCTCCTCAAGAGTACGATGAGAATTGGTTTGGTTTTGTGAAATGTAAAGTTTTATCTCCAAGAGGTCTTTATCATCCTGTGTTACCGGTAAAAATAAGATGCGATAAGGCTGAAAAGCTGCTATTTCCGCTCTGTAGAGTGTGCGCTGAAAATAAGATTCAGGAATGTACACATACAGATGATGAACGATCATTCATCGGAACATGGTGCACAAATGAGCTGAATGTGGCGATCTGTAAAGGGTACAAGGTTGTAAAGATATACGAGGTGTGGCATTTCCCTAAAAGATCAGATGACCTTTTCAAGAGTTATGTAAGAAAATTCATGAAGATCAAGATGGAGAGTAGTGAGTTGAAGGTTGGGGAAGGTTGTACATATAAGAGTGTTGATGAGTACAAGGCTATTGTTAAATCAAAGTTAGGAATCGAGCTTGGTGAGATTGAGTTCAATCCTGGAAGGAGGGCGATAAGTAAGATCTCTCTGTGTAGCTTATGGGGAAAGTTTGGTCAGCGTAATAACATGAATCAGACTGTGTACGTCACTGAACCAAAAGAATTTTACAAGATCTTGTTAGATGAAAGCATAGACGATCTGAACATTCAATTCTTAAACGAAGAGATGGTTGAAATGACTTACAACTTGAAAGACCAGTTCGTTGACAATAGTAATAACACAAACATATTTATTGCTGCCTTCACAACCAGCCACGCTAGAATGATGCTGTATGAAGTGTTGGATAAACTCGGTGATCAGGTTCTCGGTTTTGACACCGACAGCTGTTGGTATATCGAACGTGAAGGGGGACAGCGTATCGAAACAGGTGACAGCCTCGGTGATCTAACCGATGAGTTAAACGGACATTACATTACGAATTGGTGCGGTTCTGGTCCAAAATCATACAGTTACAGTACAAGTAATGGGAAGATGGAATGTAAGGTCAAAGGTTTCACTCTGAATCACAAAAATAGTCAAAAAATAAATCAAAAAACGATGAAGCAGTTCATCGAAGGTCAAAAGGAACAGATAACAACCGTAAACGAACGAGCGATAACTCGGGATCCTTTAACAAAACAGGTTGTAAATAAATACCAGAAAAAAGACTTTCGGATGTGTTACGATAAACGGTGTATGGTGAAGACTGAATCTGGTATCGAGACGTTTCCGTACGGATATTAATGAGTATCGATTAAAACACTATATCTGGAAAATGGCTCATGAGGATGTTTTTTTTTGAAAGTGAGCTCATGAGGGATGTGTGTTTTTTTTGGAAAGTGCCTCATGAGGATGTGTGGTTTTTGGAAAGTGAGCCAGAATTTTTTCAAAAATGCTGATGTACGGGTAAGATGGTTACCCACTGGGTTTTTACCGAGGAAAATTTCCAAAATACACTAAATTAACGACAATTTTGGAAATTTAACGAGGATTTTTTGAAAAAATCTTGAAAAATTTAACGAGGAAATCTAACGGGGAAAATTCTATACTTTTATGGATGATGTAAAGTGCCGTATAGTGCCTTACATAACTACTCCTGACGAGGGGAGACCCTTGCCTTTGCCTGTTCTTCGGAAATTGAGGCCAGGTATTCTTTTACGGACGGATGAGCCGCAGGGTTACCAGGGGTTAGTCCCGACCAATCACCTGATCGTCCAATGGAATTGAAGATGGAGCGCAACTTTCCGATCGTGCTATCAACCGTACCAGCGGCCAATCTGGAGGGGCAGCCACATTTCTGTTTGGAGTGAGAGCCAAAGTTAGGGCAACTTGGTGTGTGAATTTTGGTCTTGCCTTTAGAATCCTTCCAGACGAGAAATCTAATGACGTCCGTTGGGGAGGCGGAGGCAGGGGTCTTGGGGCTCGGGAAGGAGGACAGGAACGACTCCAGTTCCAACTGCAATCTACATTTCTGCCTTTCATAAGGTTTGGTGGCTCTGGCTAATTGAAGAGAGGAGATTCTACGATCGATGGTGGGCAGATCGAGGGGAACTCTGGAGGAACTAGTCGAGCGCGAAGGCGGAGCGGCTTGAAAACCACAATATTGGCAGAAGTTAAAACCAAAGTCGTTGGCGTAACCGCAATCGGGACACAAGGAGGCAGGTTTCCAAATGCGTGGAACATTAGCGGAGGACTAAGGAGAGGGGGGAGAAATGTAAAAACGAATTAATAGAAAAAGTGGGTCACCAATACAATACAGAAATCCAAAACAGTACGAAATATGGAAGGCCTAAGCCCGGAGTGTAAGTCAAAGAAAACGTTCTGTTCTGCTGGGCGAAGCTGAGCAAATACGGAAAGCCCACAAATCCCATTGAAGCGGTCTGGTTTCCATGCTGGAACTGGATGAAGTCGGGAAAAGCAGGATGTTACGATCTCCTTTAGAGCCAAGCTTGAATGAGGCTATGCAAGAAGAGACGATAAGTGGCCACCAATACTTTCTGGGACGAAGGTCGGGTACTACGATCGTGTAAGGACAGCCCTGAGTGGCAAGAAATCTAATCAGGGGACCAACGAGCACAAAGGGAGGAAACACATATGCGTTATATGACGGAACCATTACTTGTGAGAAAACGTTTACCCCAAGAGCCTGCGGCGAAGACGAGGGTGCGAAGAAGGGAAGCGCCTGACCAGATAGGTCTTTCTGGACATTATCGGAAGTAGCCATAAGATCGATGGTGTGCGGACCGAAAGCTCGCTGAATGGATTGCCAAGATTCCGGGCTCAGCATGCATTCCCGGTCTGAGGGAATGCGGGAAGGAGAATCAGCTGGATTTTCTTGAGAAGGAACAAGGTGTAACGCGACGTGCAGATTAACAGACAACGTTAAATGGAAAATTTCTTTAAGAACGTTGTTGATGTGAGAATTCCGCGAACCATCCTTTTTCCAGCAAGCAACCAAGGGAGCACTATCCACAAAGCAGTCAACCCTAGCGTTTGAGATCAGATGAGCCACTCTTTTCAAAACGAACAGAAGAGCCAGGGCTTCCTTAACAACGATGGGTAGATCAATCTCGGCAAGGTCCCAGTGACCATGAAATTCTTGCTGAGGTTGGTCAGGCAAGCGCAGGACACCGCCCCAACCAGAGCCTGACGCATCAGAGAAAGCATTTAGTTGGAAATGTTTCTCATCTTTCCATGGTAAGAAACCGGACCAACAATCCAGGAAACGCCAGTGTTCTAGCTCTCTCTTTAAGTCCAGGGAAACAGGGATAGCTCTTGGAGAGTTATGTGCCTTTGACATAGCGTGACAGGCCACACGAGAATATAACCTGGCGGCAGGGACGACCAGAGTGAAAGAATTTATCTCGCCGACAAACTTCTGCAGGTATTTCAGAGATACTGTCTTGTGGCTAAGTAAATCCTCTCTGAGGGAAGCAAATTTGAGTTTTTTTTCAAGGGGCATCAAAAACGCGGTTTTAATAGAGTCTACGATATATCCCAGAAAGATCGGCGCTTGTGTAGGGGTGAGGGTCGACTTTTTGAGGCCAATAAAGTAGCCAAGATCGATGAGGATGTAGCAGGCGATATAAAGGGCTGCTTGGGCGCGTTCAAAATCAGACCACGAGCAGGGAGGAGCGTTACGCTGAATTTGAAGTTGTCCAAAATGGCGGTCGTCGATATATTGGGAACACGGGACGCCATGAGAACGAATGTAGCTGGTAGCGATCAAACCGATGGAATGATATAGGTACGCACTAGCTTTCCATCCAAACGGGAGGGTGTTAAAAACGAAATACCAACCATTCCACTGAAGACCAAAATAGGTCCCGCTATCTGCTGAAAGACGTACATGGTCGTAGCCACTTTTATCATCACAAGTGGTCTGGTAACTCCCCTTGTGTACGTAACGAGGAAGGTCAGTAATGAGATCCAAGGAGAAAGGGAGATCTTTGATCCAGAGATTTAGGAATCTCTCATCACGGCACATGCGAGGTTTTGATGGCTCTATGGTTATCGGCATGACTAAGTGGGGTGGAGACACTTCTCCTACTTTCCCCCAGACTGACAAGGATCCATTGGCTACTCTTTCTAGAATAACCTGAGAAATAAATTCGGAAAAGGCCCGACAACTTCTGCTGTTTGGAAAATAGGCACGGGGAGGAGAGGGGCTGCTATAAACTTGACCTTGGAAAGAACCCTTAAACGCGACGAAAAACTCCCTTACATCCACGCCAAACTCCAAGTACCGAAGAAATGCTGAACGGTTGGGGGAATCATGAAGAAGCGTAGACCACATTGAGATGTTACGATGGATAAAACCCGGAATGAAAAAGGAGGGGTCACGAAACCGCAGAATGTCTGGTGAAGCGTGAACCTTCCCGGAAGCCACCATCTGGATGGACGGGAGTGGACCGGCCCAGTCGGAGGGCTCCCCTTTCCAATTGCACCAAATGGGTGTTGATCTAACCGATTCTTGAGCATTTCTCAACAGGAGATCGAACGGCTGTGGGGACGCCTAGAGCGGGTAAGGTGAAAACGAAAACAAATAAGTGTGAAAAGGGGAGCCACCAACCAGGCCGATCCAGGGACCCCGTCATAGACAGAGTATCGGGTATTGTTAAGAAAACCCGTCCCAGATCGACCAAATTGATAGCAGAAGTACCCTAATAGCGAAAAACCCAAAACAAAAAGGACAATGAATTTCAGCCGGAAACGTGAATATTTATTGCGAAAAATAGAAACACTACAAGAGTTTTAATTTCTCGGACAAAATCGGGCAATATGGCCCCTCTGACGACAATTAAAGCAGGTTGGCTGCGGCGGACGTGGACCATATCGGAAATTGGGAGGCCTGCGGGAAAAAGTCGGCCTCGGTGCCGGTGGAGCAACATCAGACCAGGAGGAGCCAGAAGGACGCAATGACTTTTGAATAGCTTTCGCAACTTCGATATCCTCCTTGTCTCCCACCAACTTCAACAGGATACTCTGGAACTGTGGGTTGCCGAGGAGGGGACGGCACTGGCGGAGAATAGTACTGAAACGCTTTGTTCTTGCATCAGCTTTATCCCGGGCTAAGTCGACAAGTGTTTCCAACCCTGCGAGTGCTTTGTAAGGATCAAACACCGGGCGCGGCTTTGAAAGCTCTTGTTGTAGGGAGAGGAGGGCTGCTGCGACAGAGTCAGATGCGGAGATTCTTTTAAGCTCTAAAAGCTGGTTTTGTAGCTCTCGTACAGTCATTTCAGGCTAAAGAAAGAATTAAAATTAATTAAAGGCGGATGAATAGAGCATACCTGAAGATTTACAGAAGTAAAGTCAACGGTCGGCGCTACACGCATAAGTATGCAGAAATTTTCTTGATGAATTACGAAAAAACTATAGCAAGAACAAAAGCAACAAACAAGTAAACGAGGAATAAAGTTTGGCCATTAACACGCCGTACAATGAATTGATTAAAGTCAATTGTGCGTGATAAATGAAATCTGTACCTTGTATCCGTAAAATAAACGAAAAACCAAATCAGACGTAAGTAATAACAGTCAAGGCAGCTAAGAAGACCTAAGAAATCAGTGACTATTATAAAGAAAATAGACGCTTACTTGCACAAACATTTACTCGACAACAGACAGCGTGTAACGTGCGAGAAAAACATAATAGAAAAGAATGTGAACGAGTGTTCTAGAAAACAAACAACGGGTCGTGAACCGAACAAAATTTGCTAAAAAGGTCCAAATACATTGCGAGAAATGTAATACAAACAATAACAAACGGCAGGAAGTTAAACGTAGCACGAAAGGGAAATGTTGCGACATGAACATAACCGCAAAATGAGACATGCGGAAACAAGTGGCTAAAGGCGGCGCGACCCGAAAATCGCGAAACGGGGGTGACATACAAAATCTGATTTGCAATAAACAGTGACGCCAAAACCCGTAGCTTGATAAGCGATGCGTCCTCGGGGACGCGGCAAGAAAACAATCACAAAAGGAGGCACATCACGAAAACTGAAGGTAGACGCGCAACAGGAAAAGGCAACCGAAAGCAAGACACACAGAATAGACATTCGCTATGAAAACAAACTGGGGAGGCAACACACGCCACAGGCTTACGTATCAAGAAATGGTCTATTGTACCGGGTAAAATTTAAACAATAGGCCTTCTGTTTTAAGTGTCGCTGCAGAAACCACGCCGAAAAGTTCACGGATGATCGTAAAATCGTCGGCTTGACAACCTGAGCGCGTGCTAACAAAGAACTCTTTTGAAAGAGGCTCATAAAACTGGCTGGGTCATAGATTTTCATTTTAGCGCAAACGTGTGACTTTTAGGAAGGTGTGGTTTTTTTTTTTTTTTTTACTTCAAAACGCCAAGTGCACCATGAATAAAGATACAAACGCATATTTACATAAACAATAATTTTCCGCGGCGTGAGATTTAAATGCTTTCACCTCGGAACTGAAAGCCGCAGTAAAACAAAAATCCAAAATAAAACGAATTAAGTGCTTTGCTAGTTTGTTATCCGATGAACGTAGCTGCCGTTGGCCTCGCAAAATAGACTTTCAGGCATGATGTCAACGAATAAAGCAGCATGATTTATAAATCAGAACGAAGCTCGTTTAAAATCTTAACGCAACCAATGTGTTGTTGTTAGAGGAACTTTTAAGCCTCGCTCACTCGCTGTTGTTAGTTTCGTCGTGTCAGTTGTAGCTCTATACTTTTCTGAAGGGGAAACTTGCCGCTCAGCTCGTTCCCGCCGAAGATTCATCGGAAATTTTGAATTTTCCTCACCTGTTACAAGCCATTGTTTCATCGTTGATCGTTTTCGTCCTTACATAGTCAAAACGGTCAAGAATACAACACCTATCGTTTTCGAAATTGACCCGCTTTTCTTGATACGACTTTAAAGGCGACATACGCTTGAAAACGGACTTGAAGGACAACACGAGCGAAAGCTTGAAGGTGACACACGCCGTGAAAACAAACTAGAAGGCAACACCGCGCCATAAAAACTACTTGAAGGCGACAAACGCCATGAGAACAAATTTGAAGGTGGCATACGCCAAGGGAACTATCTTTATGCGGCACACGCCATTAAATAAACTCGAAGGCGACACACGCCATAAAAACACTGAACTGACTTGTAGGCGACACACGCCGTGGAAGCTAACTTGAAGGCGACACACGCCAATAAACAAACTTGAAGGCGACACACGCCATAAAAAACATGCACTGAACTTATAGGCGACACACGCCGTGAAAGCTAACTTGAAGGCGACACACGCCAATAAACAAACTTGAAGGCGACACACGCCATAAAAACATGCACTGAACTTATAGGCGACACACGCCGTGAAAGCTAAGGCGACACACGCCATTAAACGAACTTGAAGGCAACACACGCCATGAAAACAATGAACTTGAAGGCGACACACGCCGTGAAAGCTATCCTGAAGGCGACACACGCCGTTAAACAAACTTGAAGGCGACACACGCCATTAAACGAATTTGAAGGCGACACACGCTATGAAAGCACTGAACTTATAGGCGACACACGCCGTGAAAGCTAACTTGAAGGCGACACACGCCATTAAACGAACTTGAAGGCGACACACGCCATGAAAACACTGAACTTATAGGCGACACACGCCGTGAAAGCTAACTTAAAGGCGACACACGCCATTAAACAAACTTGAAGGCGACACACGCCATAAAAACACTGAACTTATAGGCGACACACGCCGTAAAAGCTAACTTGAAGGCGAAACACGCCATTAAACGAACTTGAAGGCGACACACGCCATGAAAACACTGAACTTATAGGCGACACACGCCGTGAAAGCTAACTTGAAGGCGACACACGCCATTAAACAAACTTGAAGGCAACACACGCCATGAAAACACTGAACCGAGTTGAAGGCGACATACGCCGTGAAAGCTAACTTGAACGCGACCACGCCTAGAAACAAACTTAAAGACGATACTCGTCGTAAAAAACTAACACAAGGCGACACACGCCATGAAAGCTAAAGACACACGCCTTGAAAACAGACTAAAAGACGACTAACGTCTAGAAAACTAAATAAGAGGCAATAACGACATGAAAATTTACTAGAAAGGCGACACACGCCGGAAAAATACCGAGCAACGAGTACCGCATAAAATAAGCTTCGCTGGGAAAAGTACGCAAAAATAGCAAAACTATAAAGCAAAGCAGCCAACAACGGGGTAAAAAGAAAACAAACCTGCTTACCTCTGCGGCGGGTGGAGCGGGATTTTCGCCAGCGGCACCAGCAGCGGGAGCTTCAGCAACACCGGCAGCAGGAGCTTCGGCTGCGACGCGAACAACAGGGCGAGCGGCTTCTAAAACGTCCGCAGGAATAGCTGCAGGAACTTCGGCCATGAAGGTGAAGTGCTCAGCGACGGAAACGTTCGAATGAGAGAAGCAAAAAAGGACACCTCTGAAGAGACCTCTCGGGGCATGAACGCAAAATGAGAACGATCTCAAGTCGGAAGGGCATATAAATACTAAGCGAAATACCCAAGAGTATTACAACGGTCTCAGGAGGGGAAATGTGCTAATTTATGTAGCGCGTGAGGCCATTACGGCGCAAACATACCAATGAAAATAGTAAAGTAATTCTGACAAAATTCAGATTGTGGTGTCCAAAAATTATTTTTAATGGCTTAGGTATGAAACAATATCTTGAAAATTACTTAAAACCAAAAAATGGACTTATTTGAGAGAACATAGTGAAATATTACAAACAACATCTATAAATAGCAACTTTCGAATAAGTACAGGTATTAGGAGACCGAGACATGTTTTCATTTGGGTTGTTCATGAAGCAAGTTACAGTAATCAGGAACAAAATATATTTACTTTCAAAACATTTAGAATTGGAACAAATAATCGATATTTTTCTACAGCATTTTTGGAAATAAATAATAGCATCCGCTATCCTCAGTTAGAAATGACATCAGATGAGGAGTCAAGACTTTACAGAGCTTTGTTGTCCTACAGTTCCGCTTACAATGACTTTTTAAGTGGAACAATAATAGACCGAGCAAATTTCAGAAATCTTTTTAGAATTATATACTTTAATCTTAGAAACCAAGAAGAAGATGTAAAAGATTCTGTTGTTTCACTTACTTTTAGATATGAATTAAATGGAGCAAATCCAACAAATTATAGATTAAATGCTTTAGTTTTACATGAAAAAGAAGTAGAGTTATACACATCATCTGGAAAATTATTAATAAAAGCGTAAATCTAATTAAAATAAAATTTTATAAAATAAAATGGCAACAATGTATTATGCATATGGAGTAAATTTGTCTCAAGGACAATTACAAAAGTTAAAAAAAGCATATGATGATAATTCAGAAATTACGATAAGGTTAAGTAAGAATAATTAAAAAGGGTCAGATGAGTTGATGTTGACAAAAACCCAGATTAATAAAATTAATAAATCGCTAAAAAGTGGTATCGGAACTGATATTAAAATATCTAAACCACAAATTCGTAAAGCAATAATAAAAGGTGGAAGTTTATGGACTTCCTTGTTATCACTTGGTACAAAGTTGTTACCTTATGCTTCAAAAGCAGCTACAAAAGTAGTACCTCATTTAGCTACAGGAGCATTAAGGTTACAGTGTACCTTCAGATCGAAAATTTATTGAAAATTTTTTTTGGCGTCAAAATAAAGTTTACACAATGAACTTTGAACCAAAAAAAAATATCGAAAAATAGTGAAAATTGACGAAGAAATGACGGTATAACTTTTGTGGGCGGAGTTTGTTTATATAGCGATACGTTTTTTTAAGCGCTGATTTCTCAAAGTTAATTTTCGCTTGTTGGGGACACTTTATAGAGCTACAACTCAAAGGGAATTTGTCCGATTTTCCTCAAATTTGGCCAGAAGCTAGGCTAACATATAATCAACAAAAACGTGTGGCGAATTTCTTAATTCCGAAAACTTTTTCGTCAAGAGCCATTTCCGTGCGATCATTCCAATTTTTTTCTCCCCTTTTCGAAAATATTCTATAACTTTTCACTGCAATTGAATATGGGAAATCGCCGACACGTTTTTTTAGCGCTTCGTGTCCGGAAATCCGAGAACAAATCAAATTAGCAAAATACAATAATCGCTTTGAGTTATAGCGTTTTAAAGCTGATTCGGACGTTCGAATTTAGACGTCGTAAAAAATTCGACAACTCATTTTATTACCAAATGGTTTCCATATTTAGATAGCCAGCTCTTTAAGCTTTAATTTGATATCTGGGTTTAGGTATATTAAGTGTAATCTTAAGACGCTAGAGCTGTTATACTGGAAACACCCCCGAAGGTACACTGTAACCTTAAGTGCTTTGGGAAGTCTTGGAATTGATAAAATTTTTGTTAAAGGAATTACAATACCGTTTAATTTTCTTCCTCAACTTAAAAAATTAAAAGCATTAACACAAGGACAAATAAATTTATTGGAAAAAGGTATACAAAGTGGTAACGGTATAACATTTAAACCTACTCAAAGACAGATAAATGGAACAATTGCTACAATCGGAATTCCTATGGCTACCGAATTAGTTTCTAAACTTTTTGGAAAAGGATTACAAGTACCAAAAAGAGATGGAAACGGATTAGCGGTAAGCCCGAAACCTGGTAATTTTTATCCATACTATCCTCCACCTTTTTACGGATCATGGGGTGAAGGTGTGGGTAAAAAGAAATCATTATAAAACCTAAATTTAAAGATAAACCGCTAAGTAATTTTGACCTCCTTGAATGGATAAATTATTTAAAAATACCTGATTTCAAAGGTATTTTTTCAGGAGATAGTATAAATCATATACATAAAACAGGTTGTTGTATAATTAATCTTGATGATAAAATAGGGGGCGGTACACATTGGGTAGCAACATTTGTAAAAAATAAAAATCTTATCTATTATTTTGATTCATTTTGTTCACCACCACCACAAGATTTCATTGATTATGCTAATAACTTACGTATGGAATATCAATATAATATCGGTTACCCATTTCAAGCTATAAAATCAGTAAGATGTGGTTATTATTGTTTATATTTTCTTGATAATATTTATAAAAAATCATTTTATGATTGCTCAAGTAAACTCAAAATTGATAATCAAAACTATAATGAAAAATTAAATAAAAAATATTTTGTGTAAGCGTGTTTAAAATTAAAAGTTTTTATTATACAAATCGTATAATAAAATGGAGCCGCTAACACAAAACACGTTTTGTGTCAAGGAAAAAATAAAAACTGGTTGTACTGGGCATGAACCATCCGGTTATATGACAGCCAAAAATGGAAGGCCTATGTACTGGTGTACTTGCGCTAATTGCGGTATAAAGAAAACCCGTTTCGTTAAGAGTTCGGGAAACTAGTTGGGCCCGCCTCGGGGGCGGGCTTTGGCGAGATGGCTATGGACGGTCTGACTATGCATGCGTTGCCTTGGTTAGCGAAAAAGACTGTGGAAATGGGCCGTTATGGTGCAAGTGAGCTGCTGAGAAATAAAAATATGCAAACCAAGGCGGTTAATTTCGCTCTTGACAAAGCAAAACCATTCATTGAAAATACTGCCTCTCAAATGCTGAATGAATTGTCAACTAAGATCAGGCCGGGCAAAAAATATAAAACTGATCGAGCTGATTTAGATGGAGGTAAATTAGATGTTCATTCATTAATAGGAAAGCTGCCAAGACCAAAGAAAGGATTCACTCCTGGGCAATATAAGTATATGGGGCCTTATAATCCCCTGAATGAACAGTTAAAATACGATCCTGAAACTGGAAAAATTCTCGAATGGTATGACCAGCCGTATAACAAAGTGGATGAAATATCAGCTCGGCATGACGTTTGTTATGATCGCGTTAAAACAGGCAAAACCAACAAGGGAGATTGTGTCCGGCAGATGGTTTCTGAACTTGATCAGATTCCCTACGGTGAAATGCCAAAATGGGGGCAAGCGGCGAGATTCATTATCAACACGAAGCAAAAGCTTGGACTGGGAAACGGACAAGGCCGCCGAGTAGATGGCAAGAAAAGCTTGCAGATGAGCTGCATAAACCCATAAGACGACCTTGTTGAAATGCAGAAATTTAGCAGGTGGAATAAGGGATATCGATATCTTCTCATGGTGTTAGATGTTTTCAGTAAATACGGTTGGATATTACCGCTGAAGGATAAAAAAGGAAAGAGTGTCGCAGAAGCGTTCAAATCGCTATTCAAGGAAGGAAGAAAACCGGAAATGATTTGGGTGGATAAGGGTAAAGAGTATTACGATAAGAATATGAAAGAACTGTTGGACAAAAATAAGATAGTAATGTACTCTACTGAAAATGAAGAAAAATCTAGTGTTTGTGAAAGATGATACCGTACAATGAAAAACAAAATGTGGAAGCAGTTTACCGTTCAAAACAATACCAAGTATCTTGATATGTTACCGAGGCTTGTGGCAGAATACAATAATACGAAGCATCGAAGCATCGGCATGACGCCTGCGGAAGCATCGAAGAAAAAGAACGAAGGTGCTGTTTATTTAAAACTCTATGGTAAGGTGAAACGTTCGTACAAAAAACCAAAATTTCAAGTTGGGGATAAAGTTCGAATATCAAAATACAAACGCCCTGTTTTCGATAAAGGTTACACACCAAATTGGACTAAAGAAACATTCGTTGTTGATGCAATTAAATACACTAACCCTATAACTTATAAACTGAAAGATGAGCTGGGTGAGGAGATAACGGGTTCTTTTTATGAACCAGAACTGCAAATGACTTCGTCAAGTGTTCAAAACGTTTACCGTATTGAGAAAGTAATTCGACGAGACGATCGAAAAGGTAAAGCGCTAGTGAAATGGAACGGGTATAGCGATAAATTCAACTCTTGGGTAGATCTGAAAGATCTCAAAGATCTGCGGTGAAAAATGGATTTAAAAAATATTTATTATATATAAGATCAAGCAATGGCAACATATATGACTCTTCAAGAATTGAGAAAAATGGCTGCTGGAAAGAAAATCAAATACTACACCAAACTATCCAAAGTGGAACTGGTGAAAGCGTTAAATCTCGACGAAACACTCGTATGTACCGTCAAAAGCAAAGGAAGTATTAATAACAAATTCAGACACTAAAAAAATTTTGAGGTGTAAAAGTATTTATCAGTGTTCAAAATTGTCGGTTCAATTCAACATTACCTAAGAGCTGGCACAGAGTTAATGGATAAAGACGGAAACAAAATCAGATTATCTTTCGCTTGAAAAAAAGCTTTTTTTTCATTTCATGAACGTGAAATGAAATTAAAAAATGAATTTCAAAATATATTTCTTATATACAAGGTAATGGATTCACAAACTGTTCAACAGCTTAGGATAATTGCGCGGGAATATGGTTTGAAAGGTTACTCACGCTTGAGGAAGGCGGCCTTAGTCAACCTTATCGAAGAGTATGTGAGCACCCACCCACCACGCGGTATTGTTAATTTTATAGATGAACCAAGGTCACCATCTCCACCCCAAAGAAGAAGAAAAAGCCAACCCTCTCCACAACCACTAGACCACGAAGAAGAAGATACTCATCAATCAGAATCTGATAAAGATTCTGAACGTAAACGAAATAAGAAGAGACAAAAGAAACTAAAGACCCGTCTAACAAAGAAGAAGGACAAGACCGTAGATAGTAGTTATGTTACGACTGAAGATACTCTTCAATCGACAAATAATAAGAAGAGACAAAAGAAACTAAAGAGGGAGGCTGCCCGTCTAACAAAGAAAATCAACCGTGCACAAAACAAACGTGGCGTGTTGTTCTTACAAGAAAAACTAAACCAAGTTTTGAAAAAGATCAATAATCGAGGATTACCATATGAGATAATCAAGATAGGTGAGAATACAAGCAATAAGTTCAAATCGTTTTTCGACATATTCAATGTTAAAATAGTAAACCCTCGTGAAATATTCGATGTTGATAAATTATTGTTAGAAATAGCGCTCAGAGTAATAAAAGAGTGAGGGTTACAAAACGGTGACAAGATTCGATGGATACTTAGTCACCCGAGTTGGCAAAAACCGGTCAGTACAAAACGAATCACAATCACAGATCAACTTGGGTTGGATCTGGTCGATGAAATAGCTAGATTCGTTGAATACAAGGATGTGCCGCTTCCCGAGGTCAAAATTGAAATTCAGTCGATAAAGGTTCCCCGGGGTAAGGGTCGATTAAGTGTAACAAAATTAAATGCCGGCACCAAAAAGAGTATAATCACAATCAAAAATAATGACTCAACCTGCCTTGCGCGATCAATAGTGACGGCTCTCGCAAACATAAATAAATGTAAATGGACAGAATCTCAGCTAAAGGATGGGTTCAATAAGTCGAAAAAACTGCAGAAAGATGAAGCTATTAAACTTCATAAAGAAGCTGTAGTTGAAATTAATGAGGAATATGGAACGGGTCTGGAAGATGTAAAGAAATTCGCGGAACATCTTAAGGTTCAGATAAACATTGTACACGGTGATCAGTTCAATGATTTGATTTTCACTACTAAAAATGAACATGATGGACAGATGATATACCTTTACAAAAACAAAAAAAACACTTCGACGTTATCACAAGTATGCCAGAGTTCTTAAGCAAAAAATATTATTGTCACACCAGTAAAAAATCGTATACAAAACGCGATTGTCATAGGTGCCCCGCAAAGTGTGTAGCATGCTTTAAGTACTTTCCAGATGGGAAAAAGTGCTCTTATAAAGCAATTCCATGCGAAAAGTGCAATAGGTCTTTCTTTGGAATAGAGTGTTTTGTGGAGCATAAGCGTGAAAGAGCCTCAGGGGTTAAAAGCGATATTGTGTGTGAAAAAGTAGGTAAATGTCTGAAATGCGAGCGTACAATTTCAACTTCAGAAATTGGTGGCCTAAAGAATCACATCTGCGGATATTCGAAGTGTAATAATTGTGGGGAGTACTGTGATATGTATGAACATTTTTGTTACATGGCCGAAAAGAGCTGTAAGGGTGGAAATTGTCAAGGTCGAGGATGTAATAAATACACTTTCTATGATTTCGAAGCAGTTCAGGAGACTGGTGTGCATGAGGTCAATTGGATGGACTGTGAAGATTTTTATGGAAATAAAAATACATTTGAGACGCTCGACGACTTTTGTAAATTTATTTTTAACAATGAGCATAAAGGGTATACCTTCATAGCTCACAATGCAAAAAGTTACGATGCTCAGTTTATTCGAAATAGGTGTATAGAAAACAGTGTGGAACCCTATTGTATTTACAACGGTACAAAGATTGTCTATGGAGGTTGAGGGCGTTAGGTTTATTGATTCATTAAACTTTGTCGCTGCACAGCTATCTGAATTCCCAAAGACATTTGGTTTGACAGAGTTGAAAAAGGGGTATTTTCCACATTATTTCAACAAAAAGTGCCACCAAAACTATGTAGGACCGATTCCTAGTAAGAAACACTATGTTTATGATCAGATGAGATCTTCAGCGAGAAAGGAATTCCTAAAATGGTACCAAGCGCGGGTTGATGAAAACTATGTGTTTGACTTCAAGAAGGAATTGAGAGAGTACTGTAGAAGTGATGTAGACATCCTCAGAAGAAGTATGTTGATTTTTCGAGAAGAGTATATCGAGTTAGGTAACATCGACCCCCTTCAATATATAACCATTGCATCTGTATGCATGACCATGTACAGAAGTAACCACATGCCGTGCTATGTTATCGATGTTGTAAAGGAAATTACACGTGGAGAGACCTGCAGTAAACGTAGCATTGCATGGTTAGATTGGATTTCTCAGAGAGATGGCGTTAACATAAAACACGCTCTGAGCGGTAGTGAAGTAACTTTACCAGATATTGGAAAGGTTGATGGTTTCTGTGGGAACACAGTCTATGAATTTCAAGGATGTTTTTGGCACGTTTGTTAGAAGTGTTATACATGTGACACAATCAACACAAAAAATCAGATGGATATGTTAACTCTAAGAAAGAGGACGGTAGCGAAAAACGATAAAATTAGAGCTGCCGGGTATGATCTCGTTGAGATTAGGAATGTGAACTGAAAAAGGAGAAAAAGTTTAGTAAATTTCTCAAAACATGGAACTGGGAATTTGTGGGGCCTCTTAATCCTAGGGACGCATTTTTTGGTGGACGAACAAATGTGACGAAACTGACCTACAAATTAAAAAAAGGTGAGAAAGGTAAATATGTCGACTTTGTTAGTTTATATCCAGCGGTTCAATTCTACAAGGATTATCCAATAGGTCACCCTACAAAAATATTTGAGCCTCCTCAAGAGTACGATAAGGAGTGGTTTGGTTTTGTGAAATGTAAAGTTTAACCTCCAAGAGGTCTTTATCACCCTGTGTTACCGGTAAAAATAAAATGCGGTACGGCTGAAAAGCTGCTATTTCCGCTCTGTAGAGTGTGCGCTGAAAATAAGATTCAGAAATTTACACATACAGATAATGAACGATCATTCATCGGCACATGGTGCACAAATGAATTGAATGTGGCGATTTGTAAAGGGTACAAGGCACTAAACATATACGAGGTGTGGCATTTCGAGGGTAAAACCGCTGACCTTTTCAAGGATTATGTAAGAACATTCATGAAAATCAAGATGGAATCCAGTGAACTGAAGACTGGAGAAGGTTGTACATATAAAAGTGTTGATGAGTACCGGTCAATTGTAAAATCAAAATTAGGAATCAACCTTGGTGAAATTAAGTACAATCCTGGAAAGAGGGCAATCTCAAAGTTGTCTCTGTGTAGTTTATGGGGAAAGTTTGGTCAACGTAATAACTTGAATCAGACTGTGTACGTCACTGAACCATCCGAATTTTACAAGATCTTGCTAGATGAAAGCATAGACGATCTGAACATTCAATTCACAAACGATGACATGATTGAAATGACTTACAACTTGAAAGACCAGTTCGTTGACAATAGTAATAACACAAACATATTTATTGCTGCTTTCACAACCAGTCACGCTAGAACGATGTTGTATAGAGTCTTGGACACCCTCGGTGATCAGGTTCTCGGTTTTGACACCGATAGCTGTTGGTATATCGAACGTGAAGGGGGTCCGCGTATCGAAACAGGTGACAGCCTCGGTGATCTATTAACCGATGAGTTAAACGGAAATTATATTACGAATTGGTGCGGTTCTGGTCCAAAATCATACAGTTATAGTACAAGTGATAGAAAGATGGAATGTAAGGTCAAAGGTTTCACCCTGAATCACGAAAATAGTCAATATATAAATAAAAAAACCATGAGACAAATCATCGAAGGGCAAAAGCGTCGAATAACAACTGTTAACGAACGAGCGATAACTCGGGAGCCCTCTACAAAACAGATTGTAAATAGGTAACAGGAAAAAGACTTTCGGCTGTGTTATGATAAACGGTGTAAGGTAAAGACTGAATCGGATATCGAGACGTTATATAATTATAGTTATATAATTATTATTGACGAAACGTCAATAATATAACATGTGTCACTGAATTATAATGTTTTATCGATAATGCCGTATAGTGGGTTTTCATTACAAAAAATTATCGATAAATCACTATAATATAAATGGCTGTCACTAAATTATAGTGATTTATCGATAAAGTATACTTTGTGATATTAAACAAATGAAATTGTTATAATTTGCATATTTCATTTATTTCACGTGTCTGCCACCAATATCATGATTTTATTAAAAGCTTTAAAATAATCTGTAACTCTACAGATCAGCTTCTGTTTTGTTATATTGTCTAACCTTTATTATTTTCAATTACATTACTTTTCCCTGCCTCGAATAGCGTTTTTGCTAATTTGCAGAGGAACTGTACTTAAGTTTATATATCTAATAAAGTTTTGTTTGTTTGTATAGAAGTGCCGTATAGTGGGTTACATAACTACTAATGGATGAAAAATTAAATGCCCCAGGTTTATCTGTAAGACAGAAAAAAGGAATTATTGATAAATACAGCGGATGGGCAAACCATAGAAAAAATCAACTGAAAGGGTATAAGGCAAATATCACAAAAGACTTCAATCGAGGTGAAATAGAAGAAGGGTAAATGACCTATTGCATAAAAAGATAGATGGATATTTTCAAGTATTTTTTATATTTTCAAGTTATAAATGACTTCCTCTATCATTATAATAAGAAGAGAGAAACATTGAAAGGCTCGGGAATCAGTAGAACTGGAGTCAGGAGCCGAAAAAGAGGTGGATCCATCCGTTTTTTCTCCAATCCAGAAGAACTTCCCCAGAAACTTGAAGTCATCGTCGGCTCCATCCTTGTTGGGAATACAATGCAAACAACGACTTGAGAAATACTGGAGTTGCAATTCTTGACATTCTTCTGAAAGAAGCATTGATCAATAAAGCCCAGCATGAGAAAATCTATAAAAACTATTTCAAACTATAAAATGAAACAAAAAGAAATTGTTTTATCATCATACGCCAACAAGGTGGGCGGCAACAGGCCTGAAATTTCACAACAAAATTTAATTGGCCAATTGTTTTGGACCCAAATGAACAATATGTTGTTGGGCTTAACAGAATTATCAATATGAGTTTTACGAAAGGACAACAACAAAGAAGGAATCCACGCAGGATTTTAAATCTACTGCAGTATTGCCCTATATCAAAGGTGTATCAGAGGTTCTTCGCCGCTGCCTACAACAACAAGGCGTACGCACTGTTTTCAAATCTGACACAACTCTCAGGTCACACTTAGTACGACCTAAGGACGTCCTCGACTCTAATAAACAGGACGGTGTTGTCTACAAGATTCCTTGCGAATGCGGCAAAGTGTATATCGGAGAAACAGGGAGGTCTATGCATGAAAGGATAAAAGAACACGATAGAGACATACGGCTTGCTCGTACTCAAACCTCCGCGGTTTCAGAACACGCTAACAAGACCGGGCATTTTCCTATTTGGGACGAGGTTAAGTTTATTGACCGTGACCCACACTGGTACACCCGTAGAGTTAAAGAGGCCATCCACATAAGACTTCATCCTAATAACATCAACAGAGATAGTGGAATTGAAATTCCCGAAGCGTGGATGCCTACAATCAAGAAGCATAACAGCCGACCGATATCAAATCGGACCGGAGAGGGAACAACATCTTTTCGGAATAATAATGAGGATCGAAATGCACCAATAGCAACAAGGCAACGTGCTACATTAGCGACACGTAACCAATCGACCTCATCGCCTGATGAAGACTAGCAGTAATAGCAGTCGAAACGTCGCGATCAACATCTTAAAGTGACTCCATCGTGAGACAAACGAAAAATCGTTTACCTATCTATAACATCAATGCTGGGTACAATAATCAGCTGATCAGGTTCAGCTCTGACGGCGGGAAAACATTTGAAGATATCACTTTTCCAGAGGGGGTTTGGGAGTATAAAGAAATTAATAATTTTATTCACAGCTCCACGGTCCAGTCCCTGGGGAAAAGGATAAATATCCAATCAACCTGGTTTTTAATCCCACAACCTTCAGAGTAACAACACTGGATGAAAATTATCAACTGGATTTGATGCAAAGTAATTTCTATGATCTTATAGGTTTTGATAAAAAGATTTTGAAAGGCAAAATAAATGTTGGCCCCAGGACGCCAAATCTGAGTCAAGATACTGATATGTTGAATGTTCATTGTGATTTGACAAATGATTCGCTTTTTGATGGGCAAGAGAGTGATATCATTTATTCCTTTTCAACATCTGTTCTGAGGCCATCATATAGTTTTACCCTTGAACCCAGGAGAGTAACATATAACCCTGTGAATAAAAACACAATAAGCTCCATTCGAATTTCCATCACTGATGGAAAATGCAGATTTGTCAACCTGAATGGGGTTGATACAGCTTTCTCACTTTTATTGAAAAAGGTAATAAAATGAAAAGTTATGAATTTTCTCGTTATTATAACCCCAAATTAAGGCGGTTTGTTTTCGGACACAAAGGAACAGGTTCGATTGTAGATAATATTTTTAAACCAATGAGAGCGGTGGCATCAGCCGTTTTCAAGAAATTCGCGAAACCCGTTGCGAAAAAAGCATTGGAATCAGGTATTTCTCACGCTGGAGATAAACTAGGCAAAAAATGGTAGAAAAATCTGGTGATCTGATAATGAAAAAACTGGGAAATATGAGAAAAAGTGGGAGACAACCAACACGTGCCAAGGCGTCAAGTGCCAAGGCACCGGTCCCTGCGTCAACTTCAGGCCGCCGGGGTGGTCCGGCCTCCGGAGAGAGTGCTGATGAAATATTGAACAGATTAATATCTGGGCAAGGAATTCGAAAAAGAAAATAAAATAATATAAAATGGCTTTTCGATCGAATGAATATTTACAAAGAAATGAATTAGTACGCTTCCAGCTGGATGATGCAATCAGAGCTCCAGCTAATGGGCAACATCAAACTTAAAATGGTTATAAATTTACAATTAATGACAGATCGGCATTCTATGATTGGTACAATGCTTATTTTGAAGTGTAATTTCAACTTCAGAAATTAGCAGACGGAACGAGATATAACGCTGAAAGAATAACCGTAATCAATGGTGCTCATTCCTTGATTAAGCATATGATGATTAAATCAGCAGGAAAGATTGTTTATAATACTGATAATCTGCATAAAGTTACTTTCACTGAAAATTTGTTAGAATACTCCAATGACTTCAGTAGATCAGTAGCCAGGAACAGTTTATGGTATTTAGATACTAATGCAATAACAGCTAATACTAATACAGGATTTGAAGCTCGGCGAGTGATTACTCGAGATTTTCAAAACACTAATGCGATTATTCCCCTGAATCGTTTTTCCTTTTTCGAAGAGTTGGAAGATAAAATGCTTGTGCCCATGCAGCTGCAATTTGAGATTACCCTTAATGATGATGGGGAATTAATTCATATGGCGAATGGTGTTGATGCTGGAAGAGTTGTTGTGAATAGGTTATTGCTTTGGATTCCCAGATTAACACCCAAAGATTCTCTTTATGACAAATTTGTCAGTTCATTCCTGAAAGAAACGCAATGGAAATATTTAAGGGAAATGTATCAACAATCAGCTCCTACGCAGTCATCAGGATTTTTCCAAATATCTGCAAGTATTGATAATGTTAAGCATATTTTTGTTTATTTGAAAAGAACAGCCCCACCCAATGATGATCCTGCAGAAGATAACCCTTATCTTATGGACACTTTCAAGCTGAATGGGGGA
Organism: Cladopsammia gracilis; assembly: GCA_022457155.1. Taxonomy (NCBI): domain Eukaryota; kingdom Metazoa; phylum Cnidaria; class Anthozoa; order Scleractinia; family Dendrophylliidae; genus Cladopsammia; species Cladopsammia gracilis. The sequence continues at coordinate 91,541 of JAJGOT010000750.1, read as the reverse complement.
GATAACGGCTCATTCTTGTTGAAATGTCTATTAGAGTATGGCAATGGGGTTTTTTACCCGGAAACAGAGTATGACAGTGAATCAAAAGTAAGAATATTCCAGGATGTCATGTCTTACGCAATGAGGAAAAATGACTATAACACTGGAACACAATTGAATTTAGCCAATTTCAATTCTCTTTATGGATTGATTTATTTCGATCTGACTTATCAAATTGAAAAACCGACAAGAGATCCCAAACAGTTGATATTCAGATATCGATTGAACGCGGATGCAGCCGCAAACTTTAATGTACATGCGATAGTTCTCTATGAAGAAACGGTGAAAATTGATAAAATTGGAAATGAATTGGTTATCGCGTAAGCGAGTAGTCGCATAAGCGCGTAGTCGCAAAATAGAAAATGATATGTTATTAAAATGACAACATATCCATATAAAGTAAATTTATCTGAAGGACAAAAAGGAAAGCTTGCAAGAGCATACTGAACAAACAGTCCTATCACACTTAGATTAAATTCAAATCAAACAAGCGGAAGTGATGAGCTGATGCTTACATCCAATCAAATTAAAAGAATCATCAAAGCGACATCCTTTGGAAACGGGGTAGAGATTAAAATATCGAAAACACAAATAAGAAAGGTGCTGAGACAAGGCGGAAGTTTATTTTCTGCTGTTATTCCCTTAGTGAAAACATTAGCACCCACCCTTGGTAAAACACTTGGGTTATCAGCATTAGCTGGTTTAGCGAGTGAAGGAGCAAGTCAAGTCGTTAAAGCAATAAGCGGCAAAGGACAAGCCAGACCGCCCCGGCGGTCTGCGGTGGGTGGTTACACCTCCGGTGGTTTTCTCATCCCGCAAGATAAAATTCAAAAACTGATTGACTATAAACATTTGCTGACAAATAAACAGAAACAACAAATTTTGAATGCCCTTTAATCAGGAGGTCGATTAGAGATAAGGCCAACACCAAAACAGTCTGGTGGATTGTCGGGAAGCGTGCTGGCAAGTATTGGTATTCCGTTGGCTCTTGACATGGTTAAAAACATGTTTGGAAAGGGGGCACCGCGCGTGGGCCGACCAAAAGGAAAAGGCCGCGGTGCGCCGCGTGTGGGCCGGCCAAAAAGGAAAGGCGCACCAAGATTGGGGGCGGCCCCTTTGGGGGCGTATCCGTTTCAACCACCCCCATTTATTGGCAACTGGGGACGAAATACTGTTGGGATGGGGAATAAAATAAAATCAAAGAAAGGAGCGCGAGGAAAGGGGCTTCTGTTAGGGCCAAACAGTCCTTTCAACAGCATTCCACTAGTGGGGGCAATATTGTAAAGCCTAAATCGGACCGCCGCAATTCGCGAACAAACCGCTGAGTAATATTGATCTGTTGAACTGGATAAAATATCTTAGAATTCCAAATTTCAAAGGGATATATGCAAGAGATGAATTTATGCCCAGAAAACATAGCCCATGCATCTTGAATCTCGATTCGCTTAAAAATGCAGGAACGCATTGGGTTTGCTGCGCTCCTTCGCATGACGGGAAATTCGTGTGGTATTTCGATAGTTTTGGGATGGGATATCCCAAAGAATTTACAAGTGATGAGAAATACATACTCTGGAACACAACTCAGTATCAAAACATAAACAGTGTCCTTTGCGGATATTATTGCCTTTATTTCCTTCATCAATGGTCACTCGGAAAAGATTATTATGATATTTTAAGGCCTTTGAGTTTAACTGATACCATGTTCAATGAAAAATTCATAAAAGAATATTTCGATTAAAAATGAAATCATATTGTGTGAAGGAGAAACGAGAAACTGGCTGTGTGCCGTCCGTTGGATCTATGACTGCAAAAAATGGAAAGCCGATGTGGTTTTGCCATTGCGCATCATGCGGAATAAAAAAGACAAGATTTGTCAAACGGGGAAACTAGTGCGGCCCCCGCAAGGCGGGGGCTATGGCGGAGCGGGTTCCGTTGAATTAGCATTAACAGGTGTCGCTCATGCGCTGCCTTGGATTGGGAAGAAGACTTTTGAAATGGGCCGTTATGGAGCAAGTGAATTGTTGAGAAACCGAAACACTCAAAGGAAAGCATTGGATTTTGCGCTGGAAAAAGCAAAACCATTTCTTGCCAAGACAGCTTCGGATATGATGGATCAACTGAGTACGGCGATTAGACCAAACAGAAAAAATAAAACAGATCGGAAAGACCTTGATGAAAGTGGGCTGGATGTTCATAAATTAATTGGGAAACTGCCAAGACCAAAGAAAGGTTTCACCCTCCCGGGTCATAATTATACAGGGCCCTATAACCCAATCGATAAACAAGTTAGATTCGATGAAAACACTGGAGAAATTCTCGAAATTTATCAGCAACCCACGGGAAAAACCTATGCAGTTGCTATGCAGCATGATGTGGATTATTCAGTCTGCGCAAAGAAACCGACCCGCGTCAGTGTAAAAACAAAGCCGACAGGAAAAAGGTCGCCGCTTTAGACGCGATTCCATGGAATCAGCGACAGTGGGGTCATGCTTTAGCTAGAAATGTAATCGATGGAAAACAAAAACTTGGTTTAAGAGTTTCAAAAAACGGCAGAAGATTTTGAGTGTTTGCTGGTCACAGGCCGCCGGGGCGGCCTGGTCTCAAAATCTGGCAAACGAGTTACACCAGCCAATCAGACGGCGCTTTCCAAAGCGAAGAGTCATTGCCTATGGGATTGATAACATCTGGGCGACTGATTTAGTCGAGATGGGGAAATATTCAAAGTGGAACAAAGGAATCAAATACCTCCTGATGTTGATCGATGTCTTCTCAAAATATGGTTGGATTCGACCCTTGAAAGACAAACGAGGACAATCAGTCGCCGATGCTTTTAAATCCATATTTGACGCGAAGCGAAAACCGAAAATGCTTTGGACTGATAAAGGAAGTGAGTTTTTTAACAGAACAATGAAAGATCTCTTTGATAAGCATGGCACAACTTTATATACGACGGAAAATGAAGAGAAATCGTCTGTTGTCGAACGCTGGAAAAAAGACGATGAAACGAAAACTCTTTGAGATGTTTAGCGCTAACAATAATACGGTATACTTTACCAAACTAGCCAAGTTAGTGAATAATATAATCATAGTTTTCATTCGAGCATTCGAATGACTCCTGCAGAGGCGAGCAAACAGAAAAATCAAACAAAGGTTTTCGCTAATTTATACGAAGACCTGATTTATGCTAAACGCAACCCAGCAAAATTCAAGGTCGGCGACAGAGTTAGAATATCAAAATATAAGCGAAAAATATTCGACAAAGGTTTCACGCCGAACTGGACAGAAGAGATATTTGTTATCGACGAAATATTGAACACAAACCCCGTGACATACAGGTTAGTCGATCTGTTGGGAGAAAAAATAACCGGATCGTTTTATGAAGCAGAACTACAGCCTACTGGGCAGGATGTTTTTCGCATTGTCCGAGTGAATTATATACACCTAACTCATGGTATGAAAACAGACAGATATAATTTCGATATTTCGATACTTGTTACATACGGAATTCTTTTGCGGTCACTTGTGATCTTTTGCTTTGGTGCCGTGAGGGGAAAACAAGACGCATAATCTAACACTTCTTCGGCCAGAATAACGTCTGTTTGTTCAAAGCCGGCTGGACCTGTAATGTGTGGAAAACTGAATTAAAGATATAACAGTTATTGATATGATTCATCATTCGTGGAAGGAGGAATAATATGAGGGCCGAAATTTAAATGCATTAGTAATCTTATCAAGTGACATCAGACATATTGTAATAACCGTTTACTATTTGTAAGGAAAAGCCCGCCAAAAAGGTCATGTTTTACACTTCGATCTCAAAATGTTCTCAATAGACCTTTCGAGATATTAAAATTCCTACCTGGCTTTCAGGTTTAGTGGAATAAAAGAAAAGTAATGACGTCGAGGTTCACGGATGGATAATTGATTTCCGGTTATTCTTTTATTCCCCTAAGGTCCCTAAGCCTTCAGCTACAGTATTCCGTTGTAAACAATATTTAGGCTTAACTTGTTAACATGTGACTAAAGATTTTACTTTCTTTTTTAACTTGCTTTAGAATGAATGCGATATAAAGATGGTACAATATGTCTAATTTCTGTATAATTAACAATTATGAGAATTACATGTTATTTTTATTTATTTATTTATTTATTTATTTTTTTGCTTTCCCAGGTTGAGCTGCAACTGCTTGGGCGGGAACAAGAGAATTTCTTTGCTTAATTGCCGAAAGCGACGATGATTAGCATAGGTCAATTCGACAGACAGTAGTAGAAGTACAAAAATATAGTAACTGCAATATTTGTTTTGCCGGAGAGGCTGAAAACATCTTAGTGTTGTTAATGTTGTTAATGATTCTTTTAATGTTTCAAATATATATATATATATATATATATATATATATATATATATATATACACCCTTTTGCAAAAATATTGACACTTAAAAATATATATAAATATATATTCGTCCTTTGTGTTTATATCGCTTACGTGATGACAGGCGGCAAATAGTTTTTAAGGTGGGTACAGTAGCATTTTACAAACTCTATTGTACCCACCTCGAGAACTGTTTGCCGCCTATCGTCACGTATGCGATATAAACACGAAGGACGAATATATATTTCTATATATTTTGAGGTGTCAATATTTTTGCAAAAGGGTGTATATATATATATCAGTGCTATTCAAACATATCATCGAGAAAATTAAACACAAAAGTTAGAGTTGCTATGTTTTTAAAGGCATCAGATGATGCTTCTTTTATCAGCAAACGCCTTTACTTCTACTGTTCTCACAAGGAACATGGAAATTTCCATATTCTTTTCCTTAGAACATGCTGATGTCCTTTCCTTTTCAGTGACTCAGAAATGCAAAGGAACATGGAAATTTCCATGTTCCTTCGGGCTACTAAACGTAAGCTTAGATGTTTTGTAAAAGCTTCGCATTTTCAATTGGCTATAAAAGGAAAAGAAACCGAAAATGCTTTGGACTGATAAAGGAAGTGAGTTTTTTAACAGAACAATGAAAGATCTCTTTGATAAGCATGGCACAACTTTATATACGACGGAAAATGAAGAGAAATCGTCTGTTGTCGAACGCTGGAAAAAAGACGATGAAACGAAAACTCTAAACGTAAGCTTAGATGTTTTGTAAAAGCTTCGCATTTTCAATTGGCTATAAAAGGAAAAGAAACCTAATCACTAGCTCTATTCCTACAAGAGACACCATTCTGCCCGAAGGTACACAATTTTTGAGTCAACGGAAAAAGCGACAAAATATTTTCATTTGCCTTTTTGCAATAGTCTACCTTTTTACTGAACTTATTGACATGCACAAAGCTCTTGTTGTTTCTCATACTTTACATCCACATATACACTGCACATAAAAATTGGCTGTTTAAAAACATTGCCAGTAAATCAATTTTAATCCCTAATGAAAATCGTTGCAATATATTTTAGTTCTGTTTAAATATCAATAAATAAAAATAGTAAATATTTTGAACCTTCGTACATCTTTCCCAAATTTTCGATTGATAAGAAAATCTCTATTGTTATGCTATACAAGGCATTGCTACTAAAATACTATGAATACAAAAATAGAAAAATTAACTAAGTAAAAGGGCTCTCTAGTCAAGACAGATTGAATATAAGTAGTTTTGCCACCGCCATCCCTCCTTACAATTTCCTCCGTAGCAACCAAATTCGCCTCCTCATTCGCTTAATACAATCAAGTTGAAGTTTCCCCTCAGTAAGATGAAGACTATTTTGAACACATACGCTAGATTAACATGAAAATTATTTACATTCACACTCGTGATTATTATGTTGCTCACGACTTTTATTGATTTAGTGGATCCTAAAAGAGCCCTTAACGGTCCTCTATGACTGCAATGTCTAACTCAATGTCTAACTAAGATTAGACCTACAGGTATTTTCAATCTTTCAACTTCAATAGACCATTAAGCAGCTTTACACATATTACCTATCACATCTTTACTACATTTACCTATCAAAGGCACCCAACTTTTCCAATTCTTGTTGTTGTTTTTTATTAACCTTACGTTCTCTCGTATTAACGAGATGGCTTTAAGAGCCCTTTGATTTAGGTTTATAGCAGAGTTGTTTTTCAACTATTTTAGAGGTATGACCTCATCGCCTGACAGATTGTTTCTTATCTGGGATTTATTGTTTCTGTGGTTTTAAGCACAGATAAAATGTACACATGTTAAATAAAAAGAGACATTTTTCGCGCTCGGTTCGCTTTTTGAGTTTTATAGCTGACATTGCGCGCTACGAACGCGCTCGACGAAGCTAAGAAATTTCACCCTGTATCTTTGTCTGCTTTTTGAGGTTTATAACAATGTTGTTTTGAAATTGTTTTAGAGCTATGAGGTCATCGCCTAATAGATTGTTTGTTATCTAGGATTTATTGTTTCTGTGGTTTTAACCACAGATAAAAATCTACACATGTTAAATAAAAAAACACGCGACTTTTTGCACGGAAAGTTTGTTATGAGTGGTTTTAATGAGGTCCACGCAGCTATAAAACGTAGCGAATACAAGCTAAAAACTACTGATCCTGTAGTTCTTATATCGTACACACGAACGTTGGAGGAAATGTTGTTTTCAAGTTATATTTTCCCATCGACTTAAGCTTTATGCTTTTTGTTTCTTGTGTGGATGTGTGGTAGAACTCATCGCCTGACAGATTGTTTCTTGTCTGGGATTTATTGTTTCTGTGGTTTTAAGCAATGCTATAGTTCATATAACGTACACACGAACGTTAGAGGAAATATTGTTTTCAAGTTATATTTTCCCTACTACTTCCCTTACATGTATTAGCTAGAATTAAAGCCTTATGCTTTTTGTTTCCTGTGTGGATGTGTCGGAAACGTTCTACGCTCGTTGCGTCTTATGCTCTAGAAATTTCACACTGTATCTTTGTCCTCTTTTTGACGTTTATAGCTGATATTTTCCGCCCTCGACGAAGCTAACAAATTTCACCCTGTATCTTTGTGCACTTTTTGAGGTTTATAGCAGAATATTTTTCAACTGTTTTAGAGGTATGGTCTGACAGATTGTTTCGATGTTATCTACGATTTATTGTTTCTGTGGTTATAAGTTCAGATAAAATGTACACATGTTAAATGAAAAGAGACATTTTTCGCCCTCGACGAAGCCTAATAAATTTCACCCTTTATCTTTGTCCGCTTTTTGACTGAGTCAAACTTCCAATATGACCAAAAAGAGATTGCGGGATTTCCCCCCCTGATAAAATAGAAGTCCGTTTGCGGGTGAACATTTTAAGTTCTTTTAGCTACAGGTTGCAACTGAATTGATTGAAAATTCTAAAACTTGCAGGCAGGAATATTTTGTGTACTCAAGACGTTAGTCGTCTTGTGTACTCAAGACGACTAACCCCGAGGAGCAAATTTTTAAGTCGCTTACCGAGTGACAACCGGAAATATCGTGAAAAGAAAAATTGGCAAGAATGTTCTGCGATACCTTGTCTTCCCGAGACGACTAACACCGAGGAGCGATTTTTCATGTCGCTTAGCGAATGCCAAAGGGAAATCTCGTGAAGAGACCCTGTATCTTTGTTCGCTTTTTTAGTTTTATAGTTGACATTGTGCGCTACGAACGCGCTCGAAAGTTTGTTATGAGTGGTTTTAACGAGGTCCACACAACTATAAAGCGTAGCGAATACAAGCTAAAAACTACTGATCCTGTAGTTCATACAAGGTACAGAGTTCTTTTTCAACTGTTTTAGGACTTTTAGAGGTATGGCCTGACAGATTGTTTCGACCTTAGGCAAGGGTCGCACTTGAGCAAAGTTTAAAGGTTTGCCATGGAAAAAGTTCAGAAATCCGTTTTTCCAAGAACGGAAATCAAAATTATCTTGATGTGTTTTTGGGTCGAACTGGCGATTACAAAATTTACAATTGTGACAGTTATTAAAGCCAGATGCTACATGAGCCATCAATACTTTGGCGCCAATCTTCGTTTACTTTAATCCTTTTTTACGTTCTCTATTTGCAACTTCAACTTCAACAAGCATTTTTTTTTAATTTTGTACGAGAGATGGTCAAACGATGCATTTGCCTTGATACTTTCTATTTATACGAGGAGAAGACGTCTTCGTCGGAGATTTCGCCGCCATCCATACGCCTGGACAGTTCCTCGTCCAATAAATTCTTGGTTCGAGCTACATTATAACGATCCAAACATCCCTCATGCCATAGTGTGTTGGATACGCATATTGATCATTGTAAATAGAATTAAACTGCGAGTAAAATCCCCGACCGTCCATGATGAGACTCGACGAACAAGACACCAAACTCCCGTGAATTCTGCTCTTGCACAATCAGATATCCGCGGTTCTGGTTTTCTTTAATATGACAAGTGGTGACAGTTGTCCAAGTATTTCTATTGTTCGTCTAGAAAAAAAGCTAAAAAGTCCTGCTCTACCGGTGTTCGTCGGCTCCTTTGATATTTTAGTCAGACGGCAAAGTTTTGGTGGATTGGCAAATTTAGGGTCGCACTAGGAATCGTCTAGTGATGATAGATTTAATTGGATAAGTAAACAAAATTTGACCAAAATAGTCGCAGTGCGACCCTCGCCTAATCTAGGATTTATTGTTTCTGTGGTTTTAAGTATAGTTTAAAAAACGAGCAGTAGTGTATTATCAGGTTTAAAAACTCGAGGCGAAGCCGAGAGTTTTTACACCTGATAATACACGTGCTGCGAGTTTTTTGAACGGCTTCAAAAGCGTGTCCCTTCGTAATTAAAACAATTGCGCTTTGTGCAAAGAGGAAATTAGCATACGAGAAAAACAACTAGACTAGACTGATTAGCATACAACACATGTGCCACGTCTTCGACGAAGTGACCATTGCTTCCCGGCTCCTGTCGAAAGTTTTGAGATTTTATAGTTCTGAGGGAAAACTGAAAAATGCTATACTAAGGTTGTCAGGTACGGTAGATAAAACGGCTGACAAATTTTTTTCAGAGGTAGAGAACGAGTAGAAATAAGCAGCTTGCATCTGCGAACCAGTCGCTTACCCGGCAATTTACACGAGGGCGCTGGTGTCATTCAAATAACGGCTCACCTGTTAAACTGTTGGTTGTTTATTTTGTTGAGAAGATTCCAAATAGAATGGCGAAAGACCAGATTTCGTAAAACAGTACTGCACAAAAATAATAAAGTCACCATTTGTTGCACTAAGAATCCTGAACAATTACTACCCATATCAGTAATCTTTATATAAAGATTACGTGTGATCTTAATATAAATATCACGGTTATCTTCACTGACACGATAACCACGAATCTTGCCTCGCATTAATGTTATTGTGCTCTTAGCGTCGTCACACATAGGTGCGACTCATTCCAGATCCCCAGCGTATTAAATTCCCTATTTAAAGAGGCGTTTATGGCTATTTCGGCCTCTTTTCGCTCTTACGCTTCAGGCCTTCGTACGCCACGTTGTTTTGCGCAGTTTCAGTCACACGTCGCCGAAGCTTCCTCATGGCCGCTCCTATTCCACTGTACCTATCGACCCTAATCCTGTCGCTTTGGTCACTCTGCATTACGGATCCCCCAGCTGCCGTTCCAGTTGCTGTCGCAGAACCTGAACAAATTCAAGCCGCAGCTCAACAAGCCGGGTGCGTACTTCGTATTTAGTGTGGCTTTTTTTTTTTTGCTTTCATTCATCACGCGTTTCGTTCTACTTGGTTTCATTTCATGTGTGGTCGCGCGTTCGACCGTAGTTTTACTGTTGGTCGTGTGTTCGACCGTTACGTAAATGTTTGGTCGTGTGTTCTAACATAGCTGGCTGTTGGTCGTGTGTTCGACCGTTACTTAAATGCTTGGTCGTGTGTTCGACCGTAGTTCGGCTGTTGGTCGTGTTTTTCGACCGTTACTAAAATGTTTGGTCGTGTGTTCGACCGTAGTTTGGCTGTTGGTCGTGTGTTCGACCGTTACTAAAATGTTTAGTGGTGTGTTCGACCTTAGTTTGGCTGTTGGTCGTGTTTCGACCGTTACTAAAACGTTTGGTCGTGTGTTCGACCTTAGTTTGGCTGTTGGTCGTGTTTCGACCTTTTCTAAAATGTTTGGCCGTGTGTTCGGGTTGTTAGAAGTGTTTGGCCGTGTGTTCGGCTGTTACAAGTGTTGGCCGTGTGTTCGGCTGTTACAAGCGTTGGCCGTGTGTTCGGCTGTTACAAGTGTTGGCCGTGTGTTCGGCTGTTACAAGTGTTGGCCGTGTGTTCGGCTGTTACAAGTGTTTGGCCGTGTGTTCGGCTGTTACAAGTGTTGGCCGTGTGTTCGGCTGTTAGAAGTGTTTGGCCGTGTGTTCGGCTGTTAGAAGTGTTTGGCCGTGTGTTCGGCTGTTAGAAGTGTTTGGCCGTGTGTTCGGCTGTTACAAGCGTTTTGGCCGTGTGTTCGGCTGTTTCAAGTGTTTGGCCGTGTGTTCGGCTGTTTTCTAGTGTTTGGCCGTGTGTTCGGCTTTTACAAGTGTTTGGCCGTGCGTTCGGCTGGTACAATTTTTGACCGTGTGTTCAGCTGTTACAAGCGTTGGCCGTGCGTTTGGCCGTTTCAAGTGTTCGTCGGTTTCGGTTTTGTTATTTTCTTCATGTTTTTATTTGCACGCTTTTCTACATGTTTCGGGCTTTGCCCATTTCATTTTATCTCTCGCGCCTTCTTTTTTCCTCGTGGGACCTTCCGTTTTGTTTAGGCATGCTTTATCTCACACTCATATATTTTCTCGGTCGTTTTATAGTTCTACCCATTTTTTATTATTGTTCGGCTCCCTTTATGTATTCGCTTTTCCCTCACATTCTCTGCGTGCTTATTCTGCTTTATTTTGGTCGTTATTTTTGTTTTCTTTTGTTTCGCTCGTACTCTCGTGGCTTGTTTTTGCCTCGGCGCGCGTTTGTTCTGTTTTGTTATTGTCGTGGTTTCAGCTTTCTGTTCTATGCACTGCGGTTTTGTTTCACATCTCCTTAGTCTTATTCGTATTTCTGTATTTTTGCACGGTCATATTTAGCTTTTTACGTACTAACGTCAAGCGGATTTCTCTTAGTTCCCTTTGTCTCGTTTTTTAGTCCACTTGGTTTTACGGTTTTTAATAGAGTCAATTTTTTAACTCGGCTTTGTTCAGTTGTCAATTCGCATTATACCCGGTTTTTTTTGTTTACGTTCGATTGCATTACAGTTGTTTTGTTTACCTCGTTTTACCTTAGTGGCATTGTATTTTGGAGTTCTATCCGTTTGTTTTCTTCTTAGTCATACGGTTTTTTATTTTACTTGTTCTCAGCAAGCCGCCCCTGATGCCTTTGCCATTGGTTTTTATATTCACTACTTTTTTGTTTTATACAGTGTTCATGATACTTGTAAAATGAAACTTGTTGATTCGCATGAAATCGAATAAAGCTTGTACGGTTGGTCAGCCTCTCCCTATACAATTGTATTCATTTAGCATGTCATAGACCTGTGTTCTATTCAGCTGAACGTAGTGAAAGAGAATGGAATGTGGATTAATTTAACCAATGTAAGACCGCTTATCGCATCGCTTGATTTATTGTAAAGCTGCTATGTTAACGTAATAATACATATTTACCATGGAAGGTAAATCAAAATGATTGAGTAGTCACCGTAGTTTATAAGTTTATTATGTTGTACCTTTGTGTACAAAGCCTTGTTACACATGTTAATTAGGTGGAGCAAAATTACTTTATATCATAATACTCGTTTCTTATGTGTTCTGTTTACGGTGATCTCCGTGCTCTTTGATTACGCATTCAGTTCGGCATATTTTTAGGTTGTTAGCCGAAAACAAGCCTGTTTCAAGTTGTTAATAAATTACGCTTTGGTCTTCTCATATTTTATTTTATTTATTGTTTCCTCCCTTTCCACTTGCTTCGCCGTACCAGAAGGGTAATCTAAATATACACCCTATAGCTTGTCTTAGGACGGGCTCCTGGTCCGGTTCGGCTGGTGGTTTGGGTCCCTCCCTTTCCTCAGTAGTTTTCAGATTATACGGGGTCTTTTCCCCCTCCGCTTTCAGTTCATTTTTTGTTTACGTTTTAGATTTCTACTAGCTTATTTGTTTGTACTTTGCTCAAATCGAGATCGCATACAATCACTTACAAGTGGTGTGATTGGGAGGGCAAACCAGTACTAGCCGGGCCGGACCTTCAGTTGACATATTGTTTTTTTTTTTTTTCTTGTCAAGGATCAGTGACCCTTTGGGGGACTTTAATTCGAGAGCTAAAATATCAAGACTCTGTTTCTGAATAGGGAAACAACATCATAACGACTAATCAGCAGAATCTTCTAATTACACTCAGAGAGATAGTTTGATAATGAATTAAATAATCATGGCAAAAGACTACTTGAAATTTGCAAAAGCTGTGACCTTAGAATACTAAATGGCAGAGTAAACCGGGACTCCCTCGGAAGGCCTACTTTTAAAGGAGAAATGGCATAAGTGTAATCGATTATACAATATGCGATCAAGACATATTCAAATATTTAAAATTTTATAGTGAAACAGCCATCACCTTTATCTGGTCATAATCCGATAGTGACATGTTAAATGTTAACCATCAATCAAATGTTTTTGAATTACAGATCATTACAGGCATCAAACGAAACTAACCCTATTTCATATAAACGAAGATATCCAAAATGAAGATGTCAGCTATTCACTGGATAAAGTGGAAAACATTCTGATCACAACATCGGTAGCGTGTTTAAAAGTTAGAAGAATAAAGAAGCGAAAACGTGTCAAACCAACATCAAACAAAAATGGTTTGATACAGAATGCAGATTTAAAAGACATGAACTCAGAAAATTATCAAATCAAAAACATAGAACCTCTAAATATCAGTTTACGTGATAGATATCATGACGTCTTAAAAGAATGCAAAAACCTGCTTGATACTAAATGAAAACAGTACCATGCAAAAGAGATTTCACAATTATAGGAAGCAACAAATAACCCTGACAAATCTAACTTTTGGGATTGCTTAAAATCCACGGATGATACCATGAAAGAAAGTCTCCAACAATCTCAGAAGAGAGCTGGCTTTACCACTTCCAATCTCTTCATTCAAATAAACCCATTAATCCAATTCAACATGAAATCATAAATGAACTCCGACTTTTGGAGCAGGAAAGAGAACAATATAACTCTCTAGACTATTTGTACACTGAACATGAAATATACGCGCTGCCGTGGAAAAAGTTTTAAAATAGCAAATCAGCGTTCTCTGACATAATAAGGAACCAAATGATTGAAGCTAGTTTTGGAAGAATGATGCCTGTGCATATCAAACTTTTCAATTCAATTCTAAATTCAGGTATATGCCTAAAAACTGGCGTAATGGCACTAATGGTCGTATAGCACCAATATATAAATCAGGTGGCAAAAGTGATCCAACCAATTACAAAGGAATTTGCTTTTCAAGTTGTTTGGGAAAACCTATATGCGTTACAACTCAAGGAGTATTGCACCCATCTCAAGTTGGTTTTCTACTAAAAATCGCATCGCAGACCACGTCCTAACACTTAGAACATTAATAGATAAATATGTCCTCTATCACGGAGAAAAAATTGTATGCTTCTTTTGTCAATTGCAAGAAAGGGTTTGACCCAGTTTGGCATGAAGGTCTCTTATATAAATTACTTAAATTATGTAGAAGGACATTTCTACGATCTCATTTAAAGCTTATACTCAAATTCTAACTGTTCTCTGAAAATTGGTCACATTAAAACGCAGTCCTTTCAATACTCGAAAGGTGTACGACAAGGGTGCATTTTAAGTTCGTTGCTTTTAACCTATATCTAAGCAAGTTACCTTTTTCGTTTGAAAACACTTTATCTGAGCCATTCATTTTACCGAATGGTGCAAAAGCCAATTCTCTCTTATATGCTGATGATTTAATTATGTTGTCGAGATCCAAAACAGGATTGCAAAATTGTTTACAAGTATTGTCTTCATATTGCAATTCTTGGATGTTAAGCATTAATTTCAATAAAGAAAACAAAAGCTATGATATAGAGTCTGATATTTGTAACTTAGTTTTACATAAATAATGAAACTATTTAAACTGCTCATAATTATACCTATTTAGGAACCCTAATTTCATCAACAGGAAATTTCACATTGGCAACTGATCTCTTGAAAGAAAAGGCCATGCATGCTCTTTAAAGACACGGATCTTAGTAGATTAAAGCCAAACCTTGCATCGAACGTCTTTGACACGATGACTTCTCCAATCCTCGCTGATAATAACGATGCTTGGGGCTTATATACCGAACAAGACTTTAAGACATGGGATAGATCCTCAATTCAAAAAGTTCAATTACAATTTTGTAAATACTATTTACAAGTAAATGACAAGACCTCAAATTTAGCATGTAGGGCGGAACTAGAACGATTCCCTCTCATTCTAACCATAAATCAGAAAATTCTTGATTATATTTTATATCTTAAAAGCAAAATGACGACTCTATAATGAAACAAATTTTCTTAATATCATTAGATCTCCATTCAATTAAAAGAATAACTTTTAATTCTAATTTATTGAACATGGTTGAACATTATTATCTACAAAATTTTAACCTGGACACACTGTATGAAAATAAGAGCATACATTATTAATCTTATTAAACAAAAGTATATTTCCTACTGGAAAAACGCTTTACAGAACTGTAAGAAATTAGAATTAATTTTACAATATTCTTAAGGAGCGATACATAATCTCCCCATATAATCAAATCCCTAGAGAAAATAGATTATGCTCTTTATGCGAATCAAATAATGTCTAAACGAAATTCATTTCCTTTTTTAATGCCCAGGATATTCAACTTTAAGAGGGAAATACTTTAATCAAATCTACCAACACTTGCTGAATATTTAAAATACATCCTTAACAGAAAGTATCAAAGAATTGATGAACTCTTCCAATTATTTTGTTAATTAATTACTTTTAATGAAAATGAAATCTGCGTGTTTTCTTTTACCTAATAGCTTAATTCTCTCAAAGCAAAATTATGTTATGTAATTATTTAATATTCTTTTACTGTCTTTTGTCGTTGTTAAAAGGTAAGTTTTTGCATACTGTAACTCAATATAGTCATGCAAATAAAGCTATTATTTACTTTACCTCGCCATGTATCAGCTTCGGTTTCGAGATTCCGAAAAGTTTGTTGCCGGAAATCCGCCGAACGGTTCACCTTTCTGGGTGTTCGTCCTTCAAGATTATCCAAAATGATCTGAAATTTTCAGTTTCGTGTCCGAAGGCGTTGATGTTAAGGAATTTTTCGTCTCCTTTCACGGTCATATCACGGTCATCTTTGCAGCAGTGCTCAACCACCGCGCATGTAGGTTTTGGGTTTTTTCTGAGTTTTGGGGAGATGTACCACCTTAAGTCACTCTTAGCTCCTCCATGTGTATTTAATGATGGGATTTTGAATCGATACAGTGATTGAGACGGTAGCAAAATTATTTCTCCCATAACTTAATCCCATCCGGGCAGTGAGTGGCTATTGTTGTCAGTGAAGATGTGGAGCTATCTTCACTGACACGATAACCACGAATCTTGCCTCGCATTAATGTTATTGTGCTCTTAGCGTCGTCACACATAGGTGCGACTCATTCCAGATCCCCAGCGTATTAAATTCCCTATTTAAAGAGGCGTTTATGGCTATTTCGGCCTCTTTTCGCTCTTACGCTTCAGGCCTTCGTACGCCACGTTGTTTTGACCCACCCACCTCCCCTTCGGCGACGATTCTTGTCCCTTTCTTCGTACTGCTCATTGCCGGCAAAATTATTTCTCCCATAACTTAATCCCATCCGGGCAGTGAGTGGCTATTGTTGTCAGTGAAGATGTGGAGCCATTTTAAAATCATTCTTATTAAAAATTCAGCGATAATTGCATTGTTTGCCCATTCAGCCCCGAACTCCCCTGTGACTGAAATCAAAGCCGCCACCAGGCTTTTCATAATGACCGTAGATAACCAGGTATAAAGGCTCATGCACTTGATCGATTTGCGTCGTGTGATTGGCTGATATGCTCATGAATTATTAATGACTTTTTGAAGTACAGATAAAATGTACACATGTTAAATAAAAAGAAACATTTTTCGCTGTCGACGAAGCTAAGAAATTTCACGCTGTATCTTTGTCCGCTTTTTGAGGTTTATAGCTGACATTGTGCGCGCTTGACGAAGCTAAAAAATCTCACCCTGTATCTTTGTTCGCTTTTTTTTTAGCGAATACAAGCTAAAAACTACTGATCCTGTATAAGGTACAGAGTTCTTTTTCAACTGTTTTAGAGGTATGGCCTGACAGATTGTTTCGATCTTATCTAGGATTTATTGTTTCTGTGGTTTTAAGTACAGATAAAATGTACACATGTTAATTAAAAAGAGACATTTTTCGCCGTCGACGAAGCTAAGAAATTTCACGCTGTATCTTTGTCCGCTTTTTGACTGAGTCAAACTTCCAATATTGAGGGGGACATTGGGGGGCTCTGAACACCGCAACACCGCGAAAATAATTACCGAACACCCCATCACCACAAGAAAAGTCGACGAAACACCGTCACCGCAATATATATTTTTGTCAAGTTACTTATAAATGAAAAAGGCTTAGGAAGGTGACCGGCAGCGTATTGAAGATTAACTAGACAGTATTGGACTGCTTTTTGTTACAAATTAAACATAATGGTACGTGCTTTTCATAAATAAGGACGGAATAAATAACATAGAGGCTAAATTTAAATGTAACAAGGGTCAAACAGGAAACGGCATCACCGCAGATAATTTCGTTCCACCGAACACCGCAGACTTTAATGCGCAAATATCGCACACCGTAGGGTTTGAGATCACCGCAACACCGCAAGCTGGTATTTTATTCACCGCAACACCGCATAAAAAATGAGCAACACCGCAAATCCCCAATGTCGCCCTCCAATATTACCAAAAAGAGATGGCGGGATTTCCCCCTCTGATAAAATAGAAGTCCGTTTGCGGGTGAACATTCTAAGTTCTTTTACCTACAGGTTGCAACTGAATTGATTGAAAATTCTAAAAATTGGCAGGAATGTTCTGCGATACCTTGTCTACCCGGGACGACCAACAGCGAGGAGCGATTTTTCATGTCGCTTAGCGAATGCCAAAGGGAAATCTCGTGAAAAGAGTTAGTTTTCCAACTCGCTTAAAGTTAAGCGAGTCAGCTTTTCGCGCTCGACGAAGCTAAGAAATCTCACCCTGTATCTTTGTTCGCTTTTTTAGTTTTATAGCTGACATTGTGCGCTACGAATGCGCTCGACGAAGCTAAGAAATTTCACCCTGTATCTTTGACCGCTTTTTGAATGGTTATTTAATGTTAAGGTGTCATGATCATGCAATAGTATGCAAAAGAGGTGAGATTTTGCCTATTCAGCTAACTAAAAATGTTTTGGTTTGATTATGCAAGAGTATGGATTTGGCTTTTGTGCTATTTTAGAACAATTAATCATTGCCATTACGGTTTGATTATGCAAAAGTATGCAAAAGACGTAAAAATTTTGCTGATTTTGTTAACAAAAGTTTATCAAGCAAGCATTTCAAGAAGCATTTTATAAGCTATTTCAGCGTGTTGATTTTTTTCAAGAGAGATTTTGTCTCTATTTGACAAAAAGACAATGTATTATTTGAGTGGCAAGTAAGAGAGAGAAAACGTTCTTGGCGTATATCAATGACCATCAATTGTGTGTCGTGCTGATCACATTGAAATCCTATAGCGGACCTTAGAGTGCTCAAAGTAGCTTGATTGCATTGAAATCCTGACGCAAGAGAGTTGCCTTCGAGCGCTCAACGTAGCTCTATTAGCAAAGAACATAGCAGACTGAAACACAGGGTACAGAGGAGCTCTATTTGATCGTACAAGACGTTATCTTCGCCATCTTGAAAGTTAAACTGATTGCGTTACATAAAATACGTACCGAGGGCCAAATTACTAAGGGCGCAATTATCTTCGGAAAGCGAAGCTATCCGAACAAGGCACGAAGTGCCGACAACGAGGCACGAAGTGCCGAGAGAAATGAAAAAAAAAGCCTTTCCGTATTCTTTACTGTACACCGATTTTGCAGCTTCCGAGCCCGTAGTAATTTGGCCCGCGGTACATATTTTGTGTAACGCAATCAGTTTAACTTTCAAGACGGCGACAGTTCGAAGAACATAACGTCTTGTACGATCAAATAGAGCTCCTCTGTACCCTGTGACTGAATTATCAATTGTTTATAATGGTTCCTTTTGATGCTTCAGGTGCCATAGATTCAGTTTCACTACTAGAAAGTAGGTGTTATCTGAATTAAATAGAATTGCTCTTGATGTTGGAGGAGGTGGCGATTGTTTTTTCGTGCCGTATCACATCAATTGTATGGCAATGCTACCAACCATTTTTACATACGTAGTCTTGGCATTGAGTATTTAGTATATAACCCAGAACAGTTTATAGAGAGTAATATTGAACACTCTTGGCAAGAATATTTGAGTAATGATGTCATGTCAGGGAACATGGGCTGATGCGATTATCATTCAAGCTGTGGCCAATTGTCCCAATTTATCAATTCATATTGTTGAATCAAATGAAACTTTTGCTCCTGTTACTCTTGTTCAAGCAGTGAATGTCACAAGAGCTTGTACAAACATTTATATTGGGCACATAGGTGAAATTCATTATGTGTCTACTGTAGAAAAAAGAAGTTGTCAATTAGCAAACAATGAAAATAGTGATGTTACTTTACTGCAGGACAAAGTAAGTGATAGAACGAGAAAACAGAGAGTTTATATGAGAGATTATATGACAAAGAAAAGAGCTGATGCGCAAGAAAAAGGAGTAATCGATAAAAACAAAAAACGTAGGGCTTATAATAAAGAATACATGAAGATGAAAAGAGCTGATGTAAAATGTAAAACAAGAGAGAGAAAAAAATTGTTGAAAAAAAGAAACAATGTGGAAGAAAAGTTGGAACACATAAAGAAGATTAACAAACGGTCCTTAAAAGAAGTGCAGGTAGAAAATGCAGAAGAAAAAGAAGTAATTGATAAAAATGAAAAACGTAGAGTTTATATGAAAGAATACATGAAAATTAAAAGAGCCGATGTACAATGTAAAACAAAACAGGGAAAAAATTGTTGAAAAAAGAAAGAACAGGGAAAAAAAGTTAGAAGAGATAAAGAAAATTAAGGAACGGTCGTCTAAACAAACGCACGTAGAAAATACACAAGTGATTATAGAACTAAACAGAAATGTTAAAAAAGCAAAAAAAGGTAGCAATTTACATAGAACTGCAGTAGCTGCTGAAATGGAACTTAAGTGGGAGTTAAGGTGTCAACATAGAAGAGCCGCCCAATCTGTTCCAAACATTTTTTATAAGCTTAAAAACTTGCAAATTAAACAAATTCAAGACAGTTCTTCAATTTCATTGAGAAAGTGTAAAAGTAAAGGAAAAAAGTATACTGATGGTGACTTAAAGTCAGAGGATTATATCAATAAGCTTATACATCTTGATGAAGGTTTTAGAGTTTAAAGAAATCTAAGAGGTTCGCCACCTCACTTTGAAAAGTGCAAAAAAGACTTGTTTGCAATGATTCGTCAACTAGGCAACCCTACATGGTTTTGTTCTTTTTCAGCTGCTGAGACAGGATGGACCCATCTTCTTAAAACTTTAGGAAGGATAGTAGAGAAAAAAGAGTACAGTGATAAAGATATTGAACAATTAACATGGCAACAAAAATCAAATCTAATACAAAAAGATCCTGTTACATGTGCAAGGAACTTTGACCATATGGTGCACTTGTTTATTTCTGATGTCTTGAAAAGCATTGTAATGCCAAAAGGAGATATATCTGATTATTTTTATAGAGTTGAATTCCAACAAAGAGGAAGTCCACATATCCACGGTTTATTTTGGGTAAACGACGCTCCACAGTATAAGAAAAATTGTAATGAAGAAATTGTCAATTTCGTTGATAAGTATATCACTTGTCTCAAGCCAGATATTGACAATGAAATGGAAGACCTTGTTACTCGTGGCGAAGCACGTGAGTTGTAAATCCGGCTTTGACTTTTCTTGTTTTTTTTTCGTGTCACATTAGCGCATGCAATTTATGCACGCATATTTAAGTCTACATCGACGACTATATGGCTTTCGGCCATGAAATACATACCGTAAAATCTCTCCGTGTGTTGACTGGAAAAGCAAGATAAAGAACAATTGCACACTTTCAAGACAATTCGTTCAGACAATTCGTTCATGGATGGATAGGACCGTTTGATATTGTGTTCGCCGCTTATTCCTGTGGGATTTTGCTCTGGCAAGTTCTGTGTTTTATATATTAAACTTGCCATTTGCTTAGCGATCGAGCTCCGGGTCGAGCTTAAGTAGTTAAGTGTCAGCTACTGAATCTAGTGAATGCAGTGTAGTCTTACTTTTAAACCCGTGTATACGTGAAAGCATGATGAACGGGTTATCGGCAAGGGTGTTTAAATAAAATTCACTCTCTCACTCACTCACTCACTCACTCACTCGCTCCTTCCATCAGCTGTAAACTTAGTGAGCAAATGCTTTGTTATGAACACGTTTCGTAACAGGAATTCAACGTGAATCCAACGATAACAATAATTAATTTGATGTAAACGAATATAGACAACAATAAGCTTACAGATGTTTCGCATTTGGAGTTTTTTGTGCAACATTAAAATCGACCTAAAAGGATTTTGCAACCTAAACACGCGTTCTGATGCGTATCTAGCTTAAAATAATAAAATTTAGTTCGTAGGTAGTATGTGCTCTTGGACAGCGCAGTGATTGAGTTTGTGGCTTAGTCCTGGATGGCCCGAGTTCGAATCTCCATAAAGTCCTCTTTTTTTTTTCCTTTTTTCGAACTGGACATTATGAAAGTGATGTCCTTTTGTTTTTTGTCAAAAATCCTTACTGTAATAGCTAGATGATTGACATTTCCCGGCATGCTTTGTGTGCATATAGCGAGCACATGGTCGGGATCAACGAGTGTTTGTATCAGTTACTTTATTCGACCATTAAAAGGACCATTACATTGGCGACGAGGATCAATCGTACTCACCATGGCCGTTCCGATTAATGTCGTTTCAATTCCGCCGTTTGACCCGCATGGCGAACAGAATTCCGTCGCTCACCGATGGGAAAAGTGGCAAAAACGTGGCAAAAAAGACAAACAGAAACGCCAGCTACTCCTGCACACCGCCGGCTCAGATGTCCAGGACATTTTTCACACGCTAACCGAAACAGGAACCGATTACAAAACCGCCGTGGACAAGTTGAATCAGTACTTCGCCCCGAGAAAGAACACGTCTTACAATCGGCACATCTTTCGACAAGAGAAACAGAAGGAAGGCGAGACCGTCGCTCAGTTCGTCACAAGGCTTCGACAGCAAGCAATCTTTTGCGAGTTTCCCGAAGAAAGCGTCGACAGTTTCATCCAAGATCAAGTCATTGACAACTGTTCCTCCACAAAGTTGCGAACGAAGCTTCTCGCCGAAAGAGATTTAACTCTACACCGCATGTTGGATATCGCTCAGGCCATGGAAGCTTCGGAAAGCCAGGCCCGTGAAATCGCCGAAGACAACCAGTTTACCAACGTGTATAACATCAGCCGACAAGCTCGAGGAGGTAAAAGAGGCCAGAGAGAACGTCAAAATCCGTCGAAATCGAAAGAAAAACAATGCTCTTGCTGCGGGATCAAAGGTCATTCTGGCGATGATTGTCGTTGTTCACGCAACGCGACATGTTTTAAATGTGGAAAACCCGGGCATTTTGCGTCGGTGTGTCGAAGCAAGATTCCTCAAGGTGGTCGAACAAACTTCGACTCACAACGTGGACGTAATGCTGACAAAGGAAAGTTCCGTTGAAATCGTGTACGTTATGTTGATGAGCAAGACCAACAATCGTTGCGTGACACATTCCGATCACCGGACTCTGACAGTGATGATGCCTATACCGATGAATATGCTTACGCATTTCAAAGTAACGCGAGCACCTTTCCAGTTGTAATCAATGGTCTTCCCATTGGAGTAATCATTGACTCGGCCGCATCATGTAATATTGTCAACTCCGCCGTGGCGGATCAACTCCGTGACATTGGCTCCAGGTTCCAAAGGTGCCGACGTTTCATTCACTCTTACAGGTCACCGCCGATAGTATGCGAGGAGTACCTGACCGCTAACATCAGCATCAGCGGAGTTTAACCCTAATCAGCAGATTTCCTTGTTGTCCCAGGCTCCGCTCCATCGCTTTTGAGCAAAGTTACAGCCGAGAAACTTGGGATCCTGAAAGTTGGAGTGAATCATGTCTTGCAATCCAGCTCACTGCCATCTCCAGACGATTTTCTTGCCAAGTATCCAGGCTTGTGTGAGGGAATTGGATGCCTCAAAGATACTGAAGTGATGCTGCACATTGATGAGAGTGTACCCCCAGTTGCCCTCAAGTACAACCGCACCCCGTTCCATATGCGTGACAAGGTTGCCCAGGAGATTGATAAGTTGGAAAAAGAAGGCATTATCGAGAAAGCGTCAGGTCCGACAGAGTGGGTTTCGAGGATTGTCACTCCCCCAAAGCCAAAGAGTCCCGGAGAGATCCGTCTCTGTGTAGACATGAGGGCCGCCAATCAAGCCATCCTAAGAACAAGGCATGTCACGCCCACAATTGAAGAACTGACTACAGATCTTAATGGTGCGACTGTTTTCAGTAAGCTTGATCTTCGCTCCGGTTATCACCAGTTAAAGCTGCACCCCTCCAGTAGATACATCACAACCTTTTCCACACATCTTGGACTCTATCGATACAAGAGACTGAGTTTTGGAATCAATGCCGCCGCGGAGATTTTTCAGCACACGATTCAAACGTTGATAGCTGACATCCCTGGTGCAAAGAATATCAGTGATGACATCGTAGTATTTGGCAAAGATCAAAGCGACCACGACCGTGCATTAGATCAGACCCTGCAGAGGCTTCATCAGTCAGGTCTGACCGTCAACCCCCAGAAATGTGAATTCAACAAATCCAGCATCGAGTTCTTCGGTCACATCTTCTTCAAAGATGGCATAGCTCCAGCCCCTAGTAAAGTTCAAGCACTTCGCGACGCTGCTGAACCGCGGAATCCTACAGAACTCCGTTCCTTCTTGGGCATGGCCCAATAAAGTGCCCGTTTCATTGAAGATTTCGCGACAATTACCGAGCCCCTTCGCAAGTTGACCAGAAGTCAGACACCATGGACTTGGGACAGGCCTCAAGTTGAAGCATTTGAACAGGTCAAGAATACTCTTTCAGAAGCCACCGCAATGCCCTACTTCGACCCTGACAAAACCACTAAGATTCTGGTAGACGCCAGTCCCGTCGGCCTGGCTGGAATTCTTGTGCAAGATGACAAGCCAATCGCGTATGGCAGCCGCGCACTTAGTGACGTCGAAACACGATACTCGCAAACAGAACGCGAAGCTTTAGCAGTCGTGTGGGCATGCGAACATTTCGATATCTACGTCCGTGGTGCATCATTCAAAGTCGTAACAGACCACAAGCTACTAGTCCATATCTGGAAGAAACAAAACCCTCCGCTACGCATCGCGAGATGGGCCCTAAGGTTACAACCCTATGATGCTGTCATTGAGTATCGCCCCGGGCACGACAACCCCGCAGACTACATGTCAAGATTTCCGTCTAAGCAGAACATCCTGTCCAGCAGACAAGAAAAGATGGCAGAAGACTATGTGCAATTCATCTCCCAGACTTCACTCCCCAACGCTCTCACTATTGAGGAGGTGCAACTCGCTACAGAGCAAGACAGCACGCTGCAGGTCGTCATCAAGATACAGACAGGAAGATGGTATGACGTCAAGCTGCACGAAGAGCCAACAGCAGTCAATCATTCCGCGCTGCTACAATTTCGGAATGTCCGAGAAGAACTCACTGTTAATCACAGTGCCAACCTGATTCTCAGAGGCTCCCGAATAGTAATACCTTCCAGCCTTTAAGCAAGAGTTGTACAGTTAGCGCATGAAGAACACCAAGGCGAGTGCAAAACCAAGGCACTAATTCGCAGCAAAGTGTGGTTCCCCTGAATAGACGCCGCGGTAACAGAAGCTGTCCAGCGATGCATACCCTGTCAAGCAAATACGTCCCGACGACGAGTTGAGCCGCTGAACATGTCAGATCTTCCGCGTGGATCCTGGCTTAACCTTAGTATTGATTTCTGTGGTCCACACCCGTCAGGCCAATACTTACTTGTGATGATCGATGAGTACTCTCGTTTCCCCGTGGTAGAAGTTGTTCGCAGTACCGCCACCGAGACAGTAATTCCAGTCGTCGACAAAGTCTTCTGTACGTATGGGTATCCTGAGGTCATCAAATCCGATAATGGCCCTCCGTTCAACGGTCAAGCATGGAAAAGTTTCGTCAATGGTTGTGGTGTCAGACATAGAAAGATTACTCCATTGTGGCCTCAAGCCAACGCCCAGGCAGAAAGTTTCAACAAGCCCCTGATGAAAGCAATCCGAGCTGCTAAAGTTCAAGGACACAGCTGGATAAATGCCGTGCATCAATTTCTGCGTGTCTACAGGTGTACACCTCACACCACTACGACCTTTACACCTTATTACCTACTCTTTGGACGCGAACCGCGAACTAAGTTTCCGGAGGTCAGTTCGTTTACACGTGCTGATGACAAGTTTGTCCGTCTTCGAGACGCCCAAGCCAAAAGCTCCATGAAAATGTATTCTGACCAGCGTACGCAGGCCCCAAAGAGCGCAATTGAGATAGGTGATGTCGTTGTTGTGCGGCAACCCAAAACCAACAAGTTGTCAACGCCCTATAATCCGCACCCTTTGGTCGTCGCCGACAAGAAGGGTACCATGATCACTGCCAAAAGGGAGGGTGAACCGCCAATCACACGTAATTCGTCGATGTTTCATCACCTACCTCAAACCTTACCGACCAAGTCACCAGAGCCAACCATGTTGGACCAGAGTGGTAGATCAGCTAAGAGTAGAGTTGTTTGTCCACCATCCACTTTCGAAAGACCCAAACGAACAATAAGGAGACCCAAAAGACTGATCGAAGAAATCTAATGCCTGTTTCGAAAGAGTTAAGAACTTCGAACTATGTTTGTGTGAACGCTTAAGACTTTAAGAACTGTGGATGTTAGTTCATATTTTTCTAAAGCATCCATGTCATTTGTTTTACTTTTTTTTGTTTCGTTCTAAGTTTTCTTTTGTTAAGGAAAAGAGGGATGTAATAGCTAGATGATTGACATTTCCCGGCATGCTTTGTGTGCATATAGCGAGCACATGGGCGGGATCAACGAGGCCGTAGTTTGTTTGTATCAGTTATTTTATTCGACCATTAAAAGGACCATTACACTTACGTTTAATTTAAAAAATATATATATATCGAACCGTGTCAGTGTGAAAACGTAAGCTTATGGAAATATTGCGTTACGCGTTACGCGTTACGCTTTGGGTTGGCTCTTACGAGCTTTTGATTAGACATAATTTTAAGCTCATGTTTCTCTGTAAAAGCACTCAAATCACTTGGGAATCAATGCTGCAATGAGGTAAAGGCGCCACGAGTTCAAGCTGTGTACAGCTTTTTGTTAACTTACAAACGCACAGGCATGCGAAAACTTGTAAAAGAGCTGGTGAAAAGATATGCAGATTTAATTTTCCATTGCCACCAATGTCAAGGACAATGCCTTTTTTAACACCTCTTGAGGAATGTTATTTTGATGAAGCAAAGCAAAACAATATAAAAGAAAATGCTAATAAAATAAAAGAAATTCTTGATAGTATGAAATATGGCGAAAATATAAGTTTCAAAGAATTCTTAAATAGGTTGCACTTAACTGAAGAAAGTTACATTTTAGCTATAAGACACACCTTAAAACGTGACACATTTTTAAAAAGAGCACCATCAGAAATAAGAATTAACAATATTATAATGGTCATTTACTAAAAGCTTCTGTTAGACTCTTTGCCGATGACGCGTTGTTATATGGTATTATTACCAGCGATGATGACTGTGAGCGACTCCAAGATGACCTACATTTACTTGAAATTTGGCAAAACAAATGGCAAATGGTTTTTAATCCTTCAAAGTGTAAAACAATCTGTATTTCTAACAAAAAGTCTCCAATACAAAAAAATTATGTTTTTTGTGACACTGTTCTTGAGAAGGTCAACTCGATACCCTACCATGGAACCACTTTAACAGTCAATCTGAAATGGTCCTCACATATTTTATCCATTATTGGGAAAGCCAATAAAGTTTTGGGCATGATTAGAAGGAATCTTTGGAGTTGTCCACTAGATGTGAAAGCCACTATATAAATATAAATCATTGATTCGTCCAAAGCTGGAATATGCCAGTCAAGCATGTGACCCCGACTTCAAAAAGGACATTGCATTACTTGAACGTGTGCAAAGAAAAGCAGCGAGATTCTGCTTAAACATCTATCACCCTACTGCCAGTGTTACAATAATGATGAGGGACTTAGGGTGGGATAGTCTAGAACTAAGACGTGAAATGTCAAGGTTAATATTGATATACAAGATAAGCCGTGGACTAGTTGATTTTAATACGAATGATTATCTCCAGCCTCATAGTAGCAGAATTAGAACTCGTACAAGCCATAATTGGAAATTTAGGCAGGATAAGGCTACTAAAGATGTTTATTTTTATTCTTTTTCCCCCGTACTATTAGAACCTGGAATGCTCTGTCTGGTGATTTAGTAGAAAGTAACACATTAGAATCCTTTAAAACCAAGCTTTTTGACTATTAAGCAAATTAGATTTTAACTATTTTAATTTGTTAAATGTAATATTATGATTATGATACATTAATTTATTTATTTCATTTTTAAATTTATGATATTTATATATATTCTCACACTTATACGTTGATTTATTTTATCTTATTTTATCTTATTTAAATGTTTGTTTTATAGTTGGTGTGATGTCTTCGGATTTTACCGACTTATTAAATGTAGATGTAGATGAAGCTTGGCGAGCAAATATGGACATACAATATGTTCTAGATCCTTATGCATGTGCTACATACATACTCTCTTATATTACAAAAAGTCAAAGAGGAATGAGCAGACTATTAGAAAAAGCATGTGAAGAAGCTAAATCAGGTAATAAAGATATCACAAATAGAGTTAGGCATATTGGAAACAAATTTTTAAAAGCAGTTGAAATAAGTGCTCAAGAAGCTGCATATCTTGTATTACAAATGCCAATGCAAAAATCGTCTCGTTCATTTCAGTTTATTAGTACATCACCTGCAGATGAAAGAACATTTTTATTAAAGAAACTGAATAAGCTAAAAGAGTTACCAGACAGTTCTTATGACATCAATCAGAGGAGACCAAAACAATTAGATAAAATGTGCTTAGCTGACTATGTTGCGTGGTTCAATTATGCTAAGGATCAGTATAATGATAAAAACACGAATCAGCCATTATTAACAGAAGCTGATGACTTCATACCATAAATTAATTTTGATGACAACAATGATGACGATGCTCCTTATTTTAATTTCAACAAGAGGCTGCAAGCAGCCTATACTCATGCGCATGCGTAAGAAAGTTTTATAATACAGTGTATATATATATATATATATATATATATATATATATATATATATATAAACATGATAAGAAGATGTCCGACATGGAGAAGAGTTTATCCTTTCATTCAGTCATCGTTCCTGCAAACCACGTTGTTTACTATTGAATGTTTTGTAAATGAAGGCTGTACCACAATGAAGCTAGTGATTCTTCTTCGTCTTATATATACCTAACGTGAACATTAGTTGTGTAAGCAGGGTTGCAGGAGACGCTGTCTTCAGTAATGCTTCAGTAATGCTGTTTTACCGGAAGTGAAAGTAGCCGGAAGTTACTAAACAGGAAGTGTAAATGACAAAGCTATGAACCAGAAGAGCACAATTTAAAATATGCGTGCATAAATTTGCATGCAAAATCGTGACACAAAAAAAATTATAATAATTTTGAAAAATTTGAAGAAAAACCGAGGCCATTTTATAACTCATGCCGCTACGCGCATGAGTAATAATGTCGAATGTAAAGAAAATGAATATAAACTAAAGGGAGGTTTCAAACTAGTTAAACGAAACAAACCAAAAGTTATCCGTTCTGTTAGGTACCATAAAGATAAGGACCCAGAAAACTATTGTAGAGAACAACTTATACTTTATACACCATGGCGAAACGAAAAGATCGATTTGATTTCAGGTTGTCCAACATACCAACAACGGTTTGAAGAAATGAAGGATACTATTATTTGTAATAGGTGCCAATATGAATATCATTCTGAAGTATAGTTTAAAAAACGCGCAGTAGTGTATTATCAGGTTTAAAAACTCGAGGCGAAGCCGAGAGTTTTTACACCTGATAATACACGTGCTGCGAGTTTTTTGAACGGCTTCAAAAGCGTGTCCCTTCGTAATTAAAACAATTGCGCTTTGTGCAAAGAGGAAATTAGCATACGAGAAAAACAACTAGACTAGACTGATTAGCATACAACACATGTGCCACGTCTTCGACGAAGTGACCATTGCTTCCCGGCTCCTGTCGAAAGTTTTGAGATTTTATAGTTCTGAGGGAAAACATCTACTGAAAAATGCTATACTAAAGTTGTCAGGTACGGTAGATAAAACGGCTGACAAATTTTTTTCAGAGGTAGAGAACGAGTAGAAATAAGCAGTTTGCATCTGCGAACCAGTCGCTTACCCGGCAATTTACACGAGGGCGCTGGTGTCATTCAAATAACGGCTCACCTGTTAAACTGTTGGTTGTTTATTTTGTTGAGAAGATTCCAAATAGAATGGCGAAAGACCAGATTTCGTAAAACAGTACTGCGCAAAATAATAAAGTCACCATTTGTTGCACTAAGAATCCTGAACAATTACTACCCATATCAGTAATCTTTATATAAAGATTACGTGTGATCTTAATATAAATATCACGGTCATTTTAAAATCATTCTTATTAAAAATTCAGCGATAATTGCATTGTTTGCCCATTCAGCCCCGAACTCCCCTGTGACTGAAATCAAAGCCGCCACCAGGCTTTTCATAATGACCGTAGATAACCAGGTAATATATATAGATAGCCCAAGCCTAACAGCGTCGCACTTTGAACAAGCTTAACTAAGGTGAAACTTAACTGAGGTGAAAGGTTGGAAGCACAAGAATTAAGATTGACGAACGGGCTATTTTCAATTTTAGCAATTCTCAAAAATCAAAGGGCTCTTAAAGCCATCTCGTTAATGCGAGAGAATGTAAAGTTAATAAAAAACAACAACAACAACAACAACAAGAATTGGAAAAGTTGGGTGCCTTTGATAGGTAAATGTAGTAAAGACGTGATAGGTAATATGTGTAAAGCTGCTAAATGGTTTATTGAAGTTGAAAGATTGAAAATACCTGTAGGTCTAATCGTAGAGTTAGACATTGCAGTCATAGAGGACTTAAGGGCTCTTTTAGGAGCCACCAAATCAATAGTCATGAGCAACAAAATAATCACGAGTATGAATGTAAATAATTTTCATGTTAATTTACCGTATTTATTCAAAATAGTCTTCATTTTACAGTTGAGGGGAAACTTCAACTTGATTATATTTAGCGAATGAGCCGAGGCCAATTTGGTTGCTACGGGAGAAAATTATGAGGAGGGATGGGGGTGGCAAAACTACTTAGATTCAATCTATCTTACTTAGTTAATTTTTCTATGTTTTGTATCAGTCACAGTATTTTAGTAGCAATGACTTGTATGGCATTACAATGGCGATTTTCTTATCGATCGAAATTTGGGAAAGATGTACGAAGGTTAAAAAATATTTACTATCTTTATTTATTGATATTTAAACAAAACTAAAACATATTGCAACGATTTTCGTTTGGGATTAAAATTGATTTACTAGCAATGTTTTTAAACAGCCAATTTATATGTGCAGTGTATATGTGGATGTATGAGACAAAACAAGAACTTTGTGCATATGAATAAGTTCAGTAAAAAGACTTCAGTAAAAAAGGAATGTTTTATCTAAATACTTCACTAAGGTAGACTATTGTAAAAAAGGCAAATGAAAATATTTTACTTGTCGCTTTTTCCGTCAACTAAAAAATTGTGTACCTTCGGGCAGAATGGTGTCTCTTGTAGGAATAGAGCTGGTAATTAGATTTCGTTTCCTTTTATAGCCGATGCTGTTTTCAAAACATCTCGGCTTAAAGAAGCCTTGGTAAAAACGACAAGCGACGTGGCCCCGAAAATTGCCGACATGAGACGTTCTGAACAGCGAGAAGCGGCTCGATTCCGCTTCAAAAATACGACAAATTACGACAGCGACTTTAGAAGGTTGTGCAATTTACCAATAAAAATTAAACATTATTGACCATATCGTTCATATCAACACCCGACGGCCAACGGTCTGTTTTAATGATCAATTTGTTATTGAAACGTCTACCAACCTCGTTCCCAAGGCCCCTATCTTCCTCTCTCTTGGATCGGACGTGCAGTTAGAGTACACCCTAGACTCCCGGTATACACATACATATCCGTGACCTTTGATTTTTGATTTTTTGGCGCAAATTAGTTTTAACAAGCTTAATAATTTTCCTTCGAGCATTTTTATTTTAAAAAGAGACTTTTCTTTTGATCTTGATGAAAACTTGCACTTTATCAAATAAAGACAAATAAGTGACAGGTCACGCGTGTGGTTTCCGTTCGAATTATACGCACCGGCTCCCCCGACGGTGTCAATTTGCGCGAGGGCAAAAGTAACGACCCTCCCCTCGGGTGAATGTCGGTCGCTAAGCTTTAGTATTCGAATTTCGTGGTACAGCCGTTTGGATCGCGGACAATGGCGAAGCGAAGATGGCCAGAATCGCTCCAAAACGGAGCCCTTTTAGAGCCCGTGAAAGGGAATTTGGAAGCTAGCACGAATCGCACGGGTAGACATTTAACCTGGCTTTCGCGTGGCGAGGGTTCGCTCAGAGGTCTCCAGCCTTCCCTTCTTTTATAGTGGATAGTGGGGCGAGTGACAAAAGTTGTAAAAATGCATTTAAACCGGTCAGGATACATCAAGAGACAATAAAGTAAAGGTGAGAAGACTTAAGTGTGTAATATTTTCGATTTTTCTATCGCTTATCAATTCCGTGACAAATCGTATTATTACCTAGTATATTTCTTTACTGTGCACTGGATATCACGATTGGTCTGCCTGTGGGATCATCTAATTTAAATCTTTGATGTATGCCACAACGCATCGGATAAATGTTTACGCTTATCCGCGTTTGTAGATCTTTATATATAAGATATAAACATCTAAGAATTTTACGGAGATTTTAAAGAAGAAAAGAACTGATCCATGACCTATGATCGCTACAATATCTGTCATTGATCGATCAGAGTCCGTTCACGCATATTCATTGGTATTTTAAGACTTAAATTCAGTCAGGAAGTCAAGACAAAAAAGTTCATATCCTTAGAATTCCTCTATTCCTCAAAGAAAGAATTAGGCAAATATATATTTTTCCAACGTTAATTTCGTTTTTAAGACAGTTTTGAGATTCGCTCTTTCCTGTTCTTTATAATCTTCCGGAAACCGGACATTCCACAAAGATAACAAGGTTCGCAGAACATTCATAATCCATCGGATCAACAAAAGCAAAGAAACTTTTGATAACTTAGACGTCAGATGTGGGTGGGCTGAAATATCTGTTTTCCGCTTAGTTGTCAATGCTTGTTAAAAGGAAATATTTCACGCAGTTGTATGTTGTTATCGATACCGATGTGAAATGTTTTGGAAAGTGAAGCGGACATTGATTTTTCTTTTGTGGAGAGTTGAAAAAGAAATGGCTGCATAAGTTAATGTTATACATGAATGGGTTATTTGCGAATATATAGTAGTTCTGTCTTTTTTTATTCGAAAGTCGAGAGTTTTCTATTTCCGGTATCATGTGTTTAGTAACTATTAGAGATTAAATGGGTCTGCTTTAAACCTCAAAATATAGTGTTGACAGTGTCTTCTTAACGACCCCCCGGGTCACGACCGCAGCAAAATTTCGTAAAATATTCTATTAAGATCCAAGTCTTATGCGATAGTCATATATTGGAATAGTGGGATCTTTCAATTGTTTTTTAATAGCTCCTCAGAGTTTATTCCGCGTGTAAGTGTAATGTGTTTCTCGGAGCTAGGCAGTATCTCCATTGTCAGAAGCCCGGGGGGGTACTCAACAAAGTTTTGTACGGGGATGCTCCGCCCCGAGGTCCAAACCCTTACCCTTTCATATACCGATTTTGACAGAAAAGGTACCCCTTTCATATACCTTTCATTGAAAATGGTACCCCTTTCATATACTTTTCAATGAAAATGGTACCCTTTTCAGAGCCTTTACGTGCGTCTGTTTGATATATTTTGAAAGGCCATTTTTTTAATACTTAAATGGCAGTTTACCCTACCTTTTTTATTCTTCAACGGCGTGGCTACGCTTCCCTTTCCTATTCTTCGTGAAATCCCTACCCTTTCATATACTTCAACCCGTGAAATCCCGACCCTTTCATATACCTCTTACCTTAAAAAGGTACCCCTTTCAGGCGGAGCATCCCCGTATAGCCCATTATAGGGAGTACCCCCCCCCCCTTCGGGGTCAGAAGTATAGCATCATTTCATCCGGTTTGAAATATTTGAATCTCCAGCATGATAGCTGTACACTCTTTATCAAGTTTCCCGGAAAGTGACATCATGAAACTTAGCGCCCCAATTTTTCAAATTATAAAATTTGTACTAAAGTAATCAAACATGCGGGATTCCTGACTGCAGTATTTTTCAAAACCTTTTTCTGATCCGAGATACAGGCAAGGTTGTCCGTTGTTGCATTATTATGCAGTATTACTTTATTTTGTATTAAATTTTCCACCGCAGAAATATACTCGCGCAGAAAAAAATTACTTGTTTTAATGATGTATATCGGCTTAAGAAGAACTTTTCAACAGTGAATATATTGCTATCATAACTCCGAGGCGACCGGCACAACAGTCATCTGTATTCCCGATTCAACTCCACACACGTCCTCAAAAGAACCAGAGACTGTCATCATAATACTGATACATTTTTACAACAACGTACAATAATTCACTCACTAGTTTTCTCGTTGTTTATGTTCATATTGGTTCCAGAACAGCAACCATATAACTAGGAGAACTATACAAACCTCCGGTCAGGAAGTAAAATCGTTTAATACCGATGCCTTGGATTTTATTTATACTTGACCAGAAATCCGCAAACATTTCCTCCCAGCAGAAATTTTAGCTGTCCCGACGCGCAAAAATTTCCTCCCGCAAAACAAATTCAGTCGGACAATCCGAAAAATTTCCTTGTGCACGGTAGCTAAACCAATAAAACTATGACGTCTTTCCCATACTATTGCATACAAACGCAAAGTTCAAATAACCGCATCCCCAAGGGTAAGATGAAACCTCAGATAAACCGAACCCAAGCCATTAACCCTTGGGAAGGCCCCAAACCCAAGGTGTGTGTAACCACAACTCAATAGAAAAAAACGCAAAGTTCATGCTATTTTGCTCTGCCATACCGCTCATATTAACACACAAACTTTCCTGTCCCATTTAACTTTCTTATAACCTCTCCATTAGTAAAATACACCGTGAAATTCCCAAACTACGTTTCCCAAGAAAACGCATTTAACCTATTTTTACCCTTTTAAAGTAGCTATAATGGCTTTACGACAAATGATTGAAACTGATAGGTAACGTGAGATATCGAAATTTAAGAAGGACTAATACCTTTGCGGTAACGTAATGTGAGATATGACAAGTTCATCACAAGTTCTGACATCCCAATACCCTAGGGAAATTAACAATAGGTCCGGGGGTGCTTCCCAAACATTTTAGTGGCAGTATGTGACGCCCTTCTTGAAATCCTAACCGCTTTAACCAACCATATCCTCAATGCCCTAATATAGCTTCTATAAAGAAGGAACAAGAAACCCCCCCGGACAAAAGTCCACAAAATTTTGTTAACAACTTTTGTCCCTTTTTAGTACTCGACTTCGAAATCTCGCTTAATGCGCAAGCGCATTAACGAGATAAAAACAGTAAGCTTATTACGCGACCGTCTGCACAGTACATTTTTATAGACCGTACAAAAGTTCACAAAAACAACTTTTCTCTGTCTAGAATAAATAGTACCACTAGTTTCCGAATAAAATACAGTTTATGTTTGTCAAAAATTGCCCGAGAAACTGATTTGAAAATCAAAAATTGCAAAAATACACAAACATATTTGCATAAGGCGATGCGAGTGAAGATAGAACTGTACTATAAAATCAAGTCTTGTTTTGTTTACATAAAATCGCATTTCAATCTATCTAATGAATGAACAAACACATAAAAATGGACAACACAATCTTCTTTCGAAAAAATTTATTCAAATCTCCATTAGTTTACGTTTAAAAGCAAAACGCGTACCATTTATTTATAGCTCATCGAGTTCAAGCTTTCTTCGATGAAATTCAAGAGATCGATACAAGTAAATTTAGGCACGTTTTAAAATCAATTCGCCAAAACTAACAATAACACTAATAACAAGTCACTCACAGATTGATATCAACATAAATTCTCATCGAAAACTGTAATCTGTTTTACCTTTAAGTTCCTCGCTTGCTTGGAAATTCAAATCTCCGCTTCTGGTTCTGAAATCATCTCCCGCATTGATAAAAATGTAATACATGAAGTTCCTCGAAGCAAGATTTTATCCCTGAAAGCTCGTCTTTTTCCACTAAAGCGGCTTCTGAGTATACCTTAATTGGTATCCCTGTCTTGAGTAGCAAACCGCGA
Source organism: Cladopsammia gracilis (assembly GCA_022457155.1). Taxonomy (NCBI): domain Eukaryota; kingdom Metazoa; phylum Cnidaria; class Anthozoa; order Scleractinia; family Dendrophylliidae; genus Cladopsammia; species Cladopsammia gracilis. The sequence continues at coordinate 56,542 of JAJGOT010000750.1, read as the reverse complement.
AAAAATGCAGGAAAATAACGAGTTTAATTCTCCGCTAGGCACAAGAAAACAACTAAAGTGTTTATCGAGCTCACGGCTGTGTGGCCGCGCGAAAAACAAAGCCTTACTTTCAAGATCCCGGATGTTGTTCCAACACGGCGGCCGGCGGGCGGCCGGCGGGCGGACACGCGCCCGCGAAACATTCCGCTAGCCATGACCATGAAAAATCACGGCGTAGGTTCTATGAGTATGGAGCTGCGCAGCCAGGCCTTCGGCCTGGCAAGTGCTACGCTATAAAAGGCTCATGCACGTGATCGATTTGCGTCGTGTGATTGGCTGATATGCTCATGAATTATTAATGACTTTTTGAAATACTGGATAAAGCAATGGAGGATATGTGTAATATTCAATGTTAGAGCTTTGAAAATGTTGCTCCTAATGCTCAGCATATCAATGAGCAAGACTGTGCTATTGAAGAGAAAGCAAGAGAATTGTTTCGTTGCTTTGACCCTAGAAAAATAAGCAGTATAGTCAATATGATTTGCTTGACGATATGGGTATTTTCCCTAGAAGTAATGATCAAGACGAAATTATTATGAAACGAATGTGTGATGATGATTACTACACACTTGTACGTTCTTTGAATGAAAAACAACAGTTTTTTTTTTTATCATGTTCTGCATTCAATAAAAACTAAAGATGAGCCACTTTAAGTGGCTCATCAATGAGGAGGTGCTGGAGTTGGCAAAAGTACTGTTACTAATGCATTATATGAAGCACTCATCAGATATTTTCCAGATTATATTAAAGTTTTGAAAACCGCTCCAACTGGGAAAGCTGCTTTCCATATTAGAGGCAATACATTGCACACCACATTCAAGTTACCAGTAAATAGAGGTTTTCACTACTGTGCACTACAACCTGACCGACTTAATACCATTAGGACACAACTGAAAAAACTAAATGTAGTATTCATTGATGAAATTTCTATGGTTGGAAGTGGTATGTTCAATTTTCTTAATTTGAGATTACAACAAATTATGGGAACCAGAGAGCTATTTGGTGGAATAATATTTCTAAAAGTCATAAAATTGAGATTGAAGCTATTGAAGCTATTATATCCCCCCCCCTTCCCCCTCAGATGAGCTGCATATTTCTAATCTAACTAGAATTCTGCAAAGAAAGGAAAAAAAACTATGCGGTTTATTCATTCCTTAGAGGTGCACCCCCTCCTAAGAAAAATCCTGGGTCCGCCCCTGGAAAAAGGTAAACACATCAATCAAATGTTCATGCAATCTCCCAAGGGAGACGACAGTTACAACGCACAAATTTATGATCATGGACTTCGTTTTATCCGGAAAGAAACTGTACGTCTCGACCTGACCACTTGGATTAACTATGGCGACTTTTACCTCCGTGGTTGCACTTTCAAGTAAATCTTCCACGTTCAGTCGCGAGAAAACAATTTCGCCAGCTTCCCGAGGTGAGACCGGCGGGTTCGAAATCAAGGCAGTGTCATCGTTAAACGTGCTTGAGGAAGATGCTTCATTAAAACGGAATGATCTTTTTGATACTTTGTCTTTTTCGATATTTTCTGTTCTTTTCTTGCAGGAGGGCTTCGGTCAGGCGAAGAATCAGTAGTCGGCAAGAGCCGCTTGAGTCTGCTGGACTCATCTTCGACATCCACATCGATCACGGTGTTTCCTTCTCAGCTTTCTTCAAATTTGAGTGGATGAAATTGTACAACTCGAATGCATTCCCGATCTTCCTTTCACAGGCATGGCATACACGATCGGATAAAACCTCCGATCTGTCCATTTTCAGTCCCATGTTTGAGCAGAGTTCTGCCAAAGTCAGCTGTTTTTGACATCCTTCTCGCTTCGAGACCTTGAACAAGTTTTGAGTTGAAATGTACGAAGGTTTCTGAAATTCACCGTATTTAATTTTCAAAGGGCAACAGCACAATCTACAGTTATCATTCGCGCTTTTCGGATTCTCAAGTCTCCCTCCGTTGAGAGTTTTTTTCGGGGTATCGCCGTTTGCCATCGAAGGAACTCATTAAGTTTTTGTTGTTTTATAGCTAGCGTAAGCCGCAAGTTTTCGCGCGAAAACATCGTAATGTAAACAAGTTTCGTATTACGACGCGCCCTGATTGGTTTGGTAATTGTATCTACCAAAAATTGTCAAAAATGTCAAAAAGAGGCAGCTACTCAAAAACTCAGGATACCGAGCAGGCGGTTTCTCGCGGCTTCGCCGCTCGCGAATTCAGCATCGCGCACAAAAAAACCGCCTGCTATGCAGGCTATTGAAAGAACTGAAACTCGCTCCAGACACAAGACAAGAGGACTGCATAACCATTACCAATTACATGCAAACAAAATTGTCAAAAGAGAGAAATTGGACTCAAGAAACCATGTACTAAATGCCCAATTGCAACATCAAAAACAATATTCGGACATAATACGATGGCATTGCATGATGGGGGAAAAACTTACAGGAGATAGCCCGTGAGGCACTTTGATTTATCTTTTTCTCCCAAAAACACGAAATTGCGGGCAGCGATCATTTTCACTTTCCTTCAAAATGCGAAATTTACCTCCATCGCTGGATATACGTCATGTAGACATAGCGTATATCGATAACTTTTTTACCATATTTGGGCAGTGTATCAATGTGTTGAATTATAATTATTGTTATTCGCAGGTCACGTCGTGGGCTCTCGGACAATGAAAAGAAACGAAAGGGGAATATATCACTAAAGCAAAAGCTCCTAAGTGTTGGTTAGTCAGGTATACCAAGGGAAGCATATTAAACAAGAGAAGTAAGTCGAATTGTTTTCTCTTGTATAAAATTATTCGGTAGTTATCAGCTTTGTAAAGTAATAGCAGCTAAAATCATATTTATTGCGAGTTAGTTACAGGACAATTTTTACAGCTTTACAAAGGAATATACAAATATACAAAACTTCACTACTTGTATGATATTGTCTATTTCATTAAGTATAAACAAATATAGTTGTTTGCTTAGTGAACCGGCCTTTGGGTGAGAGCGAGGCTCAGTAAAAGTTGACCTTGCTTTGATACAAACCTTTCTTGTTTTCATATGTAAATCATGTTATTCTTATGCTATAAACTAGTTTTTATCGTAAAAAGGGTTGTTGTTCATCGTGGTGAACACACTAGTAAAGAAGTATTTTTTTCGTTTGTCTCACGATGTAGTCACTTCCGATGTGGATCGCGACGTTTCGACTGCATACTGCTAGTCTTCTTCAGGCGATGGGGTCGACTGGTTACGCGTCACCTTATGAAGCACGATGTAACCAGTCGACCCCATCGCCTGAAGAAGACTAGCAGTATGCAGTCGAAACGTCGCGATCCACATCGGAAGTGACTACATCGTGAGACAAACGAAAAAAAATACTTCTTTACTAAACTAGTTTTTGTTCCTCATGATTTACATATGAAAAGCAGATAGTTTTTATCAAAAGAAAGTCAACTCCAGCTTCACTTTCACTTAAAGGCCAGAGTCCTAAGCACACAACTGTAAAATGGTCTCTTCAATCAGCAAACATGGTTTAAAGGGAAAACCCAGACATGACTAAATCCTGTGGGTAAATCACAATGAAGAAAAAAAAACTTAAATAGGTAAAAAAAAGTATAAAGTACAAAAAGGAAGATTTTTAATTAATGTTTTTGGTCTCTCCAATAGGATTTATAAAATACTGGCCCCGGTTGTTCAAAAGGTGGATAGCGCTATGAAATTACTATCCAGTGGATAACACAATGGATTTTTTTAATACTTATCCACTGGATAGTGATTTATCCGGTGGATAGCGCTATCCGCCTTTAGAACAACAAGGGCCTCGTTTACGAGTTCATTCTTTGCCTTTCATCTTAGTTCGATTCAATTCAGGAGAAACCCAGAAGCTTTCAACAACTGAGTGAGCCTGCGTTTTTCATCTTTTGCATTGCCCAGGCAACATGGCATAGGCCACTTCGAAAAATACCATAATACTCTTTAAAGTGCAGGTTTGGGTGGTGCTTGATTTAAGCCTGATTTTTCCAATTTCTTTTGTTTTCAGCACGAACTGCACGTGCTATGCTTCAACTTCTTGGCAATTTCCACACGGTGCACATCTGCATACGAACACAAATGCTACGTCCTAGCATTCCTACATGTTCTCTGAATTCCACTGTGCCATTCTAACATATAAGACTTGAATAATTACACCCCAGTGAAGCCGAGCCTGCACATAAAAGATTATGGTATTTTTTGAAAATTAATGGGCTCCAAAAAGATGCATGGGCTGCGAGAGTGGTAAAGGATGTCGGGATACCAACCATTTCATGCTCAGTTTACTTAGGGTTGGGTTAGGTTAGTTCATACAATTAAGGTGGGCATGGTAAAAAAATAAAAAAAAAAGTTACAGTCAAATTAGAAACTCAATAGATTTTATGGATATTCTTTTTATGAAAATCCAAGGCTTATACTCACAGCCCACAAGGAAAAGGGCACTCATTTCACAATTGAACCCAATAAGGTACAGTAATATTAGTAGTGGCTTGGTATCCTGTTTTTGTTTTTTTCAGCTGTAAATTATTGTTGTCTTACATATCTAGCAAAATGAACAATTTCAGTGAGACAATGGATCCCTTAGGGATATGAAACAATCGCTACTCCATGGCTAATGAAGGTCTCCTTTACCACCCTTGGATATCTAAGCACTCTTAAGTTTTCATGATATTGTTTCTGTTTAAACTCTCCAGGAGCTTGTTGCTTTAATGTAGAGTTTTCCAAACATGGTATTAATTTAAAATACTTGAATTGCAATATTATATGTTGGATTACTAATTATCGAGGGTCCCGTGTAGGTTTGGTGGGATATGTGCTAATACATTAATAAATGACATCATCCAATACAAAACAAGCCGAAGTTGAAATAGAACACAGCATTTGTTTGGTCATACAGTGGCTGTTCATGTGCTAGAATTTTGTAACTTAAATTCAATAATTTTATTAACAGTAAAGGCTGATTTAGACAGCACAACTTTTGCCTACAACTTTGTCGCATGCAACCTGCTCACGCCATACATACAACACAAATTGTGTCGTCTAAATCAGCCTATGACTCGCTCACAACTGTTCGATGCATCATGAAAAAAGTTGTAAAACAATCGTAGCCACATACAATGTTATATAATGCAAGTTGTATACAATGTTTGCCAGACGCAAGCAGCGCATGCTACAAAAAAAAACGCATGAGACAAAGTTGTGCCATCTAAATCAGCCTTAAGGATATTTGAGTGGTCACAAAACCACCAACATAATTTGCAAGTTATATATTTATAAATAGAAGTGTTTCCTCAATGTTTCCATTGAAACTCTGTCAGAATGAGAAATGCTGTGAAAAGACCATGTTTGGGTGAGTAATGCCACAGCTGTCTCAAATTCGCCCAAAAATTCATTGGAATTTCTATAACTCAAAGGAAACATTAACAAAAAAAATGTTTTCTATTTTGTTTGCAAAGAAGCAAAAAATAAACTTTTCAAATATTTTTAGACCTTACAAACATAGTTTTCATGTGATCAGAGCACACTATTTCTCTGGTTATTTTATGCAAAAAATGAAGAAAACAAAAATATAAATATATAATATGCAACTTGTCCCTTCATAAACTTTGGGGAGACTGAGCACCAGCTTTTGGCAGTGACATGTCTGGGATTGTTTGAGAAACCAATAATTTTTTATGAGCTATGAGTGGTTAATGGTTGCCTTTATGAGCTATGAGTGGTTAATGGTTGCCTTTATGAGCTATGAGTGGTTAATGGTTGCCTTAGAAACCATCAACCTATTATAACTAATGATGGTTACCCAAATGATCCCAGAAAGCCCAGTGCCAAAAGCTAGTGTGCAGTCTCCCTAAGTTCCAGGAGCACAGCTAAGGAATAGTGCTATTCAGTTTAGACTTGAAAACACTTGCTATCAGTGCTTTCTTGTAAATAAGCCATATTCATAACTGTACCCAAAGTCTAAACTGCAACTAGCTTTGCAATGGAAGCTTGTACAGAGGAATATAATGAAAAACACTTACATTAATACCACAATTTTCATTGCCTTGTGACCTTTTAAAGCCAAAAAAACCACGAGTATGAATTTGTAATATGCTTTTATCAATGGTTTTTTTAGTAATGTACAGTTCAATGTCTGGCTAGCAATCAGATACAATCATTACACTAAACACCGAATAAACAGAAAACAGATATCTGACTTCAATAATTGGATGCAACAATGCAAAAGCATGAAAACACAAACATGTTCACAGTTAGGTAAACGCTTTTTTTGTTTGTCTCACGATGGAGTCACTTTAAGATGTTGATCGCGAAGTTTCAACTGCTATTACAGCTAGTCTTCATCAGGCGATGAGGTCGATTGGTTACGTGTCGCTTATGTATGTTATCGACCTCATCGCCTGATGAAGACTAGCAGTAATAGCAGTCGAAATGTCGCGATCAACATCTTAAAGTGACTCCATCGTGAGACAAACGAAAAAAGCGTTTACCTATCTTACACACCACGATGAACAAGAACCACATTTTTAGTAACATGTTCACAGTTATTTCTTACACTGAATATTTCCAACATTTCCCTTTAGGAAATTATTATCTTCCATTACCTGCTCAGCAACATATTTAAACTTGCAAACAAGCCAGCTTTCTGACAATGAACTGCTTTTTCAGTATGTCAATAAAGTTGATTTTAAGTAGAATACAGTTATCAACTCCCTAGACTAGTCATTTAACTCCAACCAATTATAATTAGATTATTACTGAAAGAGGTGTATATCGTGTTTTTGACCAAAATATGGGGGCAAGGCTTCAAATTTACCCATTTTTGTGTTAAACATTAATCAATTGAAGGGTTTGGAGCATAACTATTCTATGTTGAATTTTAGGCCTTTTCTTACTTTTTCATGCTCAGTTTGCCTCATTTTTGGCATGTGACCTACAAATTAATTGCAAAACATTGTTCAGAATTCTTTTATGTTGTTTTTTACATCGTTTTAGAGAAATAACTTATGAAAAATATAAAGTAACTCCCTGTCTCCTGTTGAATCCTGCTTGAGAAAATGAATCCCAAAGTTTACCCGAATTTCTTGATTTTATGCCGATTTTTTTTCACTTCAGATGGCCAAGTTGGGCCCATGCCACTAAATCCGTTTCAAGAAAAATAAATCCCAAAGTTCATTCCCTCAAAATAGCTTCATTTTTATCATCAATAGTCAGCCACTTAGATTCACGCCATCTCTCTTATCCTTATGAACCACCTTAAGGAAGCACTCCCCATGCCCAGTCCTCCACTACCGGCTCATAGTCTTTGCCCACCTTGCTCAATTTCACCCAGTCGCAAGAACTCACTTCAACCAGCCCACTGTCGCAAAGCATGTCAGGGTATCAATGGTGAAAATGAACAGGGAGATTCTGCCCAAACAAAATACAGAAAATATTACAAGTTTGGAAGCACTTGGGAAATGGCCCACAACTCACAATGCTGCCCCTTTTTTGATCCAAAGTGATTCCAGTCTTTCCCACTGGCTTGTCTTGTCCACTATGTCCCATTTTCACCTTGAGCACTGAATAGCACTTTGGACACAATGCACAACAAGGACACAACTCACTTCTTCAAGAGGTGTGAGAGACTATAGGATTTCCGGACTTCATGATGTCCTTGCATCACAGGGCAGGCCTTAAACATAATTATATTATGTGTTGCTGTAGTGAGCTTGCAATCAATAAGCGAGCCAGGCGTGCATGAATGACGGTACTTTTGCTCAGGTTGTTGGCACGGGTCAGGAGTATTGCGATCGCATATTTTCACAGCCAATCTGTTCTGAAATGGTATCGTTTTGGTAGTACGTTTCATACAGTTTTGGAAGGAACTAATTTAAAATTCCTTCCAAAACTGTTGTCTTAATTTACTAAGCTCAGAATGTACAGTTGAAACACTAGAGGGCCAGAACTGTTCTTTCTTCAGGTAGTTTAGTTTAGTTTAGTTTAGTTTTTTTTTTTTACATACGTTATTTCTCTAAAATGACGGGAAAACCAGCATAAAATATTCTGAAAGTTTTGCAGTTAATTTGTAGGTCACATGCCAAAAATGAGGCAAACCTGAGCGAAAAAAACTAAACAAGGCCTAAAATTTGACATAGATTATGGTTATGCTCAGACCCTTTCAATTTTTATTTCTTTGCCAGAAGAGTAATATTTGTGATAATTTCACCAAAACATAGGCTTTTGTTAATGTACTGTCCAGAAACTTTGGCTAATTAAATACTTAGAAATTTGGCCTTGTGGCAAAACATTAATCAAAGGTTCCTATGAGCCAACTAAATAAAAGATTCTGCACACCTTCTGACCTTCCCCTCCCCTAAGTGTTTCGTCCCTGCATCTAATGCCTCACCCTCCCCCCAAGCAGGTGACCATTACACCTGTACATATTGTGGGCTCATTGTTAAAGTACGCATGAAGTGAAATTTCACTACCATTTTTTTTTGGTAATCTGAAAAAAGGCGCTTCAAGAATTATTTCAAAGGGAAAATACATGTAAGTCACTTGTAGCGGCAGGAACACATTTCAACAAGCGATGCAAGTTGGGTATATTAGACAAGAACCTGGGTTCTAGTGATGTCATCAGTGTGTTTACAACTGAGTGCATCACTCATTTTACAGTGGAGTTTTGGCAACTTATGGAAGGATTATTTCGATTAAATATGGCTGAAAGCGATGCGTGTTTTAGCCCCGGATTCGTCCCCTTCTCCACCATGTGAATACACAAATGACAACACAAATACCTTTTTGGCCTGGCTCAAAATGTTGCAAATTTCAGGCCCTGGCGAGAGTTTTCAAACCGCTTAAATGAAATAACTGAAAATGAAATAAAGATCGTATAAACAACATAAAACACTAAAACAAAACGGTAGTGAAATTTCACTTCATGTGCACTTTCAAAGCTGATTGAGTGAGAGATTGAGTGATGACTGGATGAGATTCCTACCCAAATGCTACAACTGGTTCAATGGAAAACTGGACAAGTTGGGAGACTTTTCAAACTAAAACCATGATATCCACCCCTTGTATTTTAAACCCTTCAGTTATTTTTTATTGAAGTGTATTGTGAGCCGCAGTTGGGTTTTTGACTGTGAAAGGCTACAGAAAGATGCAAATCAGTGGTACAATGATTCCTTCATTGCAATAAGTTACAGTTTGACCAAGAGAATATGAATATAGCTAACTCACAGTGCCGCCTAGAGTAAGAATGTTCAAGATAAAGAGGGGAGGAGAGAGGAGGTAGTAGTAAAGGGGTACAGGAAAAGGTTCGAAGCCAAAAGCCACAAAAGCCATAATACACTGTAAACTTCAAATAATACCATCCTATTTTTTTTTGCTACATTCGCAATCCTCGCTGTCGTAAAGTCTGAAAAAAAAAAGAATCTTGGTTATTACTTACATAGCAACAAGGAATTTAAAAAGATTAATCAAAGGCTTCTGTGAGCCAACCCGTGAATAACAAATGCTCTACACGTTGCTGGTTCATATTTGAGCTACCCTTCCTTACAAAAAGGTAAGTTAAATAGAAATTTTAAATTTAGACATATGCTTAGTCGATTTGGTTGAGTTTATGGAATCTTTATTGTATCAATTAACACTTTACTGAATTTTTCTTTTCAACACATCACACAATGTATGGTATGTAACTTAAATTATAAACACAGCTCAATATCGTTTAAAATACAGTAATCAGTGATATGATTTGTGTAATATCTTAGGTCTACATACACTGTTCAGTAGAAAAACGCAAGGATATATTTTCACTTGAGGAAAAGATCCACTGCTCGACAACATATGAAATTTGACCTTTAGCACATTAATGTGTCCATTTCTCTCCTATTTCAAACAATGCAAATTTGTGTCACGCTAAGACATGAAAGACAAATTTGGTTTATTCATCAAAGGGCTCCAAAATACGAAATATCTTTAAGCTTACTGCTGTTCAATTTCGTTTACAAAAGCGTAGTCATTGTTATTGCTGGATTCACATTGTTCTTGTTATGCAATGCATTACAAATTATGTGACTGAAAGCTTACAGCTGATAAAGCGAGTGCTCATTTCCATATTTGCCACCGTATGCGATAACCTGTTCATTACATTTTGCGCCAGTCAACGAAGCTTTCCAACACAGCACAACAAAAGGCTTTTTAATCACAAAAGGTAAACTACAACCAAAACAGGACGAGAGCATGAGGAGAGGCGAAAACGCGCATGAGCAACGAAAGCGGTCTAACCGCTGACCTATGTAAAGCATACATAAATACTGGCGTGATCGCCTTTTTTTTCTCTTTTTTTTTTTTTTTTGAGCATTAAAGGCAAAAACAATCATTGTCAAGTCTCTTATAAAACCGGAACATGGTAAATGTACAGTATAAGACTGAACAAGAGTTCATATTTCTAGCAGTGTTCTTATTGACTAAAAGTTAGTAACATAGTCTGCAAAGTGCACTGGAGGCCGGCGTTGTCGAGATGACCGTCTAGGAGGTGTGGTTTCAGGAGCTGGATCCTCACTTGCTATAGGCTCTATCGGGGGAGTGTCGCATGCGACAGGTAGGTCCTGATGAGTTGGGGCAACTTGGGCAGCTGGGGTGGAAATCTCACACGGTATGTCTGGTGGTGGAGGGGGAGGAGGTGTTGGTGCTACTGGCACATCTTCATCCTCAGAGGTATCGTCACTTGAGTTTGCATAGTTGCTGGTACTGCTAACATCAGCGGGGACCTTGTAGCATTCAGACTTCTTAACGCGGTAGGATAAGCTTCTTAACTGAGACCCGACAAACTTTTGGACATTACACCAGGAACCTTCGACAGAGACGACCAAGTATCGATCTCTGAAGCAGGATTTGTTGCGGTCTGAGTGGATGTAGATCAAGTCTCCCACTGATAGGTGTTGGGTAGGAAGGTATCGTTTAAGCGGGCTCTTAGACGTTTCACTGTGGGGATGATTCTTGTCACGCAGCTCGTGTTGTTTAGAGATTAACTCTTGGTCAACTAGTGGTACTTGACTGTTGGAGAATTGATCCCGTTGCGTCCACATTTCGCGAGCGGATAATCCTCGGGAGCGAATGCGTGAGTTCAAAGTCTCGGTGGCTATGGACAGGTCTAGAGGAGATACAGCTCCACCCAAAGGATCACGTCGAAGAATTTCCTGTTGAAGTTCTTGAATGGCTTTTTCCGCTACAGGATTTTGGTTGTGATTTTTTACACGACCAAGCTCCACAGTTAGTCTGTGGTGGCTTAGTAACTCGTCACCAACAATGGCTCTAAATCCAGGAGCAGGATCTGTACGGATGACAGCGGGTGGACCGTCTTGTGGACGTAATGGTATGCACAGGCGGATCAGTGCGTCATGAAGGGTAGGGCGTCGTTCGTCCTCCAGAAGTAGAGTGGAAGTGTAAGATGTGACGCATTCACGCACGACGAGTATGAGTTGACGTGCACGTTTGACAACATCGGCAGCGAAAGACACTCCAACAGCTTCTGGTGGAGCACAAGAGGACTGCTCAATGGCGGCATGAGGTGTCTTGCGGAGGGCAGCACAACTGTAACAACTGCTGGTGACACGGTTGACGGCTTTGTCCATATCGAGGGCGAAAAGGTAGCGGCTGACTGCCATCTTCAGTTGGTGGGCTGACGGGTGGCAGAATTGGATGTGTAGCGACACTAAAAGACCATCGAGGACTTGTCGTGGAACTATAATTCGCTCGCGTGTTGTAGTTAAAGGCTCTGTGCATTTGACGACAAGAAGGCCATCTTTGGAGATCGTAGCCACATTTAAGTACCGGATGGATGGCCGGGTGCCCTGTTTCAGGTGGGCATGAGTGCGGCGAAGGTCTGGACAATCAGATTGTATGGCTAGCCAGGCTGGTCTGTTAGTGAACGGGAGCCTAGCAGTCCCCGTCAGCACATCTTGAATGGATGTATGACGTACTACTGAGTCTTCTGTGCGGGAGATGAAGCTGCACACTTGGCACTTTGGGTCGTTGCAATCGGGGGCGTTCCGACTGGCAAAGTCTGAGGGCAAAATGGCAGACCCGGACACGTGGCGGACGGTTGCTTGATAGCGACTGACAGTGGAAAGAAAGGTGGAAACACGTGGGCTGGCAGAGAACTCTCCTCTGCATAGTTTCTCGTAAGCCTGAACGCACGGTTGGCTATCTGAGAGAATACATGCCTTGTGATTAGACTGTACGAGGTATGGACTGAAGTGCTTTGTGGCTGTAGCAATGGCTAAGGCCTCTATCTCACAGGGGAGCCACGATAGCTGATGACTTCTCAGTTTAGCGCTAAAAAATCCCGCAAGATGAAGGCTGTCAGAACGTGTTACGTAAAGAGTGGCACCAATTCCAGGATTTTTTGAGGCGCCATCAGTTACGATCCAGAGCTGGTCATTAGGTCATGGCAATGTGATTGTGCGGTGTGAGGAGAGCGAGGCTTGAGCAGTAGAGAATGCAGAGCGGAGGTCATCAGTCCACAGGATTTCCTCTTTTGACAAGCGGCCTGCGACCACATCTTCAAAGGGGGCCAGTAGCTTAGAGCAGCCTGGAAGGACTCTGGCTAACACTTTGTATGTGCCAATAAACGACTTCATGCGACCCACGGTGTCGGGGGCGGAGCATGAGGCAAGAGTTTTTTTTTTTTTTTTTTTTTTTTTTTTTTAACAACAAATATTTTATTATTATTATAATGAACACCAACAACAAAAATTACAATAAAATAAAAAGGAAAGGAAAAAAGGAAAAATTAACAAGTGTGACAATAAATTAACTAATTACAATATGATAACTATTTTCACATACTAATACTTATGTGGCCGCAGCTGAAAGGTATGACAATTAGTGCCACCAAGGCGTATGTATATATGTAAATCGAAAACGAGGAGAAAAGAGACTTGTTCAATTATCAGGAAGGTTCCATTTTCGCATTAAGGAGTTTTCAGCTTTAGATTCTAGTTCATAATTAAATTTAAGGTGACACAAGAAGGCGTCCAATTCAGGTCTAGTTTCTTTGTATTTACATAACCAAATATAATGTCTTGCTAAAAGAAGCAAGAAATTAATTTGGTGGTGACACTTTGAGGAATCCGGTCTCAGACCAAGCGCTACCGCGCTTTTTAATGAAAAATTTCTCTCAGTTATTTTATGGTACAGCATCCATCTCTCAAGGTTTGCCCAAAAGGAGGATGTCTTTTTACATGTCCAGAAAAGATGGTACAGACTATCTGATTCTTCACGGCAAAAGGAACACATTGAGTTATCTTTTATTCCTATTTTAGTTAAGAAATCATTTGTTGGTAGTCGCCTGTGTAATAGTTTAAATTGAAACTCTCTTAGTCTTACACTTTTAGAGTATTTGAAGGCTAGTTGGTAGGCCTGTTTCCAGTTAACATTCTCATCATTTTCATCCGTACAGTCATTCAGCCATTTTTGCTGGCTATGTGTCGGTGCGCCGCTTTTTTGACTTACGAGTTTGTTATATGCTAGTTTAGTTACTTTCCGAGTTTTGGATATTTTTGTTGAGAAACTTTCGTGGTTAGAGCTAATTTGTAACAAGCTGTCCTTGCACTTTCGCCAGGCAGATTTCAGTGCCGATATTACTCCATAATATATGAGAGGGTTAACTTTTATGTTGTATTTGTTCTGAAATTCATTTAATGTGAGGTAAGTTTTATCTGCCCTTCTCAAGTGGTTTATTTTGGATATTCCTTTAGAAAACCATTCTTTGTAGAAGATAGGAGAATTGTCAATCCTGATAAGCGAGTTGTACCATAAAGTTTGCGTTGAAAACTGTGCATCGGAAGCTATAAGTCCATCGAAGTTAACTTCTGACCAAATTTCTAAAATCTCTCTAATGAAAGTATCTGTTACTTTGATATACTTTGTGGTGTCTTTTCTGTCGAGATTACCAGTGAGTATTATGTTGCCTCCATATCTTTTAAGTTGTAAGTCAAAGAAAATTTTCCATTTCCCATGGTTTTCTGAATCCAGGTATTTGCTTATCCACGCGACCTTTAGCGACTTATTGAAAGCTTCCATATCGACCATTTTTAGCCCCCCATTTGTATAGTCGTTTATTATTATGTTACGTTTGATCTTATCCCCCTTTGAGTTCCATAAAAACGAATAAAAGAGTTTGTTAACCTCTTTGATAACCTTCTCGTTCGTATGCATTGAGGAAAAAATGTAAACCATTTGAGAAGCCACTAGGCTCTTTAGTACTGTGATTTTCCCTAGAAGAGTTAGCCTACGGTATTTCCAGGAGCTCAAAATATTACGGCAAGAGTTGCGATTCGGTGAGGGCAAGCACGGAGGCTGCCAGAGGACCAGATCCATCCTAAGATCATGGTCGATTTAGGGTTGATTACTGTCTTTGATGCAGACAGACGCAGATCACAGTTGGCTAAGGCAGACAAGACTCGTTTCCAATTGTGTAGTAAATCAGTAGGGGTGTCACCACCACAGTACAAGTCATCCGCAATTTTTGCAACAATGCCTTCCTGAAGTAGATCTCCTAGAACCCTGCACATGAGCTCCTCTAAGGCTGTTTCTGATCCGGGCATGCCCATTGCGGAGCGCGCATAAACACGAACACCACGGAATGGAGTCGCCACACCACAATATCTCATAGATTCGCTTGCAAGTGGGATCTGATAGAATGCGCTTGTGAGATCTGTTGCAGCGATATGCTTCCACCGAGCAATGAGGCGCAGAGTAGAATCCACATTGGGCATGAGGGATGGCTGGGGCTTGCTGTAGCGGCCCACGTCTGCGAACGCTGTAACGAGGCAATGGCCACCATTGCTTTTTTTTACAAGGAAAGAAGGGTTGAGGTACTCGACTGAGATTCCGGCGTCCTCGGGGCGTTTGAACACACCAAGTTGTTCAAGCTCATCAAACTTCTGTTGCAGTTCTACGAGCTTGTTGGGGGCATATTGAGGTAGGCGGCCTTTGCGCTGAGGGGGCTCTACGGGGCCCATGTTTACCTTGGCTTGAAAGGGGCCAACTGCTCCATTGTACCCTGGAAAGTTAGGATCGAAGACGCTGTCAAACTCACGCAGTAGTGAATGGAATTCAGCCGACACTGTAGGAGGAAGTAGGTTGTCTGGGTCGATGCTGACCTGGGAGGAATGGAATGAAGTGGGAGGTGAGGAGATCTTCGGCGGGATGGGTTTGACTGAGTTACCATCGTCGGAGGGGCTTGAAGGTACAAAGACGGGGCTAACTTGACAAAAATGCTGATTGCGTTTGAAAACGAGTGGCTCGCTAGAGTGGTTGGGAATGCGGATCCTGCCTGCGACACTGGACACGATACTGGGAGGTGGCCAAGGTTGCGATGCCGAGGACATTTGTACACGAGGGAGGTCACTGCGTGGTTCGAGGGCGTACTTGGCATCCATTGGGGTGTCGGGAGGTAGGCTTACCTCCAGGAATTCTCCTGGCCATACAGTGGTCGTAGTAGGAGGAGCACGAAGGACGACTGCACGACGGACAGATTGATCATTGGCTTTAGGAGAGGCTGAACCGTAGGAATAGGTGGTGTTGTCGCCTAAGATGACCTGACGCCTGGCGGGGCGCACAGCGATGTCATTTAGCTCCATGAAAGGGGTACCGGCAAGTATGTCAACGTCCAGGTTTTCAACAACCAGGCCTTCAAATTGGAACCGGTGGTTCCCACGAGTAAGGGGCAGGCGGGTTTCCCCAATAACTTTTAAAGGAGAGGATCCGTCAGCCTGATGGGCGGATTGAGCGCTCTGGTAGACCTCAGCACCAAGTCGTTGAACAGCAGAGAGGCGGATCATATTGCCTGTAGCGCCGCTGCCGATGGTAAGTCGGACGGGATAGTGGCGGTAGAACATGTCCATGTAAGGGGACTGTCTAACCTGTATCCGGAGGGCAGCAGTTGGAGGGTCAGGATCAAAATTCTCACACACTTCGCTCTCACGAGTACTAATATGGTTATCGCTTGTGTCAAGCAATGGGTCGTTGTCCAGAATATCAGCCACTTGCCGGGCCTTGGCAATGTAACGGCGGTCATCTTCTGGCAGGTTGGGGCATTCACTTAGAAAATGAGTATGATCAGCATGACCTGACTGCTTGCACAGGGGGCAGGTTTTAGCACGGTAGTTGGCTCTAATAGGGACCTTGTTGACGGGTCGACTGGAACGAGTAGATCTGTGGAAGTTAGAAGCTGCAGCACGCATGATCTTAGCGTCATCTGAGGAACGTATTTCATCCAATAAGGACTGTAGAGCCTGGGAAATTTCTGGCTTGATGGAGGCTAGAGTACGAGATCGCAGTTCAGTGCCGTACCTTTGCTTAACTAGCCTTGGTAGCTCTGGATGGATTAACTTAAGCCATGTAAGGACAACAAAGTTCTCTAGTGTTGGAGTCAACTCTTCGTCCTCAGTCAAGTTTTCACCGTGATGAGAGATGTTGTTGCTATGTAGCAGACTATCCTCCACAAATGCCATTAATCTCTGGTAGAGGTCTTCAGGGCGTTCGTTTGGCTCTAATCGAATGTCAACAAAGTCAATAAAATGAGCACCTGTGACCTGGAAGCCAAAATGGAGTCGAATGGCGTGCCATATGGATTCTATTGAGGTGGAGTTTTTGACCAAGGTACTCCTAGATATAATCGGGCAGTAATTTGCAATTTGACCAAGCATGAGCTCTAGCATACTGACCTTCTGTTGGGCAGTACGGCGTCTAGTGGTTGGAACGGGCTCGCCATCGTCTTCGAAGCCTCGAAGTGGGTCAGTTTTGGACTTTTTGGCCCATGTTGCGCCATCCACTAGAAACGGTGCGAAGTTGGGATCGAGCGAGAGTGTATAGAGGAGATTTTGCCTCCAATTCTCAAAGGAATTCACGGTTTCGGTTTTGGATAGGCACCACTGTTTCGGCGCTCGTTGGATACTAGCCATGGCTTGTGTTGTCAGCTCGTAGTGATGTCGACTTCTGTTGGCTCGTTTGAGAGAGTTTAAGAACGACTTTGTCCGCTCTTCGGCGAGGAATTCGATCGCCGCTGCCACCACGCCAGTCAACGAAGCTTTCCAACACAGCACAACAAAAGGCTTTTTAATCACAAAAGGTAAACTACAACCAAAACAGGACGAGAGCACGAGGAGAGGCGAAAACGCGCATGAGCAACGAAAGCGGTCTAACCGCTGACCTATGTAAAGCATACATAAATACTGGCGTTGTGTATTCACGGGTTAAAAATTCAATTGAGTGTTGAAAGTAATTTCACAATTGCTTTGGTTTTCCATTGCTATGCTTTGTGATTGGCTAAAAAAAAATCTTGCTGTTTCTCAACCAATCAGAAGGAAAACCAAATCTAATTGTGACTTGCTTGTACATGTTTTCCTGCGCTTGGTGCTGGCTACATGTATTTGCTACGAGTTCTGATTGGTTCATTGGATTGTCTGCATGTGTTGTGATTGGCCAGAGTGATTAGTTTGGTTTTGGTTTTACGACACTTTATAATTGGAAACTGCTCTTGACTATAAACCGTTTTGTTTATGCATGCTGTACATGTATTTCTTCAAATAAATGCCTGGGGCATTTTTTACCAACTCAGTTGCTTTGAAGAGGCATTAACTCAACCTTACATGACTAAAAGGCAAGTCTGGTTGACAGATATTGTTACTCATACGCAGAGCACAATGATTTAAAAAATGCCCTCTGTTCTTATTTTTGGTGTCACATTTGTGCATGCAAATTTATGCACGCATATTTTAGAGTACATGAACTTGCCCCTGCCTCCCCTAAAAAGTTATTTTGTCCCCTATTGTTATAAAAGGCGTCAGAAAGGTTAAACCAATCAGAACCTGTCTACTGCACACGTTTGGGTTTTAGGGGGGACTAGAGAGAATTGGTTTGTCACATTTCAAAACAAATATGGTTGCTTCTGTACTCCAAACTTCAATTTTTCAGACGTTCATTTTCCATTACCAAAATGTAAACACGCCTTTTAAGACTGCGAAATGGAAAGAAAAAGTCCTTAAGAAGATTTGTATCACTTGGAAGTGGCGGTTAGAGAGCTGAAAGCAATGGAATCTTCCTATGAAATATGAAATGTTTTTTTATGACTTATTGGAATTTGGTTACTGGTTACCAATTTAATAATTTCAGTTGCCGGTTACAGATTCCCCGTTTGGTATAATTTTTATAAACAACATGTTTTCCATGCAAATATAATAAATGTTTCAAAGAAAGTGTCTGACTATTACCTCGTCTAGTAACAACTAATTAAGCGCTAGAATGAACGGACAACCAAAATATGTCAAATTCTTCATGACAATAACAGTGTTCTTACCAGGATTTTCTGCACTGGGGTCCACAGGACCCATAGAGAAGCTAAAAGGGGGTCATGAGCGAGAAAAGTGAGTCACAATTTTTAGACACAATTAACTCAACATTTTTTTTTCCAGCAAATACCCCAAACAAACTTAGATAAAAAATGTTCCGGGTGCTTTCTAAAGAGGCCATAACCAATCAAATTTTGGCTTATATTATAGATAAATGTACGTTTGTAATACGTTTTCTTCCCCCCTTTTTATCTTTCTTTCTTTCTTTCTTTTCTTCTTTTTTTTTTTTTTGCTTCTTTGCGCCCTTGGGACCCCTTGGGCTTATAATAGTGCGGCATTCCCCGAAAAAGTGCGGCAATGCCGCAATGCCGCAATGCCGCGGTCTGGTAAGAACACTGCAATAAATTCTGCTATCACGTTATCTCCTCTGTGCAAGGGTGGGAAGTTTGTACCGTTATAACTTTGGGAAAAATCAATTAAAAAAGCTATTCTTAACCGGTGTTATAGTTTAATGTGTGCTTTAGCCATTGCAACATGTCCCAATGCCATCACACTACATGCCAAAAATATACAACCTAACAAAATATGGCTGGCACAACCTTTGACCTATCATTTGCCATTTTCAAAAAGTTATAACTAAGTTATAACTTTATCCCAAAGTTCATTCCCAAAGTTCATTCCTTCAAAATCCCTCAAAATCGCTTCATTTTTATCAGCAACAGTCGGCAAAGGTATCACAAAGCATGTCGGAATATCAATGGCGACATCGAGCACGGAATATTAATGTCCACCCAAACAATATACAGAAAATATTATAAGTCTCGAAGCACTTCGGATATCGGGCATTTCGACTACGGCACGGGATGGGAAATGGCCTACAACTCACAACGCTGCCCCTTTTTCTGATCCGAAGTGATTCCAGACTTTCCTGCCGGCTCAAGTCTTGTCCACCAACATCTATTTTCACCTTGAGCGCGAAATAGCGATTTAGACACAAGGTGGGACAAGAAACACAACTCGTTTCTTGGAGGTGCTAGAGACTTAAGGATTTCTAGAGTTAATGATGTCCTTCCATCACCGGACGGGCTTCAAACACACGCTACTGATGATGTGTTAACCATAGCGAACTCGCGATCGATAAGCGAGCCAGGCACACGTAAATAGCAGTATTTTCGTTCAGGATGTTGGCACTGGTCAAGAGCATTGCGGTCACATAGTCTCACAGCCAATCTGCTTTTAATGGCATCGATTTGGAGTACTTTTCGTACAGGTTTGGAAGGAACTACGCTCGGATGTACGGTCAAATCACTAGAGGGCCAGAACTCATCTTTCTTCAGGTAGTTTAGTTTCCAAATAGTTGATTTAGTTTTTATATACGTTTTTTTTTTCTCTTAAATGACTGGAAAACCAGCATACAAATTTCTGAACAATGTTTTGAAGTTAATTTGTAGGTCACATGCCAAAAATGAGGCAAAATAAGCGCAAAAAGACAAAAAAAGGTCTCAAATTCGACATAGGTTGGTTGTGCTTCGATGTCTTCATGTCTCAACGCCTGACCAAATTAGCATTTCTATTATGAACGCTAATTAGGTTAGCCTGTGGTTACTTGAAGATGTCAGAGCATAACCAACCTATGTCGAATTTGAGACCTTTTTTGTTTTTGCCTCATTTTTGGCATGTGACCTACAAATTAATTGCAAAACATTGTTCAGAATTTTTTTATCCTGTTTTTTTTTCCGTTGTTTTAGAGAAATAACGTATGCAAAAAACAAAAATTAACCAAACTCCGTCTTTCCGTTGAATCCCGCTCGAAAAAATGAATCCCAAAGTTTATCCGAATTTCTCGATTTTATGCTGAGTTTTTTCACTTCAGATGGCCAAGTTTGGGCCCGTACCGCTAAATCCCGCTCAAGAAACATCAATTTTTTTCTTTATGAACATTGTAATGTAACAAAACTACGCAAGCCGGCGCATACCTGAGTGTACTACCCATCTCAAGTTTTATAATAACCATTACAACAGCAATGATGTATTTATTAAGCGTCATAATGACACTTATGGTGAAAACTAAACAACTTCCGGTTCTCGTATTTTAAAACCAACTTTACACTTTAATAACTTTTGATTCCATGCCAACATCACCTTCAAAATAACAGAATGCGAAGATAAGAAGTTGCTCTATTTAGTGCAATCCACTAAGACAACATTGCAACATTTGCAAAAAATGTACAACTTTCAAAATATGGATGGTGTGACCTTTGATCTATCATGTGCCATTTTCAAAAAGTTATAACCTTCTGTTAAGACATTGCAATAAAACAAAACTACACAAGCCAGCGCGTACCTGAGTGTGCTATCCACCGCAAGTTTCATAATAACCATCATAATAATATACATGCAAAAATTTGAGTCTTAAAATATGCGAGGCAGTGAGGCATACGAGGCATGGTGCAAGGCGTGCGAGGCATGCGAGGCATGGTGCGAGGCATAAAAAAGTAACGGCACGAACAATAAAAATAACTTTTTAATGGCTGTAACAATAACTTTAACAATACTAACAATAACTTGTAACAGTAACAATGAAAAAATACATTTAACACAACATAAACTAACACATAAACACAGAGAGCTTTTCATGGTATCCCTAATTCCCATCCAGTCATTGTTTATCTACAAGTCGAGCAGTTGCTTTTGTCCAGGAGTCAAACATGGATCAAATTGGAGCGTCATCGTCGACGGGCAGTATGGCCTTATAAATGAATTGCGTGGAATCGTAGTAATAAAAATGCATCTTAATTTGGGGCAAAAGAAGAAGGTCCACGTTATCCAGTTCCGCTTACGATGCTTTCAGTTTGGAAGGGAATTCTCGCCACCAAACTTGCGTCAGAATCTTGAAGCATGTGATATGTGCAAAGTCTTTTTAAAATCTGTTTACAATTTCTAGAGCAAGAAGGTGACATTTCACACCACTTTGATTCAGGAAAATTTTCGCCATGTGCTGGGCAACAGGGTTTTGGGGGGCTTCCTTTAATTGGTGTAGCGCAGTACACACTCGCAAATCGCGGAAAATGAAAGGCGGGAAAAAAGGCTTGCCAAAAAAGACAACACATTCAAGCAGGTTTAGCTGTGATTTTTTTTTAACTCAAGATTCTCGAGGATTTGGATAGAATCAATACTGCTTGTGATTATTTTTATAGTTAAGATCTTCTGTGTATTTGTTATCAATAAGATTAATCAGTATTTTATTTGCTTGCTCAATACTGTTAAAAATGTTTTATCAATGTTACAAATTCTAATTAAAAACAAATAACAATACACAATTATTAAATAATACCAAAGGAGAATTATGAAGTACCTTCACGCTTGTTCTACGCCGAATTGAACTGTTAAATTAGATTAATAATTAAGAATATAAATGTTCAACTGATCGAAACTGACCTCGTTGCTGAAAGAGACAACTTGGTGGCAGGCCATATAATCTTCGATTAAACTTATGGCTTCAGTAACTTTGATCTCTAAACACGTCGTAATACATTCGTAGAAACATCGATTTTTAACTCCTGACGTGTCCATCTGTAGTGTGAATTCTTTTTTCTTTTCGCTTCAATTAAGCATTCCAGCCGTCTATCCACCATCTATTTACGATAAATACTGAATAATGTATTTCAATTCCATGCTCTTGTTTAGCAAAAATCGAAAAACAAAATCAGAAAAAAATCACTTTTCTACAAATATACAAATACACGACGAGGACTTACTTTCACTTTATTCAATATCGCTTGATTAGAAATCGTGAAGACGAATTGTAAAGAATCGAAAACCAAGCACCTCGTGCACTCGTACCAATTACAACGTGGAAAGGAAGAACTCCAAGGGGTTTTCCGAATATAAACCATAGACCGCGCGACTTTTAAAATGCCTTGCAGTGCCTCGCACCATGCCTCGCATGCCTCGCACGCCTCGCACGCCTCGCACTATGGCTCGCATGTCTCACTGCCTCGCACTTTGCAACGACCCCAAAAATTTCTGCATTCTGATTGGCTGAGAGAATGTCAATTAATCCCAAACAGTGCAGAAAGTTGAAATTGGGTGCAAAAAGGTGAAATTGAGTGCAAAAAGTTGAAATTAAAATGATTGACAGTTAGGATAGCTGAACAGATTTCGAGCCAGGCAGAAACAAAATGGCGGACACAAATTAAACAATATTCAAACAGTATAACAGAATTTTAATAGAAAGTCTTGAAAGAAAACTGATTCAAAATACGAAAATAGACAAAAGTTTTAATTACTGAGAAATACTAGGAGATTTGAGAAAAAAGGACACGAGTACAAGTCAACAAAGAAAACAAAGCGGAGAATCAATGAGGCACCTACGAAAACCCGTGATGAATTTTACGCTGGAGTTAACAAATGCTAACCTAAGAATCTAATAAACAATATAATTACAATAAACAATATTAAACTGTTTACGTTTAAAATAGAAAGAATAAACTGTTCAAGTATTGGGAGTTAAGGACCTGCCAAAGTGGTTTAAAGGCCTCTAGCTTGAAAGAAATGTCCACCCATTACAACAAGAAAGCAAAAAGGCGCCATAATAAAAGCGTGTAAATCTAACCTCGATAATGTCCTGTGGAGCAAATGAACTCAAACCTGTGGTTGAACATTCTCCTGTGCTGACAAAAAACCGTTTGGAAGCTTTCACCTCGTTGTTTTAGCTTTCAAAGTCGTCAAGAACATTGAAGACTTTTCCGATCCAGCATAAATAACTGAATAAACAAAACAGCGGCAGCTTACGTCGAAACCTTTCAACAATACCAGCAAGCTTTTAGCCAACAGGGTGTCCAGGCGTCCTATGGACGCCCACTTTTTGAAGAAATTCATGAAAATTGCACCTAATACTGTAAATATTTATGATAAGAAATATCTTCAGGATGCCCTACTTTTCATTTTCTGGCTAAAAGCCTGAATACCAGCCTGCGGATAAGAGCAAAACCATGGCGACGTCTATGTTTTGCTTCGTTCTTTTACAAAGTTTCTAACAATGGCTAAGAAAGACAAAAAACTTGTGATGCAGTTCTTGTAGAGAGTACATGAATATTCACGCACGAATTCACCTGTCAAAATTTCGACCAATCTGAAGTGGAGTAATCGAAGCGTGGCAAAGTAAATTTTTGTAACGAAAACAATCGCAGCATGACAGAAATTTTTGCATGTATATTATTAACATTAGTAATCACATGATTATTCTCGTGCAATTTGGAATAAATGAACACTCGTAAATTTTTCAGAGACCACAAATTGCACTCCCTGAAGCGGCTCATGCAATTTGTAGTCTTTGAAAAATTTACTCATGCTCATTTATTCCAAATCGCACTCGAAATCATGTGATTACCTATACCAACAGCAATGATGTATTTATTAAGTATCGTAATGACACTTCTGTTATGGTGAAAACTAAACAACTTCCAGTTCTTGTATTTTAAAGCCAACTTTACGCTTCTTAATAACTTTTGATTCAACGCCGATATTACTTACAAACTAACAGAATAGTAAGATAAGAAGATGCTCTATTCATGGCAAACCACTAAAGACAACATCGCAACATGTACGAAAAATGTCACATTATCTCCTTTGTGCAAAATTTATTACTTCAGAAAGTTCATTTGTCGAAGCGATAAAAGAATTAGATAAACTTCGGTAATTGCTTGACATTCTCTGTCTCTGTTATTCTTTTGACGTACGATTTTGGAATTAATACACTTCAAAAACTTAAAAATGTGTATATCTTCATAAAAATGTTTTAAAAACTGCTATAAACTTCTAGAATCCAAGATGGCGGAATGTGCCTGACGAGGCTGAGATTTCAGCAAAGTTTATAGCAGTTTTTAAAGCAATTTTATGAAGATATACACATTTTTAAGTTTTTGAAGTGTATTAATTCCAAAATCGTACCTCAAAAGAATAACAAAGGCAGAGAATGTCAAGCAATTACCGAAGCAAAATTTATTGTCATGAAGAATTAGACGTTTTGGTTGTTGTGATGGTTATTTTGAAACTTGGGATGAGTAGTACATTAAGCCAGGCATAACGAATCAATAATCAATGACATCAATGAGTAATCAATGGGTAATCAATGGGTAATCAATTGATTAATCATTGAGTATTGCCAATTCTCAATGAGTAATCAATGATTAATCGAACCCAAAAAATTTTGTGGGTCATTGATTACTCATTGATGTCATTGATTACTCATTTACACCAACAGAGACCTTCCAGTACACCATTTCTCTTCCTGTCACCCACCAGTGGTCAGAAAAGGGCTCATAAAAGGTGGAGCCCTGAGACTTTTAAGAAAAAATTCCTCAGCGAAATTATGCATTCAGTGAGAATATCGACAACTTCAAAGCACGCCTCCTTGCTAGAGGCTACACTCACAATCTCAAAAAAAATAATTTGCGAGGTAAAATTAAATGAACAGATTAGTCATCTGTGCAGCCAAAAAAAAGAACGTGGGAAAAAGAATACTGCCTTTCGTAACAACGTACCACCCAGTGTTGCCTAATCTTAAAAACATCTTAATGAGCGTGCAAATGTCATTTCATTTAGAACCAACCATTGCTAAGAGAAATATACAAAGAGCCTCCCCTTATCTCATAAAAAAGGGAAAATCCTTGGGGAATATACTTGTTAGAGCATGCAAAACTCTAAAGGTCACATTCCACGTTGTCACAAGCTTATGAGTCGTGTCTGGCCTGTCAACACCTCTTTTCATGCAAATTAATGACTAATCAATGACATCAATGACTAGTCAATGACATCAATGACTAATCAATGACCAAAAATTTTTGTGGGTCATTGATTAGTCATTGAGTACTCATTGAGTATTGGCAATACTCAATGAATAATCAATTGATTACTCATTGATTACCCATTGATTACTCATTGATTACATTGATATCATTGATGTCATTGATTAGTTAAGCCTGGATTAAGAAACATGCTGGCTAGAGTAGTTTTGTTCTATTTTAATGTTAACTGAAAAAGTTGTAACTTTTTGAAAATTGCACATGATGGATCATGATGGATGAAAGGTTGTGCCGTCAATATTTTGTAAGCTCGTACATTCTTTGCAAAAAATGTCTGCGTAATGTTTGATATTTTTACTTTAAAGTTAGTTTTGCAGGCTATTTTTTTCATACTCAACCTGTTTCTTTTTCGAAAATTGTTCACACTAAAACAAACTAATTAATTAATTCATGATGGGAACACAAAGGAAATCACTACTGTGAAGAAGGTTTTGATATCCCGTCTTAATTTGCATAGACTTTCGTGATTTTATTCCTTCGTTTTTTCCGCATGAAATGATCAGTTTGAGAAGCGGTCAGTGTAAAATGCAGACTGCAGACTGCAGACTGCAGACCGGGGGTAAAATGCAGACTGAGGGTAAAATGCAGACTGCAGACTGCAGACCAGGGGTAAAATGCAGACTGAGGGTATGCAGACTGAGGGTATATCATGAATAATTTTTAATGAACTGAATTTTGGATTTAAATTTGTACAACTTTTCCAGGGACTTTTCACGCTTGATTAACAGGTCTTAGGGTTAGGGCTATTTTTGTGATATTTGACATTCCTGTTTTTACCATATTAGCACATAGCACTACACAGTTACCCTTTTATTCTAATAAACTTGTGGCCCTCTTAAAAACAATTAAATAGCTACAGTAAATCCTCTTTTAAGGCCCCCTTCTTGTTGGAGCAAGAAATTTATTAAGCCTCCCGAACTCCTATTTCCTTCACAACCAAAACAATTGATGACAGCATCTATTACCGGTACATTTTTACCGAACCAATCCAGGCACAAATTCATATACTTGTAGTACTCACGAGCTTTGTAAAAAATACTACAGGTACTTGTGCTAAAAAAATAATTGTAATTATGGTAATCATGAATGTACAACACTTTATTGGTCAATCAAACTATGGTTTATGGGAGTTTATTTACGTGCAGGAAGTTTGGATGACATCACATTTTGCTAAATTATGAGCCTCCCCTCTATATTAAGCCCCTCTCTCAAATAAGCCCTCCCTCAAACACTTGAAATAAATAAGCTCCCTGGGGGGGGGGGGGGGGCTTAACAGAGGATTTACAGTAGCCACGATGTGTCATTTTCTAATCACCTTTGCTTTATCACTTTGTTCAGTCCCTGTTGCACCTTGTTCTTGTGAATCAGAAACATCTCTTGACACTACACATAAAAATTCTGCTTGATCTTCACTGCCATAGTTGTAATTACTTCCAACACTTATTAACTGCAATAATGTACAAAGACATGTAATCAAGCAGTCTTTGTAGTAAACCAATCAAATAATCTTTTACTGTAAAACTAGTTGGACAAAAACACAAGGCATGACTCATACAGTACTGCTCAAAAGTAAGTTACCAGTCGTGTCCCATTTAGAGCACTATGCGAATCGTGTCTTGTGCTACACAATTCACGTAAAGTATGATTTTTTAACAAAGTTTAAAAACTGCTCAGAAATTGCCAACGTTTTTGAATACTGGTTGGTTTTCATGCGTTAAAGTAAACTGTGCTCCATATTGATTTTTGCCTGTACAACAATGCTTTTTGCTAGTAACTGAAGACAAACAAAAGAAAATCAATCACGTGCATTCTCTCTTCTTTTTGAGCAAACAAAAGAGATTCAAACAGTGTATTTCAGAGGCATTAGCTAATTAAAAAAAACTTGTTTTGGCTCGCAGTCTTGCTAAATGTTGCTTCTTGTCGTTTGAGATAAAAATTACTACTAAGCAGTCAGATTTACCCTCGATTGCAATTACTGTCATTTTATATTTTCTTAGTGGGGGTTTGATAGGGTCAGGGGGGGGGAGTACTCCCATATATGAGCTATATAGGTATGTGCCGCTGTGAAGGGTATGGTTTTCAGGCAGTTTAGTCTGGGATAGGGTATAGTATTCAGAGATTTTTGGTCTAGAATGGGGTATTATTTTACGTGAAACTGATCAGTTGCGTGAAGAATTTTGTCTAGACAAGGTTTACTAGCAAATCTTATGGCATTTAAAAATTGGTACGGTGAGCAGTACGGCATTTTTACTGACCCTTATTAACTAATAACTGTGATAGTGAACGAGTTTCTGGAAAATAGCGAGTCTGGAATAGGTCTAGGATAGGGTAGGGTTGCAAAATGCAGCTGAAATGGTCCATTATAGGTTAAGGGTCTCACAGTCCCAGCAGAACACCCCACCAAAAAATTTGCAGAGTACCCCCCCCCCCCACCCAAGGGATAGGGTACTGAACTGCCTTGTCCAACAATAAAACACCTACATGTAAATAACATCATCCATGAGCAGTGCTGGAAATAATTTTTCTTGCTTAGAAGGACATAATGTGTCCTTTCAAACCTCCCTTTTGATCGGACATTTTACAAAATTGGTCGGACATCCACCATTTTGGATTTTTCCTGAAACACAATCGGTAAGCATACACCATGTGCTACAGTGTATAACACGTTTTGCAATGCATTGTTGGGCGATTTCAAATTACACGGCCTTTTCTGAATTCTCTCGAATCAAGAGAGCCGTTTACAGCAAAATAAATTGTACAAACAGCGTAAATTCTTATTGTAATGTGTTTGGAATCAAATGCGATGAGTTAACAAGACATTCAAGGGCAAAACTAAGTAATATTTTTGTGCTCGGTCACCATGTCCGAGCATAATTTAGAATTGGTCAGACATTTTCAGATTTCCAATGACCGACTGTTATTTTCAGCACTGCATGAGTCAACACAATTAACCCTTTCACTCCAAGAGTAAAGTATGGAGTCATGCATGTACATGTAGTGTAAATTCTAACTTTTGCAAAAGGAAATTTGGGATTTTTCTTGAATTTTGATATTTGGCACTCTTGGGAATTACAGAGTTAATATAGACACCTCAATGTTAATATGGTGATTCCCTAGAAATAAAAGTTGACATAAGATTTTCTTTAAACTTTCCCTGATTGTTTCCCACAATATAGTAATCCGAAATCTGCAATTCAAAATATAGGTCACCAAGCTCGTTTAGGAGATATAATTGTCTCGAGTTACCCTTTAAATCCTTGCAACTGCACTTATCAAGCGCACGTTTATTCCATCAGCTCACACTACGTTTCGCAGGGACAGGAAGCACAGCCTTAAAGTAATTCTTGAAATAACAAAATAGATGTAATGTATTGACCAAATGGAACAATTTGATGTTTGTTTTATGGCACAGGCACACGTCCTGAAATGGGATTAACTAAAAATATTCGTCGGGTGCGTGATCTCGAGGATAGCGAATTCTGTGTCCACGAGCGATGGCTATGTTGTAGTTCAAAATGAATCTTAGGTCAAAATGATTTCAAACTAGTTTAGTTTTGATTTTCTTTTGTTCCAGATTAATTGATATAATCCTAAGACAAAGAAAAAGTAGAAATCAAACTAGTTTGAAATCATTTTAACCTGAGATCATTTTAAACTACAACAGCTACGTATGCTTTTTTTGTGATAACTTTTTTTTCTGACATGATTTTTTTTTTACGTTTTACAGCACAAAGAGGAGGACTAAAAGAATGAGATTATGCAACAAAAAGATAGGTCACCAAGCTGGTTTAAGAGTATTAAAAACGACCGCTTATTAACTGAGGGAACTGAATCCTCAAAGGAAACCCTATTGCTTCGGAGTGCGTGCGCTCGTGCATGCGCAAAATGATGCAAGATATTATGCGCAGAAGTAATGCGCGATGCAATACTAGGGAATCACCATAACAGAAATAAACTGCTTGCTGACCTGTTCAAATCTCCAGCCATCTGACATTGTAGAAACCATCTGAGTAAGTTCATCTTCATGGCACTGTAATACTCTGTAAACATGTTTCTTTGATTGAAGCTGTGAAAAAATTAAGATAACGTTAACATACTGTAAGATCTGTTGATGAATCTTTTGGCCTATTAATATCAGTTCATAGTTTCCATGCATCAGTGTTTTTTGTATTATAAATGAGATGTTATATATGTTATGCACAGTGATGTAGTGGTTAGAGTATATTTCGTCTTCAGATCTAAAGGTTGGTGATTTGAGGCCTGGTTTCTGCTGTCATGTTGTTTCCTTGGACAGTTGTAGTAAACCAATCAAATAATCTTTTACTGTAAAACTAGTTGGCCAAAAACACATGGCATGACTCATACAGTACTGCTCAAAAGTAAGTTACCAGTCGTGTTATGTTATATATGTTAGGCACAGTGATGTAGTGGTTAGAGTATATTTGGTCTTCAGATCCAAAGGTTGGTGATTTGAGGCCTGGTTTCTGCTGTCGTGTTGTTTCCTTGGACAGAAAACCTAATTATTCTACACTGTTTCTCTCCACCCAGCAGTATAAATGGATCCTGGCGACAAAATGCTGGGGGTAACCCTGTGATGAACTAGTATCCCATCCAAGGTGAGTAGCAATACTCCTAGTTGCCTAATGCCATTACCCTTACCTAATTTGATGCTACCCATGGGTGCCTACAATTTTGAAAATGTATTTGTCTATTTGTCTAATAAAGATTGATTGATTAGATTGATGGATCGATCGATCGATCGATTGACTGATTACCTGGACTAGGCTGACACAAGGTCACCCCTAGTATTTTGTTAGGTTCCACTAACAAATGAACATTTTATAAGATGTTTTTTTTTTGGAGGGGGGGGGGGGGGGGGTGTGCTTGGAGTTTGACATGTCAATTTTAACATACAGACTTTCTTTTGCAACAAAAAATGCTTTTTTCACCAAACATAACAATTCTCAAGAATTTGTCCATCCGTATTCATTCAATTAAACGCCGCCCTCGAATAAACGCCACACTTGAATAATATACTCAAAAGCGAGTACAGTAATAACTTAGTTTCAGCAAGCCCCAAAAAATTATTTTCCTTGATAATAATTATGACAATGTTTATCAGTGCATTTAAAGCTCTGAGGAATGATTTTTATTATTGAGTGCACTTTATTGTATGACATGCATTGCAATCATTAAAACGCAAAGTGAGAACGATAAAGTAAATGACATTTCAGACAAACACTGAAACATGTTTCTATTTTTAAGAATTCAAACGTTAAGTTGCTATTGTTTGTAAGAAATAAGTTGGATTGAAAATAAAAGCCACCCTCCAATAAACGCCACCCTGCAATAAAAGCCACACCAGAATAACGAAAAATTTAATAAACGCCACGGCATTTAATCAAATAAATATGGTAGGTAGCACAATTAGTTTACTTACATTAAATGTGCTGAAAGCACTGTACTCACTCAGGTTAGTTTCTAAAGAAAATGTGGTGCTGCATCAGTGGGGGAGTGAAACAGGAAAATTTGGTTTTATAAAATTGAGTTGATAAGGTAAATTGGCCACCGTAAAAAAGATTTAAAACGCTGACATTTCAATGGTTTGTAGACAAACAACTTCAAGTAAAATGTATTGCTTAAGGACACAACAAACACATGCCAAAACCAGGACAATTTCAATACAGTCAAACCTCCCATAAGCAGACACCCTCGGGACTAGGAGTAAGTGTCCGCTTACAGGAGGTGTTCGCTTATGGGAGGTTGAAAAAAAATAGTGCACCAGAGTGCGTATACTGCACCAGTACACAGTCTGTTAAAGCCTTTAAGACCACTAATCTTGTAACTGTATTATCCATCACAGGGTGGTTGGATGTTTTCTTTTTGTGGATGTTTTCGCGAAGCAAGGTTTATAAATTTTATTTATTGCACAGATTCGCGTGTGGGTCGCTGTAGGGCAATAGAATCTTGGGTTGACTTTATATATATATCGGGTTGGTGTACTGCAGTTGCCTAGCAACAAAACTGCAACAAAGCTCCAATTGACATCATCCAGTGTGACGTCGATGCCTATAATAGGAATCTTGACCGCTGACAATGTTGCACTCTCATGTTTATTTATGGCAGCTGACATGTTTATTCATTGTCTGTGAAAAAATGTTCACTGTTGGTGAAACACAACCAATTTCTGATGCAAATGAGAGAACAGCAAACACAACGCTGGATTCAACAAGTGGCGGGAAATCCTCGCCCGAGAAGATTAGTAATTAATGAAAATGAACAGGGACGAAGTCAGCGATTACAAACCGGTGAATCGCTTCGACAAATTAAACGAAACTGATCAGGAGAGGTGACACCAAAGTTGTTGGACAAAGTGATTTTGTTTATAGACGCAACAAGAAAGAGACAGTAAGAATTACAAGATCAGCAAAATACTCGTGACGAATATTTTTCAAACGGTTGGAGAACACTAGCAACATGACAATGGGTTCAGAGTAAGATGGCCAAATTTCACTGTGATTGAACAGTTTACAACACCAACAAATATGTGTTACATGTCAGGAAACAGCCTACAAAACAAGGTTTAACTCTCCCACTGTTTGAATGCCTAAGATGTAAGCGAGATAAGGAAAATCCTAAATTATACTCCCAAGAAAATGGTACGGATCGGGTGCTTTACCAGTAGAGCGTCTTTAGGCTTGTCTGATATTGAGGATACTGTAGATTGATTTTTATTGATATATATAGTTGTACCTCTGAAAATATTATCACAGAACACTGATAGAATTGCAGTGAAGTTGGCCCCTGACCATACCATTTACACCTTGATACCTTTTTCAGCTTTTACACTGTATACATGGCATCGACGTGTTACTTCTCTTTCAAAAGGGAAGTATCATGGGGATTTTGTGTCATTAGTTATTTTTAAAAAGCAAAAAATGATATTGTATGATCAGAAACCGAACAATGAAGCTCTAGCGGTGTGATAAATTATCACAAAATATATCAATACTGTCAATGAGTGTCTCTAGTCATTGACAGACTGGGTCTCAATGAATTGCAAGTTGAAAAAAGTTAGCCCAATTTTTTTCAAGTTGCCACATTTTTATCTCTAAATGGGCCAGAACAGACCATAATATTTGTTCCTCTTTCAAGAATTGGCTGATTTAAATCTTTGGTGTTTTAGCATTTTATAAATATGGTAAGTTCAGGTGTTGTGAAATGGATTTGAAAAAAAAAACCATCAAAATTCCTGTGATACTTCCCCTTTAAGTATGATGAAAACTACAGATCAAACAGGTGGAAATTATTTCACGAATATACAACATTTACATAGATGATGTTGGCATTATTTGTGAATGACCAGTGATTGAAATATAAATTGCATATCATTGAGTTTACAGCATTCCTTGTGAAATAGTTCAAAAGAAATAATGTTCAAGGAGAATTTCTGTTTACAATTTGGATAAAAATATTTTATTAGGAAAAAAGCATTTTTCTGTTAGCAATTACCAGCTTATGTGTAGCAGCTATATAGATGACACATGATTATATATGTATTTGATTTGAAACATCAAAATTACTGCTTGAGTTCACTTTCAGAACAGTGATCAGCATCTTAAATCTCCACATAGATTATGGGAATTAAGAACCTGATCACCTTCAACATGAGTTGAAATGAGTTGTGGAAATTGAATACACATTCCCTGTAATAATTGGCTATGTGAACTGTATTGACACCAGTAAAAAATCAAAGGCTCCTTAGAGCCAACCCGTGAATTTGAAATGCTAACGTGTAAGGCAATAATTGCGGTAAGCTTATGTTTTCACTCTGTCACGGTTCAATATATTTTTTTTTAATTAAACATAAGGATTTTTGACAAACGCAAAAAATAAAAATACAGTACATCACTTTCATATTGTTCAGTCCAAAGAAGAAAGAAAGAAAAAAGAACGCCCCGATCGAGATTCGAACCTGGGCCTTTCGGCTATAAGTCCGCAATTTACACCACTCAACCACCGTGACCACTGACTTGTAATGGGATAAATTTTATTACTTGAAGGCAGATAACCATCAAAACGCATGTCTCAGTTGAAAATTCCTTTTAGATCGATTTTAACGTTGCATTAAAGACTCCAAATGCGAAACATCTTTAAGCTTATTGTTGTTTATATTCGTTTACACCAATTTAGTTATTGTTATCGCTGGAGTCACACTGTTCTTGTTACAAAACGCATTCGCAACAAAGCATTACGTCACTTAGTTTACAGCTGATGGAAGGAGTGAGCGAGTGAGTGACTCATTTGCATATCTGTCGTCGTTACCGATAACCCGTTCATTACGCATGCGCGTATATTCATGGGTTAAAAATGTACATGTAAATTTCTGGTTTTAGGATTTTTAAAGGGGCTAACTGGTCATGAAGGCCTAAGTCCTGGTCTTAGCCTATAAATATGGTATTTGCAGAGAAATTTGTTGCTACATCTTGAATATTCATGTTTTGCGAACAATTTCATAATTTTCATGACCTGTGTCCTAAATATAGTATGGTTATACTGTTGGGAAGATCTTGCACCACTTTCTCAACCAATTGAAATTAAACCAATCATGTCTTGCTCACACGCATTTTCCCACGCTTGGCACTGGCTACCTTTTTTTTAAAATAATAAATAACCTTTATTCAAAAACAAATTCACTTGCACTCATTCACTCATTTACATTACTTACTTTATATAAACTAAACACCTACAAATTAATTAAAACAAAATAAACAAGATACAGGGAGTATACAGTACTTCTGTCTAAATTATAGAGAGCAACAGTTGCCATTTTTTGTTATGAATATCTAAAGAGTTTTGGCTTTTGGCTATCAGGGACTCTAATTTATAAGTATACCTTATTTTAGCTAGCAATAAAGTTAGCGATGGTTTTATATTCAAACAACGACACTGATAAATTATTTGCTTAGAGAGAAGAATTACATGATTGATCAATATGTATTCCTTTTTAACAAATCCAAATGTTATGTCAACAGCACTTAAGTTTTGCAGAAATATACCATGCCCTTCCAGCCAGTTTCTTACTGATAGCCAAAAGTTCCAAGTGATTTCACAATGAATAAATAAATGCTCTAGGGATTCATCAGACTTGCCACAAAAGGAACACATGGGTGATGCCACCTTTCCCATTTTATATAATATCTTATTTGTATAAACAGTTCTATTAAGCAATTTGTATTGGAATTCTCTAGCTTTAGAGTCTAGGGTTGTACTTCTAGGAAGTAGGTAGATATCTTCCCACGCTAGGTCAAGTGTTGGATATAGAATTTCATATTTACACTTAGCAGTTGGAGCGATCTCGATTCTCTTAATGAGTTCCCAATAAATGATTTTTGATGAACTTGGAAAAGTTGTTCTTGTATCGTTATCACTTGATGAACCTTGAACGGACAACTCCTCTCTTAAGAGGTTTTTCCAATCCGCGGGAATGGTATCGAAAATACTCATTAAAAGAAAGTATTCAGAGTTTGTGATGTTTTTGTTTACCAGTGTGCTCCATGACTTTAACTTACCCCCACTGGTTACGATATCCCTCACTTTTACAATACCTTTTCTTATAAGTGTATTCCTATATAAGGATTGTCCGCCTATTTTAATGAATTTGTTATTCCAAATTATTTGTTCAAGAACACCCGACAAAGAGGAAATCTGCTTCTGTCGATAGTTTTCCCACTCGTGAAGGCATTCCTTGTAGAACTTAGGTATATTTTTCGGTAATGATGCTGTGTCATAATGACATTTTAAAAGAAAAGGACCTCCAACATCTTTGAGATAATAGTTTAGGAAGTGTTTCCAAGAACTACTGTCACAATCGTAGTATTTTTTCACACATGATCCTTTGTGTTTTGACAAGGGTATCGATATGTGGCATTCTCAGTCCGCCTTTCTTATAATCACTAATTAAACTTAGTCGTTTAATTTTGTCTTACCCTCTTCATACAAAGCTAAATAAGGCGGTATTAACTTCCTTAATATTGTCTTTCGTAAGCGGAATTTGTGCTGCTCGGAACATGAATTTAGGGATTGCAAAAGATTTAATAACTTGATTTCTGCCAATTAAGGTTAGATTTCTCCACTTCCATGCATTTAAAGATTTATTTATTGACTTTATAATATTCTCAAAATTAAGTTCTTGGTACTTTTTCCAGTCATCATCATCATCATCATCTTGTCTCATTGCGCCAGTAGTCGCATAAGGCCGTCACGCTTTCTGACCAATGCTCTCTGTTTCGGGCCGCTGCTTTCGCCACATTCCAGCTTGTCCATCCCGCTCTCTCCCTCTCTTTTTCAACCATCCGTCTCCATGTTGTCTTCGGTCTCCCCCTTGCTCTCCGTCCCTCGGGTGCCCACCCCAATGCTGTAAAACAATCATTCTCGTCTTCTTTCCTTAGTACATGTCCTAGCCAATTCCACCTTCTCCGTCGTATCTCACAGCTGATGTTGTTGATGTCTGCCATCTCCACTACTCTGTTGTTAGATATTCTTTGCTGCCATCTGATCCTCAGAATCCTTCTCAGACATTGACATTGGAAACTGTTGAGTCTTCGTTCGTCTGCTTTTATGATCTTCCAGGTTTCACAGCCATATAGCAGCACCGGTCAAACTAAGGTCTTGAATAGGCGTATCTTGGTCTTTCTTCCTATTCCTCTGGCTTTCCATACCTTCCCTAGCCTCTTAAATGCACCACGAGCCTTCTGTAGTCTGTTCTTGATATCTTTACTGCCCCCACCCTCTTTGTCCACGGTAGCTCCCAAATATGAAAACTCCTCAACATCTTTAACTTCCTCACCATTCACCGCGATACTCTCCTTGTTGATAGCATGTTCAGTCCTCAGTGTTTTGCACTTTCTTGCATTTAGCTTAAGGCCTACTCTAGCTGCTTCGTCTGTCAGTCTCCTAGTCTTCTCGTTCAAGTCATTAAACCTGGATGACAGCAAGGCGATATCATCTGCGAAATCCAGGTCCTCCAATACTGTGGTGAAATTCCACCGTATCCCTCTTCTCTTGTCTGCTGTTGTCCTTCTCATGATCCAATCCAGAGCCAATAGGAACAAAAACCCCGACATCACACATCCCTGTTTTACTCCGGACTTGATCTTGAACCAATCTGATGTTTCACTTCCATCAATAACTGTGCACTCGAAGTCCTCATATATGTCTGCAATCACTCTCACCATTTTGCTTGGTATCCCATAACTCTTCATGATGTTCCATAAGCTTTCTCTGTGAACCGAATCGAAAGCTTTCTCAACGTCCACAAAGTGAATGTACAAACCCGCCCTCCATTCATTTGCCTGCTCTAAGATGTTCCTCAATATAAAGATCTGTTCAGTTGTGCTTCTCTGCGCTCTAAACCCAGCCTGTTCCTTTCAAAGCTTCTTGTCCACACCTATCTTAATCCTCTCCAACATCATCCTACAGAATATCTTACTAATGACGGGTAGTAGGGTCACTCCTCTCCAATTGTTACAATCGCGTATATAACCTTTCCTAAATATCTTAACAATAAGTCCCTTTTTCCATACTTTCGGCCATCTCTCAGTTTCCCAAAGCCTGTTATAACATCTAGTTAGTCTACTTGCCGTACCTTCCAAGTCAGCTCTTAGTAGGTCTGGACCCACTCCATCTACTCCTGCTGCTTTGCCTGTCTTTGTATTCTTCAGTGCGTTCTTAACTTCTTGGACTCTCCATCTTCCTAGGTCAATTTCCTCAATCTCGTCCGTTTCTTCTCTACTATATTCTTGCACCGGATTTGTTGGATCATCCCTATTTGATATCTCACAAAAGTGCTCTACCCATCTCTGCAGTTTTTCTTGCGGTTCTGTCTTAAGTTC
The DNA here is from genome assembly GCA_022457155.1 of Cladopsammia gracilis. NCBI lineage: Eukaryota > Metazoa > Cnidaria > Anthozoa > Scleractinia > Dendrophylliidae > Cladopsammia > Cladopsammia gracilis. Next base: position 19,390 of record JAJGOT010000750.1, on the reverse strand, counting down.
CCCTTGTTTGTTTTTCACACCTACTTCTTGCCTTTTCCGTTCCCCAACAATTGTTTTGGTTATGCTGTATAGCTCCCTACTTCTACCATTCTCAGCAGCCTTTTCTGCTGCTGCAGCCCTCTCTTCTAACCAATTCCTCTTATCTTCTCTAGCACTCTGTTTCACTTCCTTGTCTTTCGCACTATACTCCTTCCTCCATCTCTGCTTTAATCGTTCCGATCTAGCACCTTCCATTTTGAGTTTTACTTCTTTCCTCTCCTTGACTTTTTGCCATGTTTTATCTCCTATCCATGTCTTACTCTGCTTTTTTGTACTCCCAATAACTTTCTCGGCAGCATCTCTATACATCTCCAAGATCTTTTCATGTTCTTCCTCCGGATCTTCTATGTCTCCTAGGGCTTCAAACCTATTTTTTACCTCAATGTTGTACCTCCTCCTGATCTCTTCACTTTGCAGCTTGCGTACGTCAAACCTTACCCTTACCATCTTCCTCTTCTCAGCTCGGGCTAACTTCAACCTTATTCTGGTTCTCAGAAGGTAGTGGTCCAAGTACACATCTGCACCCCTCATCACTCTTGTGTCCAAGACAGATGTTCTCATGCGTCCATTCACCATAATGTGGTCAATCTGATTAAAATTACTGTCTTTCCGTCTGGTGACCTCCAGGTCAGCTTATGGATCTCTTTATGAGGGAATATTGTTCCAGTTACAACTAGCCCATTTACACTACAAAAGTCACATAGTCTTTCCCCGTTGTCATTCATGACTCCGACACCAAACTTCCCCATTACCTCCTCCCTGTTACTGTTGTTGCTTCCAACCTTTGCGTTTAGATCCCCCATCACCACAATTATGTCATGTCTACTGCAGCTTGAGATAGAATCTTGAAGTTGATTGTAAAATTCATCCTTTTCCTCGTCCGCCGCGTCATTCGTTGGTGCATACGTTTGTATCACTGTCAGCTTTTTATATTTTGAGTAGAATCGTGCCTTGATAATTCTCTTGCTTATCGGTGTCCATTCCATTAGAGCTCTCTTGTTCCTTGCACTCATCATGATTGCCACTCCTCCCTGTCTCACTTCGTCATCTCCTGCATATACCACTTTTTCACCACCCTGCAGAGTTACTGAACCCATCCCATTCCATCTCGTCTCGCTTAAACCCAATATTTCGATTCCGTAATTCGCCATTTCTTTGGCCACTTGTGCCGTCCGTGTTGTTTCTGCCATAGTCCTTACATTTCAGCAACCAATGGTTGTCTGTTTCTTGGGGGCTACTATGGGGCCTATCGGCCTTTGGGCTTCCCGTCGGCTTTGACCCAACAGCGTCATTGTGGTCCCAGTAGCACATATACTGCCTGTCTAGGCATGGTATACAGTAGCAGTACCTCCAGGTTGCATTGTACCATTGTAAACGCTTCCGGTTTCTGTAACATTTAGTTTTTTTACGGGGCAGGGTCGTTAGCCCTGCGCCCAACCCCCAACCTGGAGGGCCAGAGGATCACTCTTTGTCTGGTCTCTACCCTTTGACCTGTTCGGCATGGGTGGCCCTACCAGGAGTTCAAGACTCCCGCCGACATAGCTCTAGGGGTCACTGAGACACACAAACTGCTCCACCACGATAAGGTGATGATCCCAGTAAATTCCCAATACTTTCATTGGTTCATTGATCTTTTCTATTCCAATATCTTCAAATGACTCGTGTAAACTACCTAACCTAGCCTCCGTTTTTTCTTCATTTAATTTTAGACTAGAAACATTTCCAAACTTTTTCAACAGTATGGATAATGAGCGAAATGATTTAGCATTTTTTACAAACGTAGTGAGATCATCGGCAAAGACATTAAGCTTTATGTTACTTTTTCCCACTTGGATTCCTTCATATTTCTTTGTTATCGCGTATGGCAATATTTACAATTTCAAGAGTGATAATAAAGAGATATGGTGACAACGGGTCACCTTGCCGGAGACCTCTCCTAATTTGAAATATTTCTGAAGTGAACCCATTGTTCATAACACAGCTGGAGATATCAGAATAAAGAACTTCGACCCATCTCACAAATGAATTACCAAAATTAAAGACTTTTGATGTTTCAAACAGAAACTGCCAGCTTATCGAATCAAAAGCTTTTTTAAAATCGAAAGTGGTCATCAGTCCAGGAATGTTTTGCTGTTTGGTGTATTCCATAACATTGTTAATTGATCTCACTGCATCAAAGATAGTTCTACCTTTGACATAGGCACATTGGTTCTCGTGAATGATGTACGGTAGAACTTTCTCTAATCTTAGGGCTAATGCTTTGGATCCAATTTTATAATCCACATTCAGTAATGATGTTGGTCTCCAGTTCTCTATTATATCTTCTATCTTTATCTTTCTTCTCTATTAGTCTTATTATTTCTTGCCGTTGTGAATTAGAAAGTTTTCCTTGTACGTGAGCGATATTTAGGGAGTCTATAAGAAGATTACCCAGAATAGGCCAAAATGTTTTATAAAATTCTGCTGTCAGGCCATCATTGCCTGGAGATTTATTGTTTTTAAAAGTTTGTAGAGCATTGTAACATTCTTGATATGATAATTGTCCCTCACAAAGAGTTTGTAGGTTCTCTGATAATTTTGGTATACTAAGGTTTCAAGTGAAGTTTGTCATCAGCTAACTCTTCTCCAATGCTTGCATCTTTGTTTTGATAAAGATCTTCATAAAAGTTTTTCAATTCAGTCATGATACCTTTGCTGTCTATAACTAACTGTTCATCACTATTAAATATTTTCCGTATACAATTTTTCGTTTTCCTCGTATTTTCAAGGTTTAAAAAATATTTATTATTCTTTTCTCCTTTTTCATACCACTGGCTACCTGCAATTGCTCCGAGTTCTCATTGCTTTATTGCATTGAATAATTGACCTTGTGTGTTGTGATTGGCCAAAGTAATTACTCTGGTTTTGGTTTTATAACACAATTGAAAACCAATCTATTACAATGCTACATGTATAATTACTACTATGGTTATTGGTAAGTTCTGTGCTCATGTTCTATTCCCATGTTACTGAAGTCTCATTGCTGTTTTGGGGTACCATTCAATTATTTTTACTCGACTGTACCACCATTATATTGAGTTGTTATTTTTTTAACAGAATCACTCTTTAGCAGCAGTAAACTCCTTCGATCTCAATCATTCAAGGGAAATAGTGAATGGGGTTAGCAATTGTTTGAAACCCAGTATATGGAACAAAAACTATACAGCTATCTAGGGGTAACAGGTTAATTTGAAAAATAGCACTCACAAGCTTCAAAATTGGAATTTGAGACAGCAGGAGTAAGCCGAATTCCTGATAAATCAACTCTCACCAAATCAAAATAAACAAAACACCACTGCATATTGACCTGGACCCAGGTCCACAACAGTACTATACATCCACTTTCAGACCAATTTTTTTCTTCTGGCAATAATAGAGAGGTGGGGTGGGGAGGGAAGAGCGTGAGGGTCTTTTGGTACACCTAGTCCCAAAGCAGTTACAGTGACCCACAGCTCAAAACCCAATACTGACCAGTACCAGTTCCCATTTTGTTTTATTTTAGGAAGACAGGGGACTGAGTACAAGTTAAAATAAATGGAAGAGACTTGGAATGAGAAAGTCTCAGCTTTTTTAGCAAAATTTCAAGGCCATTGTTGCCATGCTTAAACCAGAATTTCCATCTTTCCCTTCCTGGTCGCTAAAATTTTGTGGTGCACCCTACCCCGAGCTTCGCAAGGTTATGCGAGACATGTATTTCTAGTATAAAAAGAAAACATTCAACAACCCTGTGATGGATAGTACAATTACAAGTGGTCTTAAAGGCTTTAAAAGACTGTGTACTGGTGCAGTATATGCACTATGATGAATAAACATGTCAGCCCCCATGAATAAACACGATAGTGAGACATTGTCAGCGGTCGAGATTCCTTTTATAGGCATCGATGACACACTGGATGACGTCAATTGCAGCTTTGTCATGGTTTTGTTGCTAGGCAACTGCAGGACACCAACCCGATATATATAAAGTCGACCTGAGATTCTATCGCCCAAATTTATAAACCTCCTTCGCAAGGAATTAACACTAATTTAAAAACTACAGTTTAAGATTGAAAGACTTGTTGCTAAATAAATGTACTGTGAAGCTCTCACATTGCTGTCACACGAACTGATGTAAGCCAAATCAAACCATACAATGAATGAGTCAAATCTGCAAGAGAACCACTCATTTTAGACAGAAACAAAGTTCTCAGAGGCAAATTGCACAGATGCATATATCACAAAAAGGCATACTACAAAAAAGGCATATTGCAAAGAGCCATCACACAAAGTGCCATCACACAAAGAGGCATCACGAAATAGCCATCATGCAAAGAGGCATGACTGATACTAGACTACACATTCTCAGTCCCCCGGTGTCTACACTTTGTTCCCTGCACCACTTGTACTTGGTCCCGTACAAAATGACCTCACAAGATCATGAAGCAGTTTCTTCCTTATTAAATCAAGCAATTCATCTTATTGGCAATTCTGGAAAAGCAGAAACTTCTTAAGAACAAGAAAGAAATCAAAGAGTGGCAGATAATTTCAGGTGAGAGCATGCTATATGACATTGATAAAAAGATCAAAGCTGAACTTGTAGCCAATAATGGTGCATTCTTTTTGTCCATTGTATTTCTTATATGGAATAGTAATCCCACAGAAGACTTAAGTATCACCAAATTATATATTTACCTGTCTACCATATGAAAAAAATAACCTGAATTTTTACAGACTTTTGAACCTTTGCAATCATTTATGAGTTGGCAGGAAAGCTGACCCACCAAGGGCCTAGGGAATGTTATTGGCTACAAGTTCAGCTTCGATCTTATCGATTTCATCATCTATACATGCATGCAATCAAGTATAAGTACATAGCGTGCTCTCACCTGATTTCTTTCTTGTTCTTGAGAAGTTTCTGTTTCTTCGGAATTTCCGAGAAGACGAATTGCTTGGTTTAATAGGAAAGAAACTGCTTCATCTTCTTGCAAGTCCATTTAGTACGGGACCAAGTGCTCCGCGGTGCACAGTACATGTACCTCATGTAGTGGAGCCACCGGGGAACTGGAAACATGTAGTGCAAGTCATGCGTCTTTGCATGATGGCTATTTGTGTGATGCCTCTTTGCGTGATGCCACTTAGAATGACAGCTATTTGCGTGAAGGTTCTTTGCATAATGGCTCTTTGCGATATGCCTTTTTGCGATATATGCCTTGGTGTGATTTGCCTCTTTAAATACTTTGTTTCTGTCTAAAATGACAAGTTCTCCATTATTCGATTTGTTTTATTTCATTCTTGTTTGTGCAGTTTACAAGTAAGTGTATTCAGTTTATAAATAAGCATGACTGTGTGTTCCCTATTTTCGGAGAGCTATACTTATAACAGTTGCAGTCTTGAGAAAAATATATCCCATGGTAGACAAATTTGAAAGTTTTTAATATCCAGTTTCAATTGCGAAACAATCACACCTCGCAAACTCAGCAAAATTATAGCGTAGGTTAAAAAAATTCAACCTACAATCCTCGTCACATTTTGTTGGGACACCTCAAGCTCAAAACATATTCAACCTACAGTTGGCGTCCTTCCCTCCCAATGTTGAATTTTGTGGCTCTGAGATCACTAAATGTCAAACCAACATTGAGAAGGGAGGGAGACCCACATGTAACCCAACAAATTTGTGACAAGTATTGTATTTGCAAGGAATTTAAAGTATGTGACCTAATGCAAACACAGAAGGTGGGAAATTTGTGGCAAACTGGAATGCTTTTTGCCGCGATGTTTTAACTGTAAGATTAGCAATTTCTATGACAATCAAACTTTGAATAAGTACTGGGACTGGTCTTTTAGTGTGGACATTTCTGCAAGGTTTTTTGGTATGATTATGACTACTTTGTCCGCCTCTTCAACAGTTTTGATAAGGTAGTCATAAGGTAGTCATGAGCACACAGGTCCAAGGTAGAAACAATGAGAACTGTGTTACAGTACAAGTCCCAAATGTAATAATCATTGCAAAAGACTGTTGTCTTAAATGCCAGCCGTAATTCCGAAAAAAAATTTTCTGAAAATATTGGACCATACCGGTGAAATGGTTAATGAGCACCTGTGGAATGCACTGTTGAAGTGGGGTGTTAAACCCAAGAGCACAGAGAATAAACTCATCTTATCATTCAGTTAAATGAAACTGACATGGATGTTTGTCTATCACCAACTCAAATTCACCGAGATACAGGTGATTATGCCCAACTAAGGCATTTTTTAGCAGAAATGATATACCCACACATTATTTATAACTTTGTGTTTACGGTAAGGTATTAGACATTGAGTCTCCACGAGTCTCCATTTTTTAGTTCTCACTATACTGCTAAATTCCTTCCTTCCTTTAAAGTTTAGGAAATAAAAAAAGAAGAGGAGACACATTTTCTACTTTCCCCATTTTGAAATTGGTTCCCTGAGTCTATAATATGGGACAATTTTTTAGAAGTGTGCATGGTGACATTGCAATTTGCTATAAGAAAACACTTTTTTCAAAGCTGCTATTTGAAGTCACATGCTAAATAATATACTATTTTGACATGTGTCATGGATTCTTGGTCTTTTCCATCTGTTGGGGTTCTCCAATTTCTTTATTATGTTTTCCCTAAGGCCTCTAAATCAATAAAAAATATTTTATCGATGTAACCATTCCATGATAAGTTCATCAGCTTATGTAAACAGAGGAATATAGTTTCTACAGAGTTGCCTTCGTAATCTGGCTCTGAGAACTACGGCCATGGACTTGTAACATTACAAATAACTATTCAGAGAGAATTTAAGAGTACATCAAACATTATATTTTGGGGAAGGTTAAACAATCAAGAAATCAGCAAATAAATCCTTCAATTTTAGTAGGTTGTAGGTTAAAAAATTTAACCTATGTTATAAAATTCATTAATAATTCATAAGGAAAATACAAAATAAATGAATGTTTAACGAAGGTTTGTAAACCCCAATACAGATCAACTGAGTTGATGAATTATTAAACAGTAGCATTAACTTTTGATACAGATCTCTGCTGAGCTAATAAGTATGCATTAACTTTTGATACAGATCTCTGCTGAGCTAATTAGTATGCATTAACTTTTCATACCGATCTCTACTCATTGTTTCATTTCATAAGTCAGATAAAATATTCGCGTCCGATCTGTATGGGCGTTTACAATGGCTCGCCTTCGGCTCGCCATTGTAAACGCCCATACAGATCTCCCGCTCATATTTTATCTATCACTTAAAATTCCAAACTGCAACCATAGACAAAAGACCTTGGGACACTTAAGAAAAGACTACGAATTCACAAAGTCTTTTGAAGAGAAAAACTATTGTTCCATTTCCTGGTCCCCCCCCTCCCCCCCCAATACAAACTTGCTTGACCACTGAGGAACACATGCTTAATGCAGACTAAATTTTGTTATTTCAGGGTAGATACCCATCAAAACGCCTGTCTCAGTTGAAAAACCCTTTTAGATCGATTTTAATGTTGCATTGAAGACTCCAAATGCAAAACATCTTTAAGCTTATTGTTGTTTATATTCGTCTACAACAAATTAGTTATTGTTATTGCTGGATTCACTTTGTTCTTGTTGCAAAACGCATTTGTAACAACGCATTTGTAACAAAGCATTACGTCACTAAGTTTACAGCCGATGGAAGGAGTGAGTGAATTTAGCTACTGCTACCGATAACCTGTTCATTACTCATGCGCTTATTCGCGGGTTAAAAATTGGTGTGAGTAATGTGGAATTTCAGCCAAGTATTAATGTTCACCCGGCACCTCCGGTTCTAATAAAAATGTGTACTTTTTCAACATCAAGGTGTAATTTTTCTTACCATTTCTAATAAAAATGTGTATTTTTTCAACATCAAGGCATAATTTTTCTTTCAAAGGGTACTGCTAGTGCAAAAATACACTTCTTTCATCATACAGATAAAGTTTTTTTTATCAGTAATACGAACTGTTTCATATGTGCACTTCTTATGGCCCAAAAAGAAACTATACAAAAATCGCGGACAAAAGCGACAGACCTGTTTCTTTTATACTTCTATTTCTTTTATTATTCTTCTTTTATGGGACACTTAAGAAAAGATTATGCATTCACAAAGTCTTTTGAAAAGAAAAACTATCATTCCATTTCTTGGTTCCCTCTCCCCCCCCCCCCCCCCCCCAAATACAAACATTGCGGCTTGATAATATGCACAAAAATCAACATTGTATCAGGGGTGGGGAGGGGGAGGCGAGCACAAAGACAATTTGTTGGTAAAAAGGCTTCTGACCAGGGTTGTAGTTTAAACAATTATAACCTACCGTAGTTTAAAAAATTTGACCTGAAACTAAAATTTAATTGCACCATACTTAAGTACATTTAGTATAAAGGTCTGTGTGAATTCTCTTTATCTGCAAGATTGATAAAAAATGCATATGTGATGTCTTAAACATTACATGTATCTTCATCACACGTCACACTTTTTGCCACTCAAAACACAGTCACAGACTTTCCAGTTTAGTTGATGTGCCAAAATGCACTATATTGTTTGCAATATACTAGATAAAAACTTCTCACTGTGTAAAGCCCAAAATATCTCTTATTTTGCATTTACATTTACATTTGTGCAGAATAACAAGATATTTACGAAAAAGAAACATGTTTGTCAACACTTCACTCCAGGACATCATTGCTCTAAACATGGTTTGATTTTTTTTATATAAAATTGAACAACTTCAAACACACACAAAAAAATTAATACATCACTTACAATGTCCAGTTCAGGATCAAAAAGAAGAAAAGAATAAAATGAAAAAAAGTCCCACCAGGATTTGAACCTGTGTCCTATGATTGGAATAACAGCCACTAATCCATTTTGCAATCACGGATAAATCGATTTGAGAGGTTAAATTTTAATATTCTAACGAAGAGATGTGTTAAATTGCATGACCAAGAAAAGTTAATTTACATCACAATGATGACCCGACCAACTGATTGAGTCCTCATTTGCATATCTCTTCCCATATACAATAACTTGTTCAATGCTTCGCATATTCATGAGTTAAAAAAAGAAACATAAATATACTATATAATGCCATTAACCATAACTTACTGGAAGTTTTAGTCGAGCTTCTCTTGACTGTATCCTGTCTTTTATTATTCTAACAAGAGGATCAATATTATAAAATTCTGCCTCTTCTAAAACACCTGCAAAAAAATAAAACAATGGTAACATTGTGTTGTTCCAGGAAAAATCCAGATCCTCCAGATATTTCTTGGAACCACAAATTAGTTAAGATAAACAATTTATTATTATTTGACTATGATATGTTATTTTGCCATTACAGTAAAAGAGAACATAAAAATATGTGCATGCATTACCCAGTATTATCCTAGGGTTAGAAACAAAGCAAAGTTAAATTGCAAGTGTGTGTGCTCAGGGCAAGATTGAAATAGTGGAAAATGGTTCTCCAAAATTGAAAAATTAAGCAGTCAAATAATTAATCCCTTATTTGATGGTTTGACAGATGGAAATGATGGCAATTTTATCCTTTGCTTATATTAATTTTCCTTGCCTCTAGTCTATGGGGCTCAGAAAAATACTATTCATATACATGCTACATGAATTTTTACCATGATGAATGTGGCTATAAATGTATTTGTGATTTGCATGTGAATTCAATGTGATCTGTGAACCAAGCAATAAATTAAACACAATTACTGGATTATTTATTGTGGGTGAATTAATATATGATTTAGTGTTTATGGATCTGTTGTCACTTTTTATGGGGTATAGAGTTTCTGTTTTCTTTTGTTCTATCTCATACATGTATTACCATAAAATGCCACTTATAAAGCCCCTGCTTATAAGCCATCTAAAACTTCACTAAGATCACTTGTAGTTTTTAGCATATCCAGGTTTTATCCTCTAATTAGTCGGGGTGCTTGGCTGCAAGCCAAGCCTGCCAGACTTATAAAGTCACTTTTGGGAATTTTGTTTCTCTGTAAGAAAAGTGTGTTTCAAGTGGTTTAATTTGTAGCCTGTGGCTAAGTATTTCTGTTTCGAGGGAAACTTAATATGCATTCCGCACATACAGTAAATACCGGGAGTACAAATTAAAAGTAACATAAAGATAAAAAAAATATCGCTAGCGTGACAACATCACAGGTGATACAGCATCGATTCCCTGTTGCTTCTTCTCCCAATCCGCGAGAGTTTTAAAAGACAAATCGTCCATTCGTCCAAATAATCATGAACCACAATCGATATTAATTTTGTCAACGTCGCTTTATCAATTTGATGTCCATTTTTATTCCAAATAATAATGAACCATGGTCAATATTTGTCAAGATCGCTTTAACAACAATTCACAATTCAATGTCCATTTTTTGCAGGTAGTGTTGTTTGGCTTATATAATTATAATAAATTGGTTCAAGACTTCAGAAGTAGTTCATCATTTTATTATACTTCTGAAGTCTTGAACCAATTTATTATAATTGTCAATGAATTTATATATATATATATATATATATATATATTGTCCGATCTCCTAATGGAGAATTGGGCTGCAAGCTCTGTCTCCAGGCTGTCCTGTCCGCCGCAACTGATGCTGCCTCTGCCCATGACTTTAACCCCTTCATCCTTAACTCTCTCTCAACAGTTCTGCACCATGTTTCACGCGGTCGACCCCTCTTCCTCTTGCCTTCTGGTACCCATGTCAGTGCAATTCTTGGATGTGTGCTGTGATCCATTCTGAGGACGTGACCTAGCCATGCTCATCTCCTTCTTGCCACCTTGCTTATCGTTTCCAACCCTGTTCTTCTTCTTATCTCCTCATTTGTTACACGCATTGGCCAATAGATCTTTAATATCCGGCAAAGGCTCTTATGTAGGAACGCATCCAGCTTTTTCTCATCCGTTTGGGTCATTCTCCAGGTTTCACAACCATACAACAGTACCAAGATGACGATAGACTTAAAGATTTTGATCTTGTTCTTGCAGGTAAACTGACTGTTCTTCCATATCTTTCCTAATTTGTTGTACGCCGCTCTTGCTTTGCTTAACCTCACTTGGATATCATCTTCCATACTGCCTGAGGTGCTAACATGTGCACCCAGGTACACAAAACGTTCTACCTCTTCTATATCATGATCGTCGACCTGCACCTTTTCGTTGTTTGTCGTGTTAAGCCGGAGGAGTTTGGTCTTCACAGAATTAATCTTTAACCCGGTTGCCTTACTGTTGTTGCTGAGGATACTCACTTTCTGTTGGATTTGCTGTTTTGTGCTGGATAAAAGTGTGATGTCGTCAGCGAAGTCTAAGTCGTTTAACTTGGACCACAGTTTCCATCTGATGCCTGTGTTGTCACCCTCTAACGTTTTTCTCATGATCCAGTCTATTACAAGCAAGAACAAAAACCCAGACATATTACAACCCTGTTTCACGCCAGACTTCACATTAAACCAGCCAGTTAGACCTGCACCATCAACCACCACACATTGGTTACCATTGTACATTGCCTTGATCATTCTAACAAGCTTTGGTGGGATCCCATAACTCTCCATAATCTTCCACCCTCAGTGTTATATCTTCCTTCATGGGTCGGGTGGGGAGATGAGATCAATAATGGACTGATACAACTGCCGTAGGTGCCCTCATGTGCTGACGTCCAATCTCATTCTCATAAAAAAAGAATGTAAAGTGCAACTGATTATAGCGGAGCACTTGCCAGGCCGAAGGCCTGGCTGCACAGCCCCATACTCATAGAACCTATGCCCATCATTTTTCATGGTCTTGGCTAGCCCCATACTCATAGAACCTATGCCGTCATTTTTCATGGTCATGGGCGCGTATGACGTCGCAAAACATGAGCGTACGATACCATGTTGAAACCAAAGAGAGGCTTTGTTTTTCGCGCGGTTACACGGCCGAATGTCACGTCAGCTAGAAAAACACTTTGATGTTTTGCTGTGAATTTACTAAGCGGAGAAAACCGTTTAAATTAAAGGCGTTATTTCCCTGAATATTTCCTGGTTTGCTACTCAAGACAAGGATACTAATTAAGGGATACTCAGAAGCCGCTTTAGTGGAAAAAGACGAGCTTTCAGGGATAAATTCTTGCTTCGAGGAACTTCATGTATTAAGTTTTTATCAATGCAGAAGATGTTTGTTTTCTTCAGATTTCAGAACCAGAAGCGGAGATTTGAATTTCCAAGCAAGCGAGGGACTTAAAGGTAAAACAGATTACAGTTTTCGATGAGAATTTATGTTGATATCAATCTGAGTGACTTTTTATTGGTGTTATTGTTAGTTTTGGAGAATTGATTTTAAAACGTGCTTAAATTCAGTTGTATCGATCTCTTGAATTTCATCAAAGAAAGCTTGAACTTGATGAGCTATAATTATTTTTTTTTTTTTGGTACGCGTTTTGTTTTTAAACGTTAACTAATGGAGATTTGAATAAATTTTTTCGAAAGAAGATTGTGTTGTCCATTTTTATGTGTTTGTTCATTCATTAGATAGTTTGGAAAGCGATTTTATGTAAACAAAACAAGACTTTGATTTTATAGTACAGTTCTATCTTCACTCGCATCGCCTCATGCAAATATGTTTGTGTATTTTTGCAATTTTTGATTTTCAAATCAGTTTCTCGGGCAATTTTTGACAAACAAAAACTGTATTTTATTCGGAAACTAGTGGTACTAGTTATTCTGGACAGAGAAAAGTGGTTTTTGTGACCTTTAGTACGGTCTATAAAAATGTACTGTGCAGACGGTCGCATAATACTGTTTTTGAGAATTGCTAAAATTGAAAATAGCCCGATCGTCAATCTTAATTCTTGTGCTTCCAACCTTTCACCTTAGTTAAGTTTCACCTTAGTTAAGCTTGTTCAGAGTGCGATGCTGTTAGGCTTGGGCTATCTATATATATTATTATATCGAAGTTTGCGCTATATAAAAATGTAAAATATTATTATTATTTATATATTATTATATTATTAGAAAAAAGGAGGGCAATCCTTAACTCGTTGCCGTACTGGCAAGAGTAAAAAGCTACGACTATATCTAGTCTGTTTTTACTCCTACCCCAAAACAATTGAAGGGCTGAGAGCATAACCAGCCTATGTGACGTTTTATTAAATTTTTTCTTTTTTTTTTTCACTCAGATTTTCCCATTTTTAGCATGTGAACTACAAATTAGTTGCAAAACATTGTTCAGAATTTTTTTCTGTTGGATTAATTACAAGACTCTAAAGCCCAACTTTACTACTCGTAGAGTTCTTGTTGATTTATGTATCTATAAATTTGTAATAATTTTAACTTTTGAGCCTGCAGTAATTGGCCATGCTATTGCCTTTTTCTTTTATTTACTTGCTAACTTACTTTAATATTTATTCAAGTCAGGTATATCATCATTTTCTCAGTTTGCTTTTCTATTTCTTAGTCAAATTTGTATGGTGAAGCTAATAAAATAAAAATAAGCCCATCAGTTGATAATAAAACATTATGTTGTGGTTCAAAAACCAGTTTTATTTTTTGTTTTCCTTTGTCTCATATCATGGAAATGAATCTGAGACAATGGAAAATATAAATCAAACTGGTTTAAAAAATGTTCAAATTGAAGAAAAATTGGAACCGCAACACATAGCACAGCCCCTTGACAAAAGTTAAACTTAATTGATTAAAACGATGGCTCACCGTCACAATATTTTGTGAGTGTCAGTCCAAAAAGCCTTACGAAGTTTTAGAAGCCCGGGCTTTCAAGCGCATTTTACGGTATATCAGATGAGGGAACCATAATTTTATGGTTTGTACATCCACCTGCATGCCCTGTTCAATTGATTGTACAGCATGTCTGATCATATCTTATGAATGTTAATTTGCGCTATATAAATAATTATTATTATTATGTCTTGTCTGTTGTACCTGATGGTGCCAATCTTTACGAGCAAAATTTCCCATGTCTTGTTTTCTGTCATCCGTCAGGGATCAACGCACTGGAAATGTTTCCTGTAAAGCTTGATGCTATCAGGTGTAAACAGACAAGTCAAACTGTGCAGTCAAGTACAAATTTGTAAAAACGGATCATGAATCTAAGGAATCCACACTCTGAGTGGATCTAAATCCAAATGTTTGAAATTGATGAACCAAGCATTTTTTTTTTTTGGGGGGGGGGGGAGGTCCAAAAATAGTACATCTGTCAAGCTATCTTCCATGCAAATTTACTCGTCCTGCCAATAGATGGTTTTCATGTTACGTCACGGCGGCCATATTGGTGTACAATTACAAAAGAATTTTAATGAACTTCTTTTGTTATGTGCACCAACATGGCCACCATGGCCTTTGTCATTTGAGTCCCACAGGACTGAAGGTCACATGAGTGAAAACCATCTATACTCCATTTGCATGCCATTTTTGTCTTTCGGCACAGTAAAGGACGCCGTAAAGTATATATCATAACAATAACATAACATAACATAACATAACACAAAACCTTTATTTTAACATGATAAGAGTTAAAGCTAAAAAGCTTGTGGGGTTGTGTAAACTACTAAACTATATATGCTAATTGAAGTATGTATATAAAAATTACTAAGTACAGAGCTAAGAACAAAGTATTAATCTAAGACCTTAAAATAATAATTTTAATTTAATTTTAACATAATTATCATGGACAATTCATGTGAGATTTCATCATTATTCTCAGGATAACTTCATTTGTTGTACATTTCTGTGGTTGTGATTGATTTTGAACGTAAATCGATTTTTAAACGAGCAGATAATACACTTGTTGATTAATTGTTGCAACCACTGTAGGGCAATACGGATGAATCCACTTTGGTACGGCGATGACTACAGGCCAGGGCTCGAAATTAAAAAAAAATTCTCAATCGGAATTCGCGAGTAATTCCTAAAATTTAGTCGCAAGTTCAAAAATTTTAGTCGCAAAAAAAATAACTGACTACTACTGCCAGAACCGGAAATGAGAAACAAGAAATTTCTGAGAAAGTCTGAAAAAGTGCACTCGTGATACACTTCTGAGCATGAAATCAAGTATTAAGTCACGCAACATTCAAAGTGAATTTTGCAGGATTTTTCAGATAAAGTTACAACTACCAGTTACAAGTAAGACACAAGACTGTTGAATATAATTCCTTTATCAGCTAGGCCGTAAAACAGTCGCAAAATCGCGACTAATACAGTCGGACCTCTATTAAGCGGCCACCCTCGGGACTTTGAAAACTGGCCGCTTAATAGAGGTTGGCCGTTTAATAGAGGTACAATATAAATTGGATAGAAATGGCAGTCAACGTCATTTTATTGCCTCTATATAGCAAAACGCTTGTTGAAAAGTGAACATATGTGAAGATAAATGCAAAAATCATTGAAACAAAAAATTAAGTGCCCTGTATTTGCGCATTTCAAGTTTGTGCAAAGTTCTAGCTCTAACACGGAGCATGCGGTCGATGAGTACAGTATTTTGTATTGCGGCTTATGACTTGTCATTATAGTGGGTCCGCCAATATCATGAGTTACGTATCGACCCGTATCGTGAGTTATCACGGTGAGTTAATTTAATGTGAGTTATCAAATATTGAAATTTCAATATTTGGCATGCAGAATCTTGAAATTTCAAGATCTTGAAATTTCAATACCAAATATTGAAATTTCAATATTTCAATATTTGGTAACTCACGGGAAATAACTTACACCAGCCTAACTCACGTGCCATAAGTGGAGATTAAATTGCAGTTCTTGTTGTTATCAGTTATCACCTTCATATTATCTGTCACCATTTCGCTTGAAAAGATAATTTGCTGGCCGCTTAATAGAGGTAAAAAAACAATAAATACTAAACTTGCAACAGCAAAAAGGTGGCCGTTGAATAGAGGTATCGAATACAGCACTTTACTGACAAATAATTCGGGACTTTGGAAAGTGGCCGCTTAATGGAGGGTGGCCGCTTAATAGGTGGCCGCTTAATAGAGGTCCGACTGTAGTCAAATTTTAGTTGCAAAAGCGAAATCTTTAGTTGCAAATGCACCTGATACAGGCGCAATTTTGAGCCCTGCAGGCGAATAATCTTTTTTTTGGATTCTCGGTTTTTTATGGTGTTGAAAAATCCATATGATCTGGGATCACAAATCCGTTTTCGGATTCCAGATTCCGGTTTCCGGTTTTTAGGGTTGCCTGTGGCGTATAGCACTACAACCATATAAGCTTTAGATTATCAAAGAACTTGGCAAAGATATTAGGCCAATGGTGAAGTATACTGCATTCCAAACTGAAAACGTTTCAATCTTTAATTAATCCTAGTTTCTTTTTGCAGTACGCCAGCTGTGTTATATAAGAAGAAACTGCTCTTTTCTATGCAATAAATTCTGATAAACGTAAGAATAATTAATTCTCTTCTTAGTTACTACAACCGTGATGGCGTCATGTGCAAGCCATACGAAGGAAATACATGTTTATACGTCCTTGTCGTTATAAACTGCTTAGATGCATTTCTTAAGTCTTTAGAGTTTGAAAGAAGGAATGAAAATGCTTAACCGAGTTTTGTTCTCCACCATGTACAGCTCTATAAGTTAATAAATTCTGTATGAATCGAATGTCTGTCTGAATTCATGAATTCTTATACGGAGCGAAGAGGAAACCACAAAGAGAACTGCTTCGGCTTTCACGTAAAGAAATCTGTACACAGTAAAAATAAAGGCAGTGGCAAACATAACTTCCAAACCCATGTCGTTCCAACTGAATGTTTACATAGAAAAATACCAGGGCGAAGATTCGACTGAGAATATTTCACAACAACACATACAAGCATTAAAAGGTCTTTGGAGATTACCTTCTTCAAGCAGGTCTTTATCGATTATGAGCTTTCCATGCCGTAGATAGTTTAAAACAGGTCCAAAATAGCGAGGATCGCGATCTATCATATACGCTCCGCGCTCATCCTGTGAATTGTCAAAATGTCCACCGGTTAGCTGAAGCTTGACATCACGAACGCGGGCAAAGAATGCAAGCGATTACTTACCTTGTCTGAGGGTAAATCTGGATCCTCCGCACAAAGTCTATGCAAGAAGGAGTTGGGATGCCTACAAAGCGTTTGTTTCGTCGTTAAGAAGTACGTTCCACCGACATTTAGTTTTACCCAGTTGTTACTTGAGGCAGCCATCTTGTGCACATCGTGTAGTGGCCGAGAGATAATAATTTGGTGAATCAAACTGATTGGTCGGAGAAAAAGCTAAAAATAGCTTTCTATATTTAGAACCAGTTAACCTGGGTAAATTCAGCTGGCTTCCCTGATCTAAATCTGTAAATTCCCTGTACTCTGAAGGCGTTTTGAGGAAGAAAGGTTCGCTTACGAGTGCTTCCGATATTTGCCGAAGATCCCCGACAGGGAAACAAAAAGCCCTTTTCCGCCACACGCTTGAATTGAACGCCCACGCGAAATGCAGAGCAGCACACTGAAATGGAGCGTACAGCTGCTAAAATCTTAAAATGAAAATTCCTAGTCTTTCGCTTCGGCTTTTTCGCGTCGATGCAGTTTAGTTTATCGCATAGACTCCAAGGTAAAATAGATGTGTTACTTTACTTGATGCTAAAATGTATTTTATGAAAACGTTGCTTTCACCTGAATGCAAATGCCGTTTACACGTGCGATTTTTTATGCGATTTTTGTGGCGCTCTCCAATGCGATTTTTGTCGAAGTGTAAACTAGCGGCGATTTCCTGTGCGATTCGGGTGCGACATTTACTGTGATTTCCCAAAAGTTGCCGCCAAGTTGCATCAGTGTTCGAAACCTCTGCGACATCGCGCGACAAATCGCTCCCAAATCGCACTGAAATCGCCGCTAGTTTACACTCGCGATTTGAAGATGCAACTTGTGGGCGACAAAAATTGCACAAAAAATCGCCGGTGTAAACAGGCCTTAGCTAAACAAGATATTATACCGACAAGACATTCTGGTGAAAACTAGTTAAAATTTACATGAGATAGTTAAAGAACATGTAACTAGATTTAATAACCTCGACTCAGTTGAAAAAAAAAGTTAAATCGCAGACCGGCAACAACAACAAAAAAAAACATTTTTGAAGTTGTTTCCTTTTCTTTTAGAAGGAGTAGAAAGCATTGTCATAAAAATAAAAGCTGAAACCTATGCATTTTCTATGATAAGAATATAAAGATATTCGGAAAGGAATCGAAAATGCGTATTTTCTACGCCCCCTCAGTTAGACTGCTTGCTCGCAGCCTAAACTCTGCTAATTATTTTAAACTTACAATCGCGCGGCTCGTTAGTTTACTCCCACAGTATGTCACCCACTTCCTAGATCGAGACGATTCTTTTAAGAAACCAGAGGAGTTTGTTTACAGTTATTGTAACCAAAGTTGTATCTGAATCGAATTTGACGCCTACGTCTATCGAAACGTATCGTAATCACGTTCTATATTTATGGACCGGGGGAGTTTGTTTACAGTTTTGTAACGAAGGTTGCAATTTGGTAACTACGGAGTCAATACAATACTTTATTTTCACATTTCCATGACATTTTTGTTACAGGAAAATATATATCTAGCTAAAATAAAATTACTAAAACAATAGGACGAATAACTAAATATAAATACCGTTTGAGGAAATGCCTAGCGTCTAAGTAAACCATACAGTTTTCTAGTTAGACACTAGTCTTGTGTAGTATCAATTCACATGTAGACATCTATTACAAACATAAACACACACACTGCACACAAATAGAAAAAATAGCAAAAAAAATAGCGAAAATTAGAAGACGACTGGGGTTGGACAGTATATCTGTTTTGAATTTTTATATCTGTTTTATATTTGTTTTTATATCTGTTTTATATCTGTTTTGAACTTTTATATCTGTTTTTCTGATTGGACAGTATATCTGTTTTGAATTTTTTTTAAAATCAAAATGACTAAGATCTTTGATTTCTTTTGGTAATTTTTCCCAAGAAGGCAACTGCTAAAGCTGATGATGTTTTTTTCCCGATATTAGTCCTGAAGCGTGCTTTATAGAAGTTACCTCGTGAGTCGTACAATTGGTCACAATTGGTCGTACAATTGGTCACATGTAATCTTGTTAAAAAATCTTCGGAAAAAAATGGACTTAATGATTTGAATTTGGATAGGGAAAAAATCAAACTGAATACTAGGATATGTTGTTTGTGTCATATACAAACCACCCAGTTTATCAAATCGAGATTTTCTTGACAAGTTTGAAAGAACTTTACACGCAATTTATTTATCTAATTTAGGCCCAGTTTAAACGTTGCAATCATGTGCCGAATCCAATAC
>JAJGOT010000749.1:187500-287044 GCA_022457155.1 Cladopsammia gracilis | reverse complement strand
TTAATGGCTGTTGAAAATAAAGTCAGGGATTGGTCAGTTTTGATCCGTGTGTATTGTTATCGGTCTATCGCCGTGGTCAAGTTAGTCATTTAATTCAGTCTGTTGTTTATCTGATATGTCGTTTGTAAGGTGCAGACAGATGGCTTGAGTTCAGTGGTATTCGTTTTAAGCTAGCTAGTGAACCAGCTTTCTTGACGGTGATTTGTTTTTAGTAGTCCGTACTGTGGGAGTGGAGGCTATAGACCATTTCGAAAAAGTGGCAGCAATAGTAAAGAAATAACTTCCATCACGAACTTGAGAGTAGTTTCATTGAATTTGCCAAGAAACCTTTGTTCAACCTTTATTCATAGTCCTGCAAGGGGCGACCATCACGCAAGACAAACACTGGGTGACAGCCGGCTCCTGGCGACAGAGCGCAAGGTTTGGCGCCTTTTCGATCCCACAATCCAATGCGGAGTCACTCTCATCCCAGGCCGTAAGCCTGATCACTCTTTTGCTGTATTTTTACAGGTTCACAAACAAACCACTCGTAGCCTTACTCGCTGTCAGTGTTCACATTTGACGTGGTTCGGTGCAGATCTGTTCATACCACCAAACAAGTTGGACATTATGGGATCAATCAACAAACTAGCTGAAATTCACAAGCATCCTGCGCTGCTCGCCACCTTCTGTGCTATCATTGGTTTATACATTTTGGGGCTGGTTTGGGCAAGAAGAAAGGACAGAAAGGACATAACCAAGGTTTGAATAATTAAGATAGAATTTTTACTTTTACTTTCATGCTCCTTTTACCTCCCTAAGGGTGCCGAAATGCCAATTCACCACTCCAGAAACTGTTGGGAGACTCAGCACCATCTGTTCGCACAAAGATTTCTGGGATCGTTTGTGGGTAACCAATATGAGTTTTGATTGGTTAATGGTTGCCTTTCAGTGGAAACCATCAATCTTTTATAACAAACGCTGGTAATCCAAACGATCCCAGAAAGCCTAGTGCCGAAAGTTGTTGCCCAGTTTCCCCGAAGTTTCTGGAGTGGCGAATTTCTTTGTCCTGTTTTTTTTTTTAATTTAATTTCTACTTGGTAAAAAAGGAAAAGCAATATGGTACTAAAATAAACTACTTTTCGTAATCTTTAATTCAAATGCAAAAGTTAAGGATTTTATCTGATCGACTCAAAAGTCAAAACCACTTTGTGCAACGCAGTAAACAGTACCCCAGGAAAGTACTGCTCAATAGCTTTCATTTGAATGGTCACACTTTAGGAGTTCATCCACAGACTCAAAAGTTGTAACCATTTTGTACAGCGTATATAAAGTCTATAAAGAGTACCACAGGAAAGTACTGCTCAATAGCTGTCGTTGTTTGATTTCATAATAACCTACAAGTAGTATAAGATAAAATACCGTATTTCCCTGGTGCTGGGAGTACCCGAGTGGTAATTTTTTTATTATTATTATCTGGTGTATTTATTCTTTCTAGGTTGGCCTGGTACCAGTACTGGATAATAATCCAACAGACCGATATCGCTATGAAGTAACAGTTCACACCGCACGAGGGAAAAACACAGGAACCACAGCTAACGCCTCCATTCTCATCGCCGGCGAGGAAGGTCAAAGCGCAGTGCACATGCTAAAAAGTACGTCTAGGACATGTCTACAGCCAGGCAGTGTTGATTCCTTCCTTATAACGACGCCAGATAACCTGGGAAGTCTGACATTTATCCGTATCTGGCACGATAACACCGGTAAAAGTCCATCGTGGTTTCTCTCCCAGGTGGTCGTCCGGGATATTGAAACGGAGGAGAAGTTCTTCTTTCTGTGCAGCAGCTGGCTGGCGTGTGATGAAGGTGATGGACAGGTTGACAGGCTGTTTCCGGTGGCGGGAAAAGACGAACTGCGCGACTTTGTCCATCTGTTCAAGACCAAGACATCACGTGACTTCTCCGACGGACACTTGTGGTTTTCCATCGCGTTTCGCCCGGTGCGCAGTCGCTTTACGTGCATGCAGCGCGTGTCGTGCTGTTTGTCACTTCTGATGTGTTCAATGCTGGCAAATGTGCTCTGGTATGAAACACCTGTGCAGAAACAAAACAATGTGCTCATAGATCTCGGGTTCTTCGAATTTACATGGCACGAAATTCTGATTGGTATTCAATCGAGTTTGATTGTCTTCCCAATAAACTTGTTGATTGTTCAGTTATTCAGGAACAGGGGAGTCAGTCCTAAAGCCAAGCAAAAATACGCGGAGAGAACAACAAGAATAGAGTCTGATATCCCAACGCCAACACATTCGAAAACTCGGAAACAAACTGCTGTGTCGCTGAGTGACATCACACCAACCGATTCACCACAAGAGGAGCCGGTCCTCAAACAAAAACACGTGACATTGAAAAATCTGACAAGTGTTCGCTCGTCTGTGGGCGCGCGCAAGGATTCATGGGACGAGGAGTTATTCTGCTCTCTACTTGAGAGTCAAATTGGTGGGTTATCTGAGGGAAATGAGAAGAAACCAAAGAAACACAAAACCCCGGATAAAGCTGATCCCTTGGGAGACGAACCAGACTTTTTATCTTCCGATATTTATTTCTACTTGTACCAGGATGAGTCAAAGGATCGGGAAAGAGGTATTGATAACTAAGCACATTTGATTCTCCTTTCCTCTACCTCTTTGATAGCCCTCAGCTGGCGGCAAACTAGAAAGGCTCTTAGTGGGCCGGCAGCAATAAAAGGCGGCTTTATTTGCAGACTATCCAGGCGCAGATCGAGACTGGGGGGGAGGGTGAACATATTGGACACTTAAAATGGTTTCGCCCCATCGGGCCTCATTTTTTGCAAGATAAGGGGGGGGGGGGACCGTGATATCACAGGGATATCACAGAGATATCACAGAGATATCACAGGGATACCACAGGTGCCAAAGTACCATACCTTCCACAGCCAATGTCTTTTTTCTCGGTTTGACAATTTAACTTAATTATGATTGATTATTTGGTTTAATAGCAGAAAAAGCATATGCATGATGGTTTGTGTACGGTCAAGTCCAAAACCGCTCAGTAAAAGAAAAAAAGTAAAAAGTAAAAAGCGTTGAAAACAAAAGTCTATCGAGCTTCGTAGCCTCTGTATTTTAGCACCTATAGCTCTAAGCTGTCACTTTATTCCATTCAAACTCGTATTCTTTATTCGTCTTCTTCTTATTTCCCCAAAGTTTGTCCCAAGTCACTTCGCAGCCGGGATTCAGTAGAATCAACAGCTGCGTTAGTTCCCCCAGAAAATCCCAAGAAGAAAAAGCGCAAGAAGCTGAAGTGTTTGTTCCCGTGGTGGTTCGTGTACATCGCATGGTTTGTGTGCCTTTCTACCGCAGCTGCGGCGGGCTTCTTCACGCTGCTGTATGGATTGCAGTTCGAAAACGAACAACAGGAACAATGGCTTGTGTCCATGTTTGTATCCATGTTCCAGGACATCTTAATCAGCCAGCCGCTGAAGGTGATAATCGTCGCAACCTTCTTTGCGCTTCTCTTGAAGAAACCCCAGGATGAAGAAGATGACATCATCAACGCCGAGCTTGCGCGCGACGAAGAGTGGCTCGAGAAAAATCTCACGCTATCACAGAAGGGAGAAGGCAAAACTGCTGTCACGCAATCTCTGCGTCCACCGGATGAGGTATACAGTGTGTTAGTCTCCTACATAGCCGTTGTTTGGGTTGCCACGCAACGCTTCTCTTGGGAAAGCTTTACTTGACGGCCCAAATAAGGGTGGTTATTATAGATTTTCATCAAACTACAAATTTTAATTCCTAAATGTTACGACGGTTACACCGTACCTTAAAATACTATTTGGAGTCGCGGTGATGTAGTAGTTAGCTCGCTGGACTTTGGACTTGTTTCCTTAGACAAGACACTTTACTCCACATTGTGTCTCTCCACCAAGGTGTATAAATGGGTACCGGCGACAAAATTCTAGGGGTAAACCTGCGATAGACTAGCATTCCATACAGGGGGAGTAGCAATATTCTTAGTTGCCACCTGTGGTTCGTGTGGGACATTAACCTTACCTTATAATACTATGGGATCTCTCCTTGGGGTTCTGTCCGGGAATATAATTGGTACCAGCGAGATAAAATTGGACAAGGCGATGGGGTAACACCCCATCCATCAGGGAAAGCATTTTGTTCTAGTTTCTGTAGAAAAACTTTTCCGCTTTTATCTTTATTCACTTTTCGTTTTATTTCCCCTTCAGATTCTGTTACACGCAGCTCGAGTCCGCCTCTTCAAGGAACGAAAGATGCACGCGGTCATCCGCGAAATCGTGTTCTACTTCCTGTTTGTGTGGGTGGTTCTATTAATAGCGTACGGTCACAGAGACCCGTATGCACACTTCATGACGCAGAATATGGAGAACACGTTTGTTGGTCATCAGGAGTCACCCGGTACTCGCGAGGATGACAAACAAGAAACAACCATCAAGAAACCTGTCGGGGACGACACTATCATGCTCTTTGACGTACGTATAAATAGCGAAAGTTTTGTCATGGAATCTGTATATGTTTTGCTAGACTAGCATGAGTCCTGCGCTGCGCCTACCTCATTCCCAGGTCCTTTTTCGTTTTCAAATGATGAGACTGGCGTGGAAACCCGGGCGGGGGAGTACTGTTTTGTATGGGAAAGCTCCGCCCCGAGGTCCAAACCCTTACCCTTTTATATACCGTTTTTGACAGAAAAGGTAACCATTTCATATACCTTCCATAGAAAATGGTCCCCCTTTCATATACATGCTACAGAAGAAACACTGCATCTCTTTACTATACCCTTGAAATAACTTATGGAACGATATCCACGGAAAAACATCAATCGTTACCACTAACACTACCACTAACGTCTGTTTGACATATTTTGAAAGGTAAAAGTGAAATTTGCAAAGGACCGCAAACGATAATGCTGCTAACGGTATACGTAGGATCTGCGAGAGATCTAACCAGCCAAAAAATGAACAAACATACAATAAACTACAAGGCTGATCTGACTACGTAAAAAATAGACTTTGCGCGTGAGACACCTTCACGATAGAAACCGATAAAGTAGGATTTATATTTTGAAAGGCATTTTTCATACCTAAATGGCAGTTTTCCCTTCCCTTTTCTATACTTTGAATGGTGAAATCCCTACCCTTTTATATACCTCCAGCCTCAAAAAGGTACCCCTTTCGGGCGGAGCATCCCCGTATAGTCCATGATTGCGAGTACCCCTCGGGGGGGGGGGGGAGGATGGGTAGAAACCTCTGGACAAGGTGGCTAAAATACTCCAAAACCCCTGGAGAATTTTGTCACGTGACACACGGTGAAATAGTGTTTCCAGCGATTGGGAGCTGGGTTTGTTTTCTGGCATTAATTATGGAACCGTTGTTCAAACGAAACGAAGACATTCATCATGTTATTCGCAACAAAACACGCCAGGATTTTTTGGAGTATTTTGGCAGCCTTGTCCTGGAGAAGGCCCTTGGAACGAGCTTGACTCTGCGCATGCGCACCTCAACATAGCTTCTTACAAATGCAACTGTTAAAATACTTAAAGGCCCACCTTCCCCCAAAAGACGTTGCGGTCGTTTGTTTTTGTTGTGAAATGCTCCATTCTTCATACGCGCGATCTGATTGGTTGCACGCATTCAAGCGTGAATTTCGTGTGTTACACGAAATTCAACACAGAAAGTGATCACGGCGCGCACAGCATGTTGGATGAAGGTGGGCCTTTAAAGGTGTTTCCGAACTTACAGAAACTGAACCAGCTATCTTACTGGAAAGAGCACATCTACAACAGAAAACTCTCACAATGTGAGTGTTGTAACATACCAAGAGAACATAAAGCTTTATGTTCTCTTGAACATACCCAGATACAAAAATGTGAGTGACATTTTATCCAAGCAGTGTGCTATCAACTGAAGCAGTTGAAAAAGAAACCTGAAAAAAATTCAGGCTTGACCGGAATATGAACCCATGACCTTGCGATACCGGTGCAATGCTCTACCCACTGAACTACCAAGTCATATGGATAGATAGTCAGTTGGAGTTCGCGCTATATCCGATGATTATGAAATACGTGAATATGAATATGTGAACTGCGAATGAAACATTATTTTAACCATTCGTTTTTCTCCCGAATGCGCTCATAGGTGACCAATGTCAATGACTTCTGGGAATGGATTAATCAGACTCTAGTTCCAAACCTCTATAACGGTGCGTGGTATAACGGCAAATCCGGGAAGCCTGGGTTCCTGGATGATAAGATGTCATACGTAGTGGGCATGGCTAGGATCAGGCAGCTTCGCGTGAAGAGCGGTAAGTACCCGGATGTTGAAGAAAACATAGCAAAAACAATAAATCCTGTGATTCACGCCTTCTCTTCGACGCAGTACCTTTGCATGGTACCATTTATTTCTCAACGTTTTACGTTTTACTTAGAGGGAAAGGGACTAGGGTTCGGAGCGTGCGCGCTTTATTCTCTCCCGGCCCCGCCATTCTGGTTCCCAGGACCACCCGGAGTTTAGTAGTTACGGAAGCCTGACCACACTGAATGACCTAGCGGCTGCCCCATAGGCTGGGTTGTGTTTGGTCAAGAGCAGGGGCAAATGTTTGGCACGAGGTCATTAAGAGATCGAGATAATAAATATTTTATGACTGCTTATTACTGCTGCTTATTTTATTACTGCTTTAGCAGTAATTTTATTTGCCTTATTTCCCTCCAGGCACATGTAATGTTGACCGAGTGTTGGAATCGCACGTGGGAGCCTGTGACGAGCCTTACTCCTGGGACGCAGAGGACCAGACCCCCCATTACGAACCCGGTTGGAAACCAGCCAATCAGAACACGTCTTACAATCCAGACTGCAGCGCATGGCATTACAAGACGACTGCTGAACTAAAAACACGCCCTTTCCTTGGACATCTCGCTCTCTACCGCGGAGGTGGTTACAAAGTTGACTTGGGTTCAACCATAGACATTGCAACTTCCGTGTTGGATGACTTGAAACTGAATGGTTGGGTCGACAAATACACGCGCGCAGTATTCGTCGAGTTTACCGTGTATAACGGCTATAGCAACCTTTACTGCGTGACGAACTTACTACTAGAGTTTACAGCCGCGGGAGGTGTTGTCCCGTTTATTCAACTGCTGTCAACTCGGATCGATCGCTACGTGGGAAGTTTTTTGATTTTTGTACTCGTGTGTGAAGTTTCGTTTGTTCTTTTTACCCTGTTCTTCACATATCGTGAGTTCAAGCGATTTCTCAAGACAGAATTCAAGGATTACATGACTGACTTCTGGACTTGGATCGAGGTAACACTCCTGGGTTTATCCTGGACAAGTATTGTTCTCTACGCGATCAGATTCGGTCTGGACAAATTCACGAAAAAGACCTTTCGCGAGAATCCTCAAGAATTCGTAGACTTCCAACATCTCGCTCTTGTTGATCAGCTTTTTGGCTATGTTTACGCTTTCGTGGTGTTTATGACATCAGTGAAGTTTCTCCGCTTATTCAGGTTCAACCGTCGGATGTCTCTTCTCGGGTGTACAATCAAATCGGCCGGTCGGGAACTAGCCCACTTCGGAATCATCTTCGGGCTCGTGTTCGTCGGATTCGCTCATCTCTGCTATCTGGTATTCTCACACGAGCTGTACAAATTCCACACTTTTGTGACAACTGTCGAGACCCTCATCAGCGTAATGCTTGGAAAATTCAGTTATGTCAGCCTGGAGCGGACGAATAGAGTGCTTGGTCCTATGATGTTTTTCTTTTACAGCATAGGGGTGGTGTTTATTCTAGTAAACATGTTTCTGTCTATCATCATCGAGAATTTTAAGAGGGTAAAACAAAACAATGACCTCCAGTCAAATGAACATGAGATTATCGACTTTATTACTGAACAATTTATGAACTGGTTGGGTTTTAAGTCGCGTTCCATTTTCAGAAATCGAGTGGATGTTAAAGAGCTTGCGGGGCCAAAATATAAGAAATCAAAACCAAGGGACGAGGCGAAACAGCTCAAAGAAAAGGTGGATAGACTTGTTACCCTTATCAAGAAAGTTCATTTTGATGTCAGAGAGGAAGACGATTTTCTCAGGAACGATGGCGAAGTTACTTATTTAGTTCCGGATATCAAACTAGAAACTTATGCTTGAGCAAAAAAAGTGCGCAAATCGCGCAGCGTTAAGTTTACATACTGGCGCCATATTGATACATACTGGCGCCATATTGATACATATTTGCACCATATCGACACGTTGTTTATTTTGCACCATATTGATACTTGCTGTCGCCATATTGATACATAATTGCGCCATATTGATACGTACTGACGTAAATTTTGTCTATGGTTTTCGTCTGAAGCCGGATTCCAGACGTTTTCTATGTGATGCCCCGTGCATTGATAAAATATTGGTATGGAATTCATCCAAATTAAATAATTTATGTATCTTATAATAATTAAGAAAAATATTATAATAATAATAACATAATTTTAATTTTTAGTTATTATATATTTCACGGCTCCTTGGAAGAGCACAATTGTGAAATGGATTCGGTGGTTAAATAAAGAGTTGTTGTTGGTGTCTTATTAACTCTTGACTTTTCGTCTTTTCTGAATAACGTCTGAAAGCTTCCCCGGTACCTTTTTTGGCCTTAGATTCGATCTTTAGTTTCTCGAGAGCCTACGATACAGATTGAAGTCACTGGTCAGTGAGGGGGAACTACCTCCCCTCTCTCCCCTGAACCGACAATTCTCGTCACATTTGTTGAGACAGATGGGTCTCCCGGTCTCCCTCCCTTCTCAATGTTGGTTTGACAATTAGTGATCACAGAGCCGCAGAATTCAACATTGGGAGGGAAGGACGCCAACTGCATGTTCGGGTGAAAATGTGTTGAGCGTGAGGTTCCCCAACAAAGTGTGACGCGGATTGTAGGTTTGTCCCCTGCCTATCAGCAATAATCTAACAGAAACGTTTCTCAACAAATAAATAATTTAATCAATTTTCATTTGTACCTAACAGTTATTTAAATATATATCAACAATGATATTCAAAACTAGCTATATAAAAATCATTCATTTCAACATGCACCATATTTCAATTTGTGAATTCAGAACTAAAATATCTTGGCACAATTTATAAACAAAAGTATTTTACAACGACCGCGATAATTATATTAAATATTCACAAGTTTTGATGTTTGGCATATTTCCTGGTAATTGATTTGTGATATTTTACTCGAAGCCCGGATCTTTTTATTTACAATAGTCATGTGACTAGTACTGTTTTAACCCGTTCACTCCCAAGAGAGCCAAATATCAAAATTCAAGAAAAATCCCAAATTTCATTTTGTAAAATATTGAAAAACAAATGGTACCATGTAAAAGTACTGCTGAAGAGGTTTCATTTGAATGGTCACACCATAGGATTTCATCAACAGACTCAAAAGTTAGAACAAATGGTACCATGCAAAAGTACTGCTGAAGAGGTTTCATTTGAATGGTCACACCATAGGATTTCATCAACAGACTCAAACGTTAGAACAAATGGTACTATGCAAAAGTACTGCTGAAGAAGTTTCATTTGAATGGTCACACCACAGGATTTCGTCCACGGACTTAAAACTTAGAACTACACTACATGTCTCCATAATTGACTCTGGGAATGAACGGGTTAAACAGAGTTGACCGTACAAATTTTCGCTTCATAATGTCTTCTGACGCTTTTTATTTTCGTGTGTTTTAAATTTGCGAAAATCGCGCGAAATTTTGCCGGTAACTGAAAATGAAGTGGAAGGGGGGGTGGAATTCGTGATATTCAACCTAGTTACTTGCAGGAGAAAAGTACAAAGCTTTTATTGCAAACAGTGCATTGGATTAGTCTTTGCGACATTTTCATGAACCTTGGACGATGCGTACATATAACGAAACTATACCAACGCCAAAATAAAAGGCGTTAGGGATTGTTGAAGTGACCTGGTGTGATTAATTACAAACTCTGTAAAAACTATTCTCAGATTATTTTGTCCAAGAAAAGATCTAGAAACGTTTCAAAATGTAATAAATTACTAGAAAACAGCTATTTAGAATTCTCATACGCAAAATCAGGACTGAACTACAAGGTTACGAATCGGTGCGAAAAATATTAAGTACACTGACGAGACCAGAATATAATGCCTAATCAATCCAGTAAACACTTCCTGACTAAAAATTATTCAATCATCAGCTTTTCGGCTAAGTGAAGGGCCATTCTATTTTGTTTTTAGTAGGGGTGGGGAGGGAGGGGTTGGCAATTACTTTCAGCTCGCAATTTGTTCGCCATTAAATTCTATGCATGGATTTTCTTTCACTAGCTCGCACAGAATTCTTTACTTCGTTTCACCGTTTCGCCATTTTTTGCTTCCGCAAAGGTTTCGCAAGATTTCTTGGGGACACTTTCCCAGCCCTCCCCTCCACAATAAAATGATCCCTTCCCGAGCTTCGAGAACTTGCCGAGAATTGGCACTACTCGGAAAATGGCGCTCTAGCTTGTCACCTTACAATAACTTTCTCGCCCCGTTGACGCTGAAACTGTTCCGCTAAGTTTTCAAATCTTTTCGCTCCTTGCACAGCAAGAGCCGCAGCTTTGAACTTTCTCCGTGGCGCGATATTCTGATCGAGATACTGGCTGCTAAGATCACGGGATTCGCCTCTGTGTTTCACCCAAGGGTGAGCCAAGACCTGTTCTGCAGTGTATCGCTCACTCGGGCTCACAACAAGCAGTTTAGAGATAAGATCTTTGGCTTCGTTAGAGATGTTATCCCAGTAAGGGGACAGAAACTCATATTCGCCGTCTGTAATCAAATCAAACAGTTCATCTTGATCGCGCTTGGCGCTGTGGAATGGCGGGAAACCACAGAGCATGATATAGGTGATGACACCCGCTGCCCACATATCGACTTTAAGCCCGTAGCCAGTCTCTTCAAGGATTTCTGGTGCCACGTAAGTTGGTGTTCCGCACACAGTAAATATTGGGGCTTTCACTTCCATCGCTAAGCCAAAGTCTGCGAGTTTTAGAATTATTTGACCGTTGGGTTTCTTGTGAACCTGAAAAGAAATTTAACTCCAAATTAACATTGACTCTTCACAGTCCCCCATTTTACTTAACTCTTTTATTTTAGGGAGTTCGATAGTTTTTGACATGCGTGCAAAAGAAACGTCCTTTCTGTTTGGACACCACTTGTTCCAAACATTTAAGAGAAAGACCTAAAGATCACAAATTACCCCAGCCCTGAATAAATCTCTTTCATACTCTAATCAAAGTCACTGTTACTATTTTTCGCCATATACTCAAAGGCAATACTATGAAATAAAGGAGAGATTGGTTTAGTTGTTGCTGTGGTAAAACACTTGAAGAACTTAAACAAGTGCGAACTGAATTCCGCGCGTGGAGAGTCTGGGTAGAATTTTCTCGCGCGAGGTTTAGCGGGTACACTCCAATCAGCTTCGCTTTGGGAACTGTCTGCCTCGGAAAGATGAAACGTTTGATTGTGCTTTATTAAAAGTGTACAAGAAAACAAAAAATACACGCCGGCATTTAAAAAGTAAAAGGGATTTGATTGATAGCGCACGGTTTAGTGGGCATGCTCCAATCAGCTTCGCTTTGAGAACTGTCTGCTTCGGAGACATGAAACGTTTTATTGTGCTTTATTAAAATTAAGTGTAAAAGAAAACAAAAATAGACGCATTTAAAAAGGAAAAAGAGATTTGAAAAGCGCATTAAACAAAGTCGAGATGCATTAAATTGGATCTATCGTGTTATGAAAGGCGGCTTGGCAAAGAGGACAAATGAGGGCGCTAAAAGCCTAGCGAAAGTGACTTCAAACAAAGACCTAATAAGGGTCATTAAAATGACATAGTTCCTATAATCTTTTTTTCTGTTAAAAAGACCAAAGTACGAATTTGTTATCGCACAGAGCCATTACAAATAACCACTAATCAGTAGCTTACTGAGCAAAAGTTGGCCAAAGCCACCTAGCAACTAGACTAACAACTAAGAACTTTTTTCATTTTTCACAGCAACGAAAGTAGCTGCCAAACAAACAGCAAAATCTACGTAGTTACCATGTAATAAAGCTTTTATCACCCAAATTAATCAAACAAACGACCGCTTTTAATCAAATATCCCTGTAGGATTGTTTAAATTGTAAGCAAACTGACCATGCACTGTCTTCTTTTGTATTTGCTCAACAAGGCTTGGCCTCAGCCATTAAATTACACCTGGAACGATTTGTTATTTTTTTTTATTTTAAATGGGCGGTTTTGTTATCTCTAAAAAGAGAAAAAGACGATTCCTTAACTGAAAGTTTTTCATACGGACCATATAATTCCCTTCTCTCAGTTGAACAACCATAAGCAAGAGTATAAATGTGGTTCTAGTTTTCTGTAGTTAAATCCTAGAGCGCCTGCACGCCCCATTTAGGCGGAGAGTTGAGTAAAAATAAAAAAATAAATAAAACATTCATATGAAAGCTACACAACTGGGGGATGTACAATATCCACTGGACAAACTTGCTTGGTTGTTGTTAACTCTTATCTACAGCCTAGTGATTTATCCAGAGAACAGCTTATTCATTCTTCGAATAATCAAGCACAGTTCTTTTGTAGGCGGTGCTGTAAACTTTTACAGATTGAAATTTAACCTGCGATATCGGGTATTTTCCCCTTTGCCGGGGGTTAATTATTTTCCAGTTACTGATTGCAAATGTACAACAACAGCGGCGCGCGACCTTGTTCATTACTAATCGACTTACCAGTAGATTTTCCGGCTTTAGATCTCTGTGAACTATTTTTCTCTTGTGTAAATAATCCAGGGACTTGGCAATGTCCTTGACATAGTTCCTAGTGACAGCTTCAGAAAACTTTACTGAGGATGAAATGGCATCGAACAAGTCACCCCCCTTGATCAACTCCATAACTAGATAAATGTGGCGCTGGGTGTCAAAATCTTCGTACATTTGTACAATATTCGGATGTTTACATCTTCGCATTATGTCTATCTCGTCTCTTATCATTTGTTCTTTCCCTCGAATTTTACTTTTATCGACAATTTTCAACGCAAATTCTTTCTTGGTTATTCTGTCCGAGCACTCCCGCACATCAGCAAAATTGCCGTCGCCAATTTTCTTGCCAATAAGGTACACATCTTCCACGGTTTTGTCAGTGACTGTTCCATATTTTACCTCCTCTTCTGAAATAATTCCACTATCGTCTCTTGACGTTTTCCTGCGAGCTTTTAAGCTGCTAACACTTTGCTTTTTGCCAACTGATTCTTTCCTGCTTGGTTTTTCAGTGCCGGGAAAATTATTATTGACATGTTCCGTCTCGTTGAGTTTCCCATTTGCATTTTGAACACCAAAAACATCACCGTTCTGTTCGTTGCTAGGTTTAGAAATGTCTGCGTTTTCTTTATTTTCTTTCTCTGGTTTAGATACCAAGTTATTGTTGCCAATCTGAGGTAGTTTGACCGCGTTGTGATGCATTTTCCTTTCCGGGCTGCGTGTGTGAACATTCTTTGGTTGTTTCTGACTAACATGCGACCTTTTAGCGTTTGAATTAGCTTGCAAGTGCGGTTTATTATTATTAATTTCCTGTTTGGGTTTATTCTCAACTTTTGCATGAATGTCCGGCAGCTTTGGTAGTTTGCTTTCCTCGTCTGTGCTAATAGATTTCATCTGATCGAGTTCTTTATGATCCTTGTTGTGTTTACTGTGCGACATTCCTTCGTTGCCCGCTTTCGATTGATTTCGTTTAGAATGCTTTTTCGAGCTCGTGCCTTGATCGAGATCCTCCAAAATATTCGCGATATCATCAGGACTAAATTTCTCGTTGCCGACAGCAATAAATATGTTATTTTCGTCACGAAATAGTTCAAGCACGTCGCTAATAAGCTGTCCCGTAATGGTGTACAGCTTCCTCGGTGGGCTTAATCCGCCAGTGTTTCCAATTGAATTGGAAACTTCATCGAGAACTTGCTCGAGTTTCTGAGCTGTCCTTTTGTTTAAAAGAGTTTTAACAACTGTATGAGGCTTGTGTGGTCCATTTCTTATGACGGTGACAATTTTTGGCTTTACATTTACCCTACTGTGGCTGGGGTTGGATTTTGGGTCGGAATACCCTCGCTGTCTCGATGTTTCTGTCGCTCTAAAACCAACGGGTCGTCGTTTTGTCTCGTTACTAGCCATACCGTGAATGTCAGGTAGTTCGATCTGCTGTCTGGATCCCCAGTGGGCTAGAGGAGGTTTTCCACCATATGATATCTTCCTGAGACGTGAGTGGGACGAACAAACATAAGCTTTGCCGTCAATTAACTGATCAAGGTTGTCAATCCTGGCGCCGCTCTCAAGGGAAAACAGATACCTGACTCCCAGAGGTAAATCCTTGAAGTACGTCAGACGACACAATTCGTTCAAAAGTATTTCCACGCTTCGAAATCTTCTTGGAGTAATAGCCATCACATGTCCTCGGAAATTACGATCACCGTTGATGTAGAAAGTAACTGTCTTGGATGATCGACCGGCTTCGTGATCGGAGCGACGGTGAAGCGATGTTTTCGTGGCCGCCATCTTATCGGCGTTTTGTTTTCTGTTAAAACAGCTTTAGTGCGTTATTTTTTTGTGTCTGCAAGATCTTTACGACGTCCCAAGAGCTCCTTATGAACGATATTTCAGGCATAACCGCTCACAATAGGAAATAAGGTCGCCAGTTCAGCAATTAAGACAAGTAATTTTCCTCGGACGATCGAGCGATTGTTTAAGCTACTTGCATTTCTTGAACGTTTGATTCGTTAAAACCACACTTCGGGGCTTTTCTGTTTGCTTCTTTTACTCTTCCATCTTGAATTTTGGAAGATAAATTCGTAGTCATCGACAAGATAAACCGTGATTCTTTTTAGTGTTAAGCCACAGCACAGTCTAAAAACCAAGTTTACAATTCATTACTTTCAAATCACAATGGAACGCATCTCAATTGAGTGCGCGTGTACATGTGTTTTAGTGCGTTGCTACAGCAACAAGTTCAATTACGCAAAGCCCCATATAAAACGTAATCAAATAAGAAATCGAACTGATTCGACACGTCAAGTGAATTTCAGCAAATATTTAATAGTCGACAAAATTGTAAAGCACAATCTCCACTGAAATCTATATTAAAGTTAGCGAAATGTGTTTCTTTTGGAATTGTTAATAAAATGAAAGCAAGCCACAGTTTACTGTTCATTTGGTTTCTAATTAGAATGTCACGCAAAACGTCCGCGCAGTTTCGATACAAACTGAAACGCGTTCCAACAGAACGATGCACAGGATAGCGATTTTAGCAAACTGAAGTTTTGTAGCGTTATAAAAGATAAGTATTATTTATGCTGGCATTTCATTTAGGGTAGCCTGTTCCAGGCGTTAAGTTTGGCGCGCGAAAGAAAAATCGGGCGCAAGAGAAAAAGCGAGGGGGGCTGGGGAGTCTCTACTTGTTTTCCCTCGCGCCGACCCTATAGCGCCGCGCGCCGCTTTTCGCTGCTCCCCACAATCTAAACGCCTGAAACATACTACATTTTGGGGGAAAGGGAGTTCTGAACTTTCCTTCGCTTTCCTTACCTATTCACCCGCCCAGAGTCAAAGCTTTCGAGCTGTTTGGGTTTGAAAATGGGCATAGATTTTGACAATTTTGGTCTAAAAGAGGGTATCGACCTTTGCCATTCTGGCTTGATAAATTGGTTAGGCCTGAAAATGAGTTGGGGTTTCAGGGAGCTTACAACACTATTCAAGGGGTTGATGATCATACAACAATTACTGAATTACGTTATGACGCTTTTAATCACTATGACGTCAAGGCTCACTGACGATGACGTCAGATGCGGCTCATTACACAGATGAATCACTTCTGTGTTTCCATAAAGTTGTCATGGTGACACAATTGACTGGTTTCGAGAGAAAAGCGGTGGTAATACGAGCGGAAGACGTGAGTGTGCATTTGTTCGATATTGCCAGGCTCCACGAGCGACTTTCTGTCGAACTGATGCTGGACATGTGCACTGTTCCTTCGCCCGAAAGCACCAGTGTTTCAGTGTCCTTGATATCGCAAGAATAAATAGAATGCAAAAGCATGCGGCCAAGACACTACAGGTCCGCAAAGCGTACATGTGACTATCAAGGGTTACGTAGATTGTATTTGTGGGTATCAAATTATACTACAGTGAGGCACTTACTATTAGCGACGTAGCTTTGCTAGACTGTGCGCACGCGTGTGGGTATAGGGTGGGGGACGGGGGAGGGGGAGGGGGAGGTTGTTAGTGCCTCGCACTGCATCATATATATAACACCAGGATTTCACAGTAACTTTAATGAATAATCGGCGGACCGTAAAGTGTTCATGAACTCACTAACTGACAACTGAGAGCGTACAGATTCAGTCTAATCCCAGGCTCCTTCCACCTTGAGCGGTGACGTAACCGATTAACTAGCGGCCAGGGCATTACGTGGACTTCACGCTCGCCCGTTGGAGGAGGAGAATGCCTAATAACTAGGCTGGTACAGATTTTTATTCGAGACTCTTTCTAGGTGTTTAGCTAATGCTGGGGAAGGTTTCTTGAATTGGTAACGTCAGCAACAAGCTAATGGCCTCAATGAGCTGTGTATGATGGTGAAATAATGCATTATTTGTTGAGGCGGGTGATATGCTGCATGACACCATCTTGTTAATCTCTTCTCTGATCGCCTGCAGTACTCGAGCCAGTCTTGGTGAACAGTGAAATGCCATCCAGCGGTCTCCATCCACAGCTAGGGTCACTCGAGGCTGTTCAGGTGTCGGGGCGGGGCCTAGAAATAGGGAAAGACAGGAATAATGTGGAATACAGGACATTTTCGCCACATCAAATTGACTCATTTTTCACGACTTTGTTTTACAAATCAAAAAAGTTTATGTCGGGAAGAAAGAAATTAGCTTTTTTATTAGACAGGATTATAAAAACTGTTCGCAAATACTATAAAATCGCCAAAAATATAGGGTCGCAAAAATAACCCTTTGATCCGAAATCGCGAAATAAAGTTGTGGCGAAAATTTTCTGTAACTAGGTCAGATACCACGCAGCTCTTTACAACCTCAAATTTCATTGAACCTGGATATCACGCAGCTCTATTGTTTTTAAGGCGAGGGTTCATTGTTGTGTTGTTTGTTCCATTGTTTTCTCAGGAAATCAGAGAAGACCTTGTAAGAGCTGCGGACAATTAGGTCCCTTATCCTCCTCTCTCCATAATATTTTTTGTTCGGGGGGGGGGGGGGGGGGGGAGGGGGACTATCATCGTCGACCTCTGCAATGAATATAAGCATGATTTTATAGAGCGTATGCACTCACGTGGCAAGCAGCTATGCAAATTTATTGGAACAAAAGAAAGTGTTAACATAAGAAAAGCGTTCAAATCCCACAGGATTGTTTTGGTACACCAACATGGCCGCCGTTCTATTGTTTTGGTACACCAATATGGCCGCCGTGACGTCATGTGCATACGCTCTATTACAAACGACTCCATTCGAGAAGCGAGTGAAGGAAATGAACACTGAAAACAGGATTTAATTTTTTTAAAATTTTCATTTTTCAAAATATCTGCTGTTACATGCACAAAGCGATTATCAATCTCTCATTGCGCCTAACCGTTTGTTTGTTTTTGGTCCGTTTAAACGTCTTCAAATTTCTCAATATTTGATTAATAAGTGAAGAAACCGTTCTAGCAGGCATATTGTTGAAAGGTGTAAGGTGTTCAAGTAAATTTAAATTGTTTTAACTTCGGGGTTCTCGAAAATGTTCGTCATGTTACAACCGTTGGGAAAAAAAGCACACAAAAATAAGCCTAGAAGCACTGAACTTCTTTCTGTTGAGCGTTGCATTTTGAAGTATCGTAAATGAACCTAAGTGCCATTTTGTTGAATAAATAATCGCATATTTTATAAAATAATTATCATGTAATTGTTTATGCGTAACTACTTTATTTTTTAAATAAAAACATGACCAAACATCCCCATATCGAAATAGAAAATAAAACCACGCTTTTTGACGTTTAACGAATAATTCGACAATAATTCACGAAACAGGACGTTGACTAAACATCTGCAATTCTTAATTTAAGGTGACTCGCTCGAAATGCAAAATGCGCTCATCTGTGACCTGGATACAATTTCGCAACGGCAAACTTTTGGTTATAACTTCTTTGTTTTTTACTCTATTGCAATAATTCTTTTTGTATCTCCTAGTTGAATGAAGTATGGATTAATAAATATGAACCGATTTTCTTCGAAATAAATACAGGAGCCAAAATCTGGATTTGCACAAACCCCTCATTTCATATTGAGGCCCTCCTAGAAATAAAATGGTCCGTTTTATTTGGCTCAAAGTTTGGAAATCGGCTTCCTTTGGTATAGTCTAGATTGTGGCAAAATTGCAAAAAAATCGTCGGAACAGAAACGCTACAACAGAAATACAGTCAACTTAGGAGCTTATTTCCACCCGGGAAATTTCGAGCGAGTCACAAAAAAAAAACACAAAAGACATTTCTAGAATCCTATTCCATTATCGCTTTAACCTAAACACCGTTAACGGTATTTATGTGAAAACAAAAAACCTCAATTATTAAGTAGATATGCGATAACACGACCCGCCAAACATCTTGCCTTTTTTGGCATTGAATTTGGTTTGTTTGATGGGATACACACCATGACGTATTTCATGATGTATTTGCCTGACGTCCTTTCCAGATAAGCAAATCAACGCCACTGGGTGAACCATGCTGCTGTCCCGGATAAAAACCTGTGTTGACTTCACCTGGGAGTGAAACACAAACAAAATGGAATATGATAACTGGAATATCGGACAAGGACAGGTATTTTGCCCGACAAAACAAAAACTGATTTATCATGACACGTACGGCCCCCCGCTATGCTTCTTATCATAGATACATCTCTCAGATTTGACAATTTTAAAATAATCTTTTTCCAGGTTCCCGAAGTTTGTCAAATAAAACAAGTCAGAAATGAAATAATATCGGAAATATTTGCCATAGAATTTCCATACAAACACTGTATTTTGCACCAAGTTTGTCCTACTTTCGTAATAGACGCCATGACCGTTAAATCTTTAATTAGAAACATGAAGGCGCCTTCACACAACAAACTGTAAAGCTGTCAAACTTGAGTTAGGTCGAGTTGTCGCGCGTGAGCCTCACATCAACAGCTGACAAACTTGGCAAACTGAATATCAAACTTGCCAACTCTTTCGCCAACTTTTTTGTATTGGCAAACTCTCATTGGACATGTGAACATTTGTTGCAAGTTCAGTATGTGCGATTAGATTCACGGTGTCCTCTCTTTTCTTCCCTCGAGAAGAACCTTGGGAACGAGGTTGAGCTGTGTGGAAGTTAGCCTGCACAACAAGCGCTTCTGAGGGCGCTCAAGTGGCGCGAGCGTGGAGCGCGAGACACGCGAGGGGAGGGAAACTATTTTTCGCGTGTCTCGCGTTACGCGCTCGTGCCTCAAAAACCCGCCGGGGCACCCCTCAAAGCGCTTGTTGTGCAGGCTAAGTGGAAGTTTGTCGCTTGGAAACACGAGATTGTCAACTTTTCGGAGTATGCCAACACGAGTTTGTCAACTTTTCGGAGTATGCCAACACGAGTTTGCCAACTTGAGTTTGCCGTGTGAAGGTGCCTCGAGTCTTTCTGGAATTATGTTATTACTTTGTCGTGGTACACAAGCCACTGACTGTTAAACTGTCGCTCGTCAGAGTTGACTGATGAAGGATGTAGGGCTACTCGTCCATCAGATCTGCGGTAAAACAGGGTAAAAAAAAAATTGAAAACCATAACAGAGCCGATTATTTAAACGACTTCTAACTTAGAACGATTGCAGCCCTATTCTCCTCTAAAGAGATAAGGAATACTGATGAACTTACAACGATGGAATTATTAGTAGCTTACAAGCAGATCATTTTAAGTAGAGAAATGATTTTTAGCTTGTGCTAAAATATATGCCATCTTGATACTGTTTATGGCGAACGACGTTTAAATAATCGAATTGAAAAGATTGAAATATGTTAAGGTTAAGGTTTTGTTAAATCCCGTCTAAGCATCGTTTTAAAAATTCGACCCATGAAGTCCAAAACACTACATCTTGGTTCAAAAAACTCCTTTGTGATTGGCTAAAAAATATCACGCAACTTTCTCAACCAATCAGAAGTAAAACCAAAATCAATCGTAACTTGCTTACACGCGTTTTCCCGCGCTTGGCGGTGGCGTTATGTATTTGTGTCGAGCTCTGATTGGCTCATTGGATTGTCTGCCTCTGTTGTGATTGGCCAGAGTAATTACTTTTGTTTAGGTTTTACGAAACTCAACTGGAAACCTCTCAATCGACTAATTTGCGGTATTAATTCATCGGCAAACTGATTATCGCTTTGCTATATTCACTGGTTGGCTAATTACGTACCTGGTTCGAAAAGCGACCCTGACTCGCTTTTTTCCACATCGTCCTTTTGATTCTATACCAAGACCCACTTTCACAGCATTAGGAAAAAGTCCCGCACATAAAATGGCCTTTGAAGAGATACACAAACAACCACTGTTTTAAGAACTAAAAGGTCTTACTATGGCAAGGACTGCATTGTATTATAAAGCCCTGTGTGCAAGGATTAAAAATTTGGAATTGTATTGGAGTTGTGCTTATGGGTGAGAAACACATCACCCTCTTCACTTTGTTGGTGTCTAAATGTGCATCGATGAATCGTTGACAAAGCTTACAAAATACCGACAGTAAGATGTGACGAACTGTAGAATAGTCATTCGTCTTAATCCTTTCATTCCAAAAAACAGCCACAACCAAGCTTCAAGAAAAATCCAAATTTTATTTTGTAAAATACTGAAAAACAAAGAGTACCTATGAAAAACACTTCTCAGTAGCTTTCATTTGAATGGTCACACTTTAGGATTTCAACCACAGACTTAAAAGTTAGAACCACCTTGTACAGTATAATAAACAGCACCACAGGAAAGTACTGCTCAGTAGCTTTCATTTGAATGGTCACACTTTAGGATTCCAACCACAAACTCAAAAGTTAGAACCACCTTGTACAGTATAATAAACAGCACCACAGGAAAGTACTGCTCAGTAGCTTTCATTCGAATGGTCACACTTTAGGATTTCAACCACAGACTCAAAAGTTAGAACCACCTTGTACAGTATCATAAAGAAGACAAACAGTTCCACAGGAAAGTACTGCTCAATAGCTTTCATTTGAATGGTCACACTTTACGATTTTAACCACAGACTCAAAAGGCAAGAACCACCTTGTACAGCATAATAAACAGCACCACAGGAAAGTACTGCTCAACAGCTTTCATTTGAATGGTCACACTAAAGGATTTCATCCACAGACCCAATAATCACCTTAACTAGCTCCAGATTTCCACTGAAGGCATTGACCGTGTGACAACTGTCCAAGCTGGGAACTAGGCCGGAGACCTCTAGCAGCCGGATAAATTGATCACGCATACCTAATGAAAAAAAAAAACTAGTGATTAATTAATTGCTACTTCTAGAAGACATACTAAAACAAATGACAAGATAATAACTAGTAATACACCCTTCAAAAGACTAATAGTTCCTTTTGTTTTTCAAAGTCTAAATATCAAGTGTAATTTTAAGACTATGAGCAAATCCAAGAAACTGCCACAAGAATTCCAACCATTTATTTACCCTTACACTCCCAGAGTCAATTACGAAGACATGTAGTATAGTTCAAGGTTTTGAGTCTGTCAACGAAATCCTATGGTGTAACCATTCAAATGAAACCTCTTCAGCAGTACTTTTGCATGGTACCATTTGTTCTAACTTTTGAGTCTGTTGATGAAATCCTATGGTGTGACCATTCAAATGAAACCTCTTCAGCAGTACTTTTGCATGGTACCATTTGTTCAAACGTTTGAGTCTGTTGATGAAATCCTATGGTGTGACCATTCAAATGAAACCTTTTCTGTAGTACTTTTGCATGGTACCATTTGTTCTAACTTTTGAGTCTGTTGATGAAATCCTATGGTGTGACCATTCAAATGAAACCTCTTCAGCAGTACTTTTGCATGGTACCATTTGTTCAAACGTTTGAGTCTGTTGATGAAATCCTATGGTGTGACCATTCAAATGAAACCTCTTCAGCGGTACTTTTGCATGGTACCATTTGTTCAAACGTTTGAGTCTGTTGATGAAATCCTATGGTGTGACCATTCAAATGAAACCTCTTCAGCAGTACTTTTGCATGGTACCATTTGTTCTAACTTTTGAGTCTGTTGATGAAATCCTATG
Organism: Cladopsammia gracilis; assembly: GCA_022457155.1. NCBI lineage: Eukaryota > Metazoa > Cnidaria > Anthozoa > Scleractinia > Dendrophylliidae > Cladopsammia > Cladopsammia gracilis. The sequence goes on along the minus strand of JAJGOT010000749.1, from coordinate 264,666 downwards.
GTGTGACCATTCAAATAAAACCTCTTCAGCAGCACTTTTGCATGGTACCATTTGTTCTAACTTTTGAGTCTGTTGATGAAATCCTATGGTGTGACCATTTAAATGACACCTCTTCAGCAGTACTTTTGCATGGTACCATTTGTTCTAACTTTTGAGTCTGTTGATGAAATCCTATGGTGTGACCATTTAAATGACACCTCTTCAGCAGTACTTTTGCATGGTACCATTTGTTCTAACTTTTGAGTCTGTTGATGAAATCCTATGGTGTGACCATTCAAATGAAACCTCTTCGGCAGTCCTTTTGCATGGTATCATTTGCTTTTCAGTATTTTACAAAATGAAATTTGGGATTTTTAATGAATTTTGATTTTTGGCTCTTGGAAGTTGAAGGGTTAATCCGTAATTTTCAGATTCGGCTTGCAGCCATCACTCCACTGAAAAATGCCCAATCACCACACAAAGAGTTCGTCAAAAGGAAAATTGATTTCATATATCAGGGGGAGAGGAGGGAGGGGGGAGGGGGGACTCCCATAAAAACTGACGGTGGTAATCATCGGGAACTTTGAAAGGAACTCCTAGAAGGCACCAGAAACCAGTCTTGTGAGTGTGGCTCACTTTTTGCTCCTAAGAGAAACTACATATAATTATTTTTTAAAAGTTTTTCCTGTCGGCATACTTTTCTGGCTTAATACCCTAAAAGGTATCACAATTACTCTAACAGTGGTTATTTTCGATTCAAACACCCTTAGTGCTACTTAACCACGGATTTTAACCCATAAAATCTATGACGATCACCCCCTCCCTCCCCCCCTCCAGGATCTAACCCCAAGCAAAGATCATTGCTTCGGTGTGCAGAAAAGTCGTTTGCGCACAACCAAAGTCAAAGCTTTTAAAGAGCTTAAAGGTTTTAAAGGCTTCAAAGAGCTATAAAGGTTTTAAAGAGCTATAAAGGTTTTGAAGAGCTATGGAGGTTTTAAAGAGCTATAAAGGCTTTAAAGAGCTAAGGCCCCGTCCACACGTATCCGGATATTTTTGAATCCGCAACTTTTTTGTTGCGGATTGGCCTTCCGTCCACACGTATCCGGCAAATTCGGGCAAATACGATTCGAATACGCTACGTGTGGACGCGAATATTTTCTAATCCGTAACAAAAAAGTTGCGGATTCAAAAATATCCGGATACGTGTGGACGGGGCCTAAAAGAGCTGTAAAGGTTTCGAAGAGCTATAGAGGTTTTAAAGAGCTTAAAGGTTTTAAAGAGCTTAAAGGTTTTAAAGAGCTTAAAGGTTTCAAAGAGCTTTAAGGGTTAAAGAGCAATAAAGGGTTTAAAGAGCTTTTACGCGAAGTACGCAAGTGCGTAACAGAATTTTCCCAAAATGTTTTTCTTTTTAACATCTAGAAGAAAAGGGTAAAGTCGTGTAATTTTTTTAACGCGTTAATGTTTTCCTAACGTGCTCATGGAAGAATGCGCTAGTCATACAGAGAATTACAGTGTAGTACATACATTGCCTTACGGAAAATGTCTACAAAAGTGAAGAAATAAACAAAACCTTTTCTGAAAACATGTGTTCCATTGTAATGAATAATGCAATCAAGATTGAAAATTTTGGTTTTATGGTTGAGAATTGAGGTAAACTCCAGAGTTTATACTAGTAGTAGTAGTAGTAGTAGTAGTTTATACTGACTGCACAAATGCTTTTCAGTCTCAGGAATGCTGCAGGAAATGTATGGCGTTTTAGAGGGTAACATCAAAACAAACTTGGGGGGGGGGGGGGGCATGCCCCCAGGTAGAAGCCAGAGGCTAGCAGCTCGCGCCCCACGGTGCTTGTATCATGATTTCGGCGTGAAAGTTTCTCTCACTAACTTTGTGCGTACTGCGAAAAATTGTCTCGGTACGGCAAGGGTTATCAGACAAAGAAAGTGATGACCACGCCTTTTACGCTCCAGCGCTCGTGCGTCACGCGCGGAAGATAACCGGAAGTACAATTTTCCTTTTAAGCGCGTTTTTTGATGCTTTCCTTGAACAGAACAATCGCGATTCACTTAGCGTCTGTTTCTTTGACGTTGCGGATATGATTTCACCTTAAAACGCTCCAAAAAGGAAAATAAAACGCCTTCCCGTTGATGACCTTGTTTCACCAGTCTGCCAAACCGAGTCGTTTTTTTTTTTTTTTTTTTTGGCGTAATGCGCGCGGTCTTTGAACAAAAGGTCTGGATTTGCAAACATCCGTTGTCATTGTTGTAACGAATTTGCCTAAGGAAATAAAGAAACAATTTAGCTTTTTCGAACAGTTTTGTTTTTCACAACAATATTAGCAGACTTGACATTTACGTGCAGGTGATCTTAGAAAGAAATTTTCGATCGAAGGTAAAAATGAACTTCAAAATGACAGTTATGAGAACCATGAATGACAAGCAGATGAAACATAGACAACTTAAGTTGTGTGGATATTTTAGTAGAAAAGCTTTCGTATTATTATCCCAAGTATCGAAGTGCGATTTCCTTCACTCAGGAAGAAGTCGTTTAATTACCTTTTTAAAATAATAAAACTCGAAAAGCTCCTTATATCTGAAGGAGTCGAAAAACCGGCCAAAACCACACACACAAAAACAAAATTGCGAGATAACTGCTGATTCGATGTGACCTCAAGCAGACGGAGTTATTTTATAATTAATTACAGACAGAACAAAGGAGATAGCATTCCATGTTTATCAAAGCTAAAAATGTGTTAGTCTAGTATTAAATGAAATGTAATTAAGAATTGACAAAAGAAAACCCGCTGGGAGTTTCATCGCGAAACTATTAGCATAAAGCTGATTAAAATTGGACTCAAGCGAGACGCAGGAAGCTCTGCACTGATCATTTGATGACAAGACCAGTTGTGATCGCTTGCAAACTCGCCTCTTCCCACGCAAACAGGAACAAGGTCGGCAAGATCATTTAAAACGCTCGTAATTCCTGAATCTTATACCACGTTGTTTTCTACCAAAAGGCGATTAACACAAAAGATACAAGGACCTTAGCATGGACAACTCGACTTCAGCTGTTATTTCATCCGATGTACCGCTAGTTACCAAAATACGCTGCTTTCATTTGGAAGAAGAAATTCCATTATGGAACAGTTTGACGGCTACGTATGTCACCAACATCGTTTTAATCGTGATTAACTCGCTGACTGCTTTATCAGCTATAGCCGGTAATTTTTTGATTCTACTCGCCATCTCGAGGACACCAACGCTACGAACACCCTCGAATACGCTACTCTGCTGCCTCGCGTTCGCCGATTTCTTGGTGGGTTTAATTGTGCAACCGGCAAACGCGTTACAAATCCTCTTTGAGATACAACGTAATGTCCAGGCTTACTGCGCGGCGAAAATAATAACCACAGGTTCACTAGCGTGGATTTGCGCCGGCGTCTCCTTCCTGGTTATTTCTGCTATTTCAGTAGAGCGATTTCTCGCAATAAAGCTGCACATGAGATACGAGGAGTTTGTCACAAATCGTCGCGTCTTGATGGCAGTGTCAAGTTTCTGGGTTATTTGCACAGCCTTGGTTATCGCCCGCTTCTTTGGAGCCTCATACGAAGCTCTTGTTATAACAATCGTGGTTATGGATGCGACGAGTATCGCTATTACAGTGGCTGCGTATTTGAAGATTTACCTTCAGGTAAGGATTTTTGTTTCTTATTTATTTCAAGAGTAACTTTGAGATTTACCCTTTTCATGCACGCATCACCGGGGGGTAATGCCCCAATTTTTTTATGGCGTTTGAGGCGAGCTTCTTGAAATACTTACCCGTTTTCAGAGCCAATATGCCACTTTTTAAAGCCGTTTTCTGATCAAACCATTAAAGGGGACATGTCACCATTTTTAGAGTTTCTTTAAGGTTACAGTGTACCTTCGGGGGTGTCTCCACCAGATATCAAATTAAACCTTATAGAGCTGGCTATCTAAATATGGAAACCATTTGGTAATAAAATAAATTGTCGAATTTTTTACGACGTCTAAATTCGAACGTCCGAATCAGCTTTAAAACGCTGTAACTCAAAGCGATTATTGTATTTTGCTAATTTGATTTGTTCTCGGGTTTCCGGACACGAAGCGCTAAAAAAACGTGTCGGCGATTTCCCATATTCTATTGCAGTGAAAAGTTACAGAATATTTTCGAAAAAGGGAGAAAAAAAATTGGAGTGACCGCACGGAAATGGCTCTTGACGAAAAAGTTTTCGGAAATAAGGAATTCGCCGACACGTTTTTGTTGATTATATGTTAGCCTAGCTACTGTCCAAATTTGAGGAAAATCGAACAAATTCCCTTTGAGTTGTAGTTCTTTAAAGTGTCCCCAACAAGCGAAAAATTAACTTTGAGAAAACAGCGCTTAAAAAAAACATATCGCTTCATAAACAAACTCCGCCCACAAAAGTTATACCGTCATTTCTCCGTCAATTTTCACTATATTTCGATAATTTTTTTTTGGATGAAAGTTCATTCTGTAAACTTTATTTTGACGCTAAAAAAAATTTCAATAAATTTTCGATCTGAAGGTACACGGTAACCTTAAAAAGCCCAAAAGACATATTTATATCCGTGAAAACCCAAAAATAATGGTGCAGTTTTGTTTTTAAAATAATTTTGAGCTGCAGATGGCCAGGATCGAAATGGTCGGTTGTAACTGCTATTTTTTTTTAAGCTTATCGTATTTTGTCTTGGAAAACTGGCTAAAACTCATATTGTGGTTGATTCTCTCATTGGAAATTCACTTATATTTTCCTCTTCGCTCCTTAAACCCTAACTTTTGAGTCTGTGGATGAAATCCTATGGTGTGACCATTCAAATGAAACCTCTTCAGCAGTACTTTTGCATGGTACCATTTGTTCTAACTTTTGAGTCTGTGGATGAAATCCTATGGTGTGACCATTCAAATGAAACCTCTTCAGCAGTACTTTTGCATGGTACCATTTGTTCTAACTTTTGAGTCTGTGGATGAAATCCTATGGTGTGACCATTCAAATGAAACCTCTTCGGCAGTACTTTTGCATGGTACCATTTGTTTTTTACAAATTTTACAAACTGAAATTTGGGATTTTTCTTGAATTTTGATCCACCAGGATAGGACGCTTTTGCTTTGTCCGTTGGCCCTTGCAGATATTTCCAAAGTGTTCATTTGTTAAAATGTCCCCTTTTTATTCAGAATAGAAAGCAAAATGACAGCCCACACTTTTATACATTATGTATCATAGCTTATCTGAAGGAGAACCCAGGTTTTTCCAAGTTAATTAAAAGCTCGGAAAAGGAATTCCACTTCCCATTACTGTACCATTTACTGTCAGAAATTGTAATAACAGATGACGCGTTTTGTAAATTTTTATAAATTGCAAAAAGACAATTTGGCTTTATCAACCGAGTTAATAAGGGAAATTGTCCACCGTAAAACGATTAGATTGACCTTATGATTAGCCCTCCGTCGGTAACGTGAAAAAAAAAAAAAAAAAAAAAAAACAAGAATAAAATTACAAGTTGAATGAAAATCGTTCGTTGATTCTATGGGGATTAAGCTGTGCCGATTTGTAAGATGAATTTTTGCTATAGAGTTTTGCGGCTTTCCGTGTTGTGTTGAGGGAAAGGCCGCAGACGGCCATGTGTTGTTTGATTGGTTTAGATGCGTCTTTGTCATTTCTTTCAACGTCTCATAGATGCTTACGTAAACGGTTCCCTAGTCTTCTCCCTGTTTCGCCAAAGTAAAGTACATGTTACGCAAACTATAACATTTGCGGAGGTGAATGTGAAACGTTCAGTTATTGTAACAGATGGTTTGGGTTCCGTTATTTTCTCCTTGTTGTACATGAAAGGACAAGTTTCGCATCGTGTCCGCGCGCATTAAAAAGCTACCGGAATGAGCGTCAGATTGCAGTGCGCTGTTAACTAGGAAGTTCAAATAAGCCAAGTTATGGCTGCCCTGGGCGCAAGAGGCCTTTCTCGGGTTTACCTCGGTATAAAAACCTGTGACTTTTTTCTTTGTTTTCTACCTTTGTTGCCTTGCACTCTATTGTTTCAGGACCTTTTGTTTTCTTTGTTTTACGCCACTCGTGAGTTGGCAAGTTTTTACACCGAGGATGAGCCCTTTTATCGCGCTCCTCCAGGGTAAGTTATGGCAAATAGGCCATTTGCACGATGACGTCATATGAACTACAACTACCAGAATCCTTCAGTTTTTTGTTTTGTAGTGCAAATTAGGGCTATTGTTATTTAAACCTCGCTGGGATTACAAAATTTAAATAAGAAAGGAAAAACGAAATGAATTCTGGTAGTTGTAGTCAAATGACGCCATCGTGCAAATGGCCTATTGTCACAGTATAACCACGATAAATTGAACCTGCGATAACGCCGCAGGGGTAACGCATTCTCCCAGGGGGAGGGGGGACGGGTACTCGGGTTGTCTAAGTGCATTCTACCTTATTACAGGAACTTTTCGCGACAACGATGATTCATGAAGCTAAATTTTTCACGAATTTGTGGAACATTTCTTCTAGTCAAGTGAATTAAATAAGCGAAATTTTCGCGATTTTTTTTAATAAAACGAGAAAATGAGAACAAGTAAAACCGGTCTAATCAGTGATGATTTGTTTATCTTTAGGTTCGCTTTCTTCAGAGTAAAACCAAAGATCACCGTCACCTCACCCCGCCTGGAGTCAACATCAACAGCTTCAAGCGCTCAGCAGTGACCTTGCTATACATTCTGGCTCTGTTCCTCGCCTGTTTTATCCCGTTCATTTCCGCGCTGGTTTTTAAAATGCGTCGGGGTGGAGGCCCTCGCTTGAACATCGTCTATAATTTTACAGCGACCGTCGTCTACCTGAACTCTTCCCTGAATCCGTTCGTGTACTGCTTTCGTTTGAAGGACATTCGAATCGCCGTGTTTAAGGTGCTTGGAAGGAAGTACACTCTGGATATGAACGGAGAGCTGGTCCCAGTATCGAAATCGGGTTCGAATCAGAAAATCAACACCATCAAGAACTCAAATGCGAATGTGTACATACCACTGTCAACAGCGGACCTGTCTAAAGCAGCTGAAACCAATGTCTAGAGAAGTAGAAAATTGGCATGACTTGCGTGGGAGCCGGAAAAGAAATACAGAGTGCGATTTCGGGGACACGCGCGCGTGGGTGTCGAGTGGGTAAAATGAGGGGAGACTGGAGACAGGAGATGAGGTAATTACCTTGCTCTCTTTCCCGCCTAACCCCTCAGTCATACATCGCTATATTTTTCCTTGGCGCGTCGCCTGTCCTTCGCTACCCATTATCTGAACACCTGGAACAGGCTACCCAGTATCTGATCAACTGGCACAGGCTACCCACTATCTGAACGCTGGAACAGGCTACCCAATATCTGAACGCCTGGAACAGGCTACCCACTATCTGAACGCCTGGAACAGGCTACCCACTATCTGAACACCTGGAACAGGCTACCCAATATCTGAACGCCTGGAACAGACTAAGCCACGAGAAGGCAACAGCAAAGCTCTTCAGAACAAAACTGACTGCATTTCTTTTCCAACATTTTTTCAACAAAATGGAAGATCGTCAACGAAAAAGAAACTACCTATTTTGAGTTCGACAGAGCCAGAAGAATACGTTACTTTTGTGTTGATTGAGCGATTTCTAACTAAACTTCAACAAAAATAAACTCTTCGGTTACTTAAAGGAATAACAACTTACATGCATCATAGTTACCTTTACCCAAGGTTTACCCAGTATATGATTGGAACTGTACACATGGAAAATCACAACGAAATGCTTAGTGATTCTACCACGTATATTAAAAAAAATCACTTACTTGTCTTCTGATTTCTATTTTATTTTATTTATTCAAATTTATTTTTATTTAAAAATTAATGATGGAATTTCGACATACAATAGTAACCTTACAAATAATAATAATAATAATAATAATAATATATCATTATTGTATATAAGTTTTTTTTATAGATTTTAATAATTTTTCATCACTTTTAACACTTTGTACATAGGTTTTATACTAGGATTTTTTTTCTTCACTTCTGTAACATTTGAATAGTAGATTTTTGTCGTTTCTGAGGTTGGTCATGGCTCGCCGCCCAACCAACAGCTTATATATATCTGAGCATCCATAATAATAATAAACATTTCTATTGCCCAAATTGACAAGATTTTGTTCAAATGCGCATTATAATTTTGATTAAAATGTAAAAATTATAAATAAACTGTGAATAATGTTGCTGTTACTATTGTTGTCGTACTAACCGCGTATCATATTGAGCGTGCCCCAATGAAGATACCTCTGTTGAACAAACTCTCTTCCCCGTGACTGGCTCATGGCTTCCATCCATCCATTGTAAGCGTTCAGTAACGCTACATGATCACTCCTGCTGCCATGCGCAAAGGTATTACGAGACTACAACAGAAAAGCAAACGTTTAATCATCAAATGAGGGAATTTTCTTTTTTTTTTTCAAAGCAGAGATTTATTTCAAAGAACATTCCTAACCATCTTTCATCATGAGTAACAGATGCAAAGGGCTCCGTCAAAAGAAACTTGGACGAAACAAGTTAATTTCCATTAGCAAGTCCACTATAATGTCCCGGGGGGGTGGGGGTAGGGATGGGCAGTCTCCTTGGATTACATGTGACAGTGATGACAACATACCCTCTGGTTTTCATGAATGGTTTAAATTTGGAATTCTTTTCGGGGAGGGGTGTAAAAGTGAATTTTGCCACACCCACAAACCGAGTTTTGATGACTTTTGGGGGTTACGTTCAAACGTTTCCGGTACGTATCCCCATCTTCACGTTTGCTTGTCCCGCGAACAATGAACGGCCAAAATCAAACTTTTGCCGCCTACCGTTTCGCTTTTTAAAGTGAAAATGAGTAGTTTCGCGTTTGTAATGAACATATGAATTATTTTCAATTTTTCTGGTGGATTTTGTATTTAACGTTTCGAGGAAAAGTAAAGACAATCGTCGGTCAACAGTTACCAGTTCGGAGTTCGCCATAACAGAATCTGGGCTTAAGATTGGGGGTTACTTTTTACCTGTGCCTATTATCGGAGCCATCTAGGAAACATGAAGCAAAGTGTCTAGGAAATGGGAGGGTCCGAAAAGTTGGCTCATGGCCTCATGGGAGCCTTTGATTTTTATACACCCCATCTTTACCGTGGACAATACACCTTATCAACTTGGATTGACAAAACCAAACGTTTGTGTTACCTGGTCGGCTTGTACCCGGCAGTTGAGCGGTGTCACAAAGGGATCTTTATAACTGAGACCTGCTGCGATTGTTAGCACTGGGTCGAGGCACCTGAAGATTGTCCCGTAAATAATCATCTTCGCAATCCGTGGTTCCACTGGCAAGTACGCCATGTGCTTTCCAAGGACTGTTAGATCTTCCTGGAAAGCGAAAAAAACAAGGCGATTTATATCTTTCCATCTTTTTCTCTTATTTTGTTTTGTTTGGTTGTTGTTGCTTTTTAGCGGAGCAGCTGGCATCCAGTGATTAGGGCGACGGACTTTAGCAATGAACGTACCGTCGGCGAAACCTAAAATAATGTTGGGTGTGGGTGACCCATACCAAAGTGACAAGAGTGATCGTCCTACCTTTTTGGCCATGCCTTAAAATGTATCATTTATCAGGTTTTAAAATTGTCCAAGAGACTCTGCTTGCCTTGCTTCGATTCGCGAGGTAAGCTAAGTGCCGGAAGTTATGGGCCATTTGGCTCGTCAACAATTTCATAGCCTTGATCTATCTTTTCAACACTCACTAATATTGACCAATATTTTATTTCTCCTTTAAATATGAATACATTGTCAAGCAAACAGCTGCTGGAAATAATTGTTAATGAAAGGGAAAAGCGATGCAGCAGCTCTCGTAAGGTCCCACACCATTGGTACGATTCCCTTCGAGAGAACAATACAACAAACAAGATAAACAATGGCTCCTAGCCCTAAAAACAGAAGCAGCCACAACGCCTTAAACAATGGAGCTGCTACACTACCGATGTACCAACAAATTCTCAACACAAGCATAAAAAGATAGGTATGGCACTCTGTAAGGAGAATTAACATTTCAAACTAAAGAGTAAAAGGGTACTTAGATAGTAACCTGATCATCTATTGCGCCAATCTCCTGCAATTCCGATATTGCACTCTGAACTGCAAGCCAAACAAACATAAATGAGTTGTTATTAAAGGCAGCGCAACTGGACAACCACTGTCGAGTGTTTTGCCGGCAATTTTTTTACTCCTGAAGCACCGGCAAGGCCTTGCTTTAAACTCGTGAATGTGTGAAGCGTTGAAACAAGCTATAGTATTTGGGTAGAAATTTCACTTGATCGCTGTCAACATTGAGCCTGCGATATGTAATGGTCAACTGCCTTATCCATGGAGATGGCGTTGGAGGGAGGGGAGGATGGAGTGATAGACGCAGGGGATGGGGTGGGTGGAGCAAAACGCCTAGGAGAGGGGAGGGTCCGAAGGTGTGCATAATATTTTATTTAGAGCGTTTCTTATTCACGAGTTGGGTTCATAGGAGCCTTTGATTAATCCTTGTAACCCGAAGACTTCTCCTTCTCAGTTCTTTTGTACAAGGAAAGAGTAAGAAGCTGTCAGTAGTGCATCACCATGTGAAGAGCGTCAACATTGTTTAAAAAAGAAGGTGTTTCTTGGTGTTGCGGAAGCCATTGTTGGTTAGGTTTTGTGTTGTGGTGTGGGTATTGTTCAGTGCCTTTTGAATCTTTTGTTTTACGTCATTTGGTGATTACACCATCCGCAACACCAAGAAACTACCAAAAAAGACGTTAAACATGATGTTGAACGCTAACTGATGATGGTAAAACGGATGGTAGGCTGCTGTCTGGAAGCTGCGATCATTTTCGTGTCCAGTGCACCTTCTAGCGTGTTCTGTTGTATGCCACAGCTTATAATAAACTGAATAAAAACAAGCACTCTCCGACAGTTGTACTTACCGGCGGCTGGTGATGGAGGGTCCAGAGCCTTGGAAAGAAAGTGCTTCACCTTACAAGTCTGATCCGAGCACTGAATCTGCGTAAGGAGAAAAACAACAATGTGAACGTAGCTGCAATAACAGACTCATTATAAACGAACCCGTTGATTGCAGAATTTCCTCAGAGTGGACCGTTCAAAAAGTAATATGTCAAACACGAGGAAGAGTGTTTCATCAGGATATCCAAACACCGAGAAGTGGGTTGAAAAACGAGGTATAGCTGAGGGTTTTTTTAACCCACTTATAGGTGTTTGGATTTAGATATTTTGTTTAGAGTAAGCTCCTTTGATGCCATACAGTACATTCCTGTTAGTAGTGTTGGTTTTAAATTTCCCCCGAGTTAATTTTTTAACAAAGTCATTCTCGTACCACAACACCACAAACTGGAGGCGGCATGTTCGTCTCGAAATGCCTCACAGAATTGGCTGACGAAAACAATGGAACAAACAACAGAACAATGGACCCTAGCCCTGAAAACAGTACCTCTGTGTGATACCCAGGTCCAATTAAATTTGAAATTCTGAAGAGGTGCATACGGGTATCTGGCAAAATGTCCTTTTTACCTTCGTTTGCAGGACAATTTCCTCCAGTGAAATCCTCTGCATTTCAGCCGACTGGTACACAGCTGTAAAACAAATTTTAAGTATCTTAGACCACAGAACAAACAAACTTGAAGTGGACCGTTGTTGCTAAAAAGAGACCTACCCATGTTCTGAAACTGTTCCTTTGTAAAGAGGTTGAAGCACAATCCAGGCTTGCACCGCCCCGCTCTGCCACGCCTTTGTACCACACTGGCCTGGGACGTCCAGTTTGTCATTAAACAGGAAACCTAACAAAAACAGCAGCTTGGTTAGGCTGTGTATCTGGTTGTCTTTTTCACGTGAAGAGAGCAAAACTCTAATATCCAGAATATTTTTAAGTGTCAGAGTCAATTATGGAGACATGTAGTGCAGTTCTAACTTTTGAGTCTGGACGAAATCCTATGGTGTGACCATTCAAATGAAACCTCTTCGGCAGTACTTTTACATGGTACCATTTTTTCTAACTTTTGAGTCTGTTGATGAAATCCTATGGTGTGACCATTCAAATGAAACCTCTTCGGCAATACTTTTGCACTGTACCATTTGTTTTCCAATGTTTTACAAAATTAAATTTGGGATTTTTCTCAGTTGAATTTTGATGTTTGGAAAGGGTATCTGCTGAGCATCATCATACCTTCTTAGCTGGATCATACATCTTCTCCTTCTCATTACCAGCGTTTATCACATAGACTACATCATCAATGGTTATTGATGTCTCTGCTATATTGGTGGCCAGTACAATCTTGCGGACTCCAACAGAAGGTCTACATAGCAAAATACATGCGTATCACTACGATAAACTTGTTAACATTTACTAGGACAGAAACCCAATTATTATGGACAGATGTTGAAGTAGACTGCAAATACAGCCGGCCTCTCATTGCTACCGGGTGCTTGGGGGCGTTCGCGCGAAAATTAGTGATTAACGTCATCAGTATGGTATTTTTCAGGGCAAACCGCAGACGCTTCTCGCGCGAACGCTCCTAGCGGCCAGGAGCGATAAGAGGCGGTTGTATTTGCAGGCTAACGTTGAAGTTCTAGCGAATAGGATTAACGGCATACAATGTAACCATGCCATACGACCACCCCGGTAATACGACCGCCTCGTTATTACGATCATTTTGTTTCGGCCCGAACAAAAACGCGGTTATTTTCGCGGTATCTGGCGTGCGTTTCTAAAAACTGTCCCCACAACTTTTTGGGGCTCGAAAAGCTTTTTATGTGCAGAAAGTTTACGACTTGGAACCTTAGAAATAAGATCCTTAGTTTACAAAACAAGTCGGGCCAGTTTGCAGAATAAAAACTACAGTGTCACTTGACAGAAACTGAATTATAACAAAATAGCTTTCGGGCTTGAAATGTCTTCTGGAGGTTTAAAAAACGCACGCCTGGAAACCTCGTTAATCCGACCAACGATCGACTTTTTACAGTCGTTAGCCGTTAATTTCTTTATAAATTTACCCCGTTTATGCGACCACACGATAGAAATCTTGACAAAGAGTGAAACATTTTGATTGCCAACTCCATGATTTATAGTGCAGTTTTAAATTGTGTCAAAAGTAATTTCGCGATTGCTTTGGTTTTGCACTCATTGCTACGCTTTGTGATTTTCTAAAAAATCTCACGCCACTATCTCAACCGATCAGAAGTAAAACCAAAAACAATTAGGACTTCCTCGCACGTGTTTTCCCGCGCTTGGCGCCGGCTATATGCATTTGTTTTGAGTTCTGATTGGTTCAATGGATTGTCTGCGTCTGTTGTGATTGGCCAGAGTAAATACTTTGGTTTTGGTTTTACAACACTCAATTGAAAACTGCTCTAGCAGTCCTCTGGTAGGAGTTGACTGTGTTTAGTACAGACCCTACTACTGAATTGATTACTACTTAAGAACAATGCAAAGATGCACAACTAACCTTTCAAACACTGTTCTCTGATTAAACATCGGAAGCATGGAATGGAGTGGCAGAACAAGGAATTGGGATTTCTGAAAGACAATTAAGTTGTGATGTTTATGTGCCCCATGGCAACAACACAAACTAAGAATGGTGCACGGCGCACACAAAAACTTCAATTGTTATCTTGATGATCCGCCAATGCCCTCCATTTTGTTTCATAAACCTGATAGAATGCGTCAACCAGTCTCTTCATGTAAACAAGTACAGGCAACTTGGTCACCATGACTAGTTGCCTCGTGTTCGCCGACCAGCATGTGCTGCATAAATTATGTTCAGCTTGAAGGCAATTTTTTGTGGGGCCGGAGAGCAGCAAAAAAAAAAACGGAGAGGGGAGGGGAGGGGGAGAGGGGCCTCGCCTCGCTCTCTTTCGCGCCTATCCCCCTCCGTCAGCACTTGCAATATTTTTCCTTCGCGTGCTGCCTATCCTTCGCTCCCCACTACCTGATCACCTGGAACAGGCTCCCCACTATCTGAACGCCTGGAACAGGCTCCCCATTATCTGAATGTCTAGAACAGGCTCCCCACTATCTGAACACCTGGATCAGGCTCCCCACTATCTGAATGCCTGAAACAGGCTCACCACTATCTGAACGCCTGGAACAGGCTCCCCGTTATCTTAATGTCTAGAACAGGCTCTCCACTATCTGAATGTCTGGAAAAGTCTAGCAATTTTGCAGAAAGTCTTCCAAGTGAATGAGGCCACAACTCTGTTTTCAGCCAGAGTGCTAGAAATTGCTTAAAACTTGAACCTTTAATAAAGTCATCCTACTTAAAATAATTTGACTTACATGTACATCACGTATTTTGGATGCCAAAATGTCATGGACTAGAGTGATTTCATCCCAGCCAGATAGAAAACACAAAATAGCTCCCTGCCAAACAAGAAAGTTAAATAAAGTTAATACAACTACTTGGAAGAACCCTGCCTTATTGACCCTTCAAAACAGTCTTTAAAAATAGAAAATAATTGCTCCAGGTTCCTGAGATAATTAGCAAAGAGGATAGTTTGAACCAAGGAGAATCAAAAGTCTGTGAAGTGTAAAATCACCTGGTTTAGTGCAGTTCTCAAAAGAACTGCTGTTGTTGACAATGAACTGTGGTAGAAAGAATTAACCATGACCCTTATGATTCTGATGTAAACACTCTGACTTATTAGCTAGAACATTTGCACCAGAACTGCAACCCTGGCCAATACTTCTTGGCACACTCACTGAAATTGCATGCAAAAATAAACTTCCCTTGTATATTCTTATCCTAGTACTCACCATGCTTCTGAATGTTGTTATCACTTGCCATTTCAGTCCCCCCCCCCCCTCCCCACAGCAATGTTGATTGCCGTGAAAACAATTTTGTACCCGTGAGGTCAACATTGCACTAGGGGGAGGGGGAAGGGTAATACGTTATACTGCAGAGTTATTTCGGTAGTGTCCCAAAAGTATTGGCCAGGGTTGTGCAAAGGTCATGCGTTCCGCTCACATCAAATTTTTCAAGCTCTAATTGCAGCACCTTCAGTTGCTACATAACTGCGATGAACACATTCACTGATGTTTCAACAACATGAGAAGTCATCTTTTTTAGAATTGAACAGAATTCAAATACTTTTTTTTCTCCAGAAATGTTGAGTACACGTAACAATTTGTCCCATTTGTACCTCTGGATAATTCCTGCAGACATGCAGAATTGTTTCACTGACAAGTTCAGCGTCTGCCTCTGGGTTGTCTGCGTCACTTTGAACCTGACAATAAAAAATTAATAACTACTTACCTGTGAGGACCTTGGGAAAAGCATAAAAAGTTAAGTTTTTTAATTACTTCAAAATTCAGATCACTGCTTTTAAGTTATTACTTGGAAGAACAATCAACACCCCAGCTCCAGGAATATTCCAACTGAACAAAACAAAACTAGAATGTCTAATAGCAGTAATACCTTAACCATGCAACTCCAGTCATCTTTGTCGCGTGTTGACAGTGACTTATTTGTTATATTGGCGTAAATTTTACGTTTTGGGCTGCCGGATTGTGTTCGTTATAATGAGGATTTTGTTATATCGAGGTTCTGTTCCATACATTTTACTTATAATTTTGCCGGGCTGAAGAATATCGTTCGTTATACCGAGGACTTCGTTATATAGAGGTTCGTTAAATCGAGGTTCCATTACAATTGACTCTTGGAGTGAAATGTTTCAAAAAATAAACCAAATCAAAATTTTATAAAAACTTTAAGTCAAATCTAATTTATCCTCTTAACCTTACTACAAATTAATAAACAAATTTAGCGACGGTTTTCTCTCTAAAAATTCAGACAGTTATTGTGCAGAAGGAATAAAATTAGTTGATCCCTTTTTAAAAAATGAAGGGTGAAATCAGAGCCACTTACTTTTTGTTGGAACTGGCCAGCAGCCAGACCAGAATTCACCAATTTAACCCTTTAACTCCCAAGAGTGCCAAAAATCTTGAAAAATTCAAAAAAAATTCCAAACACCATTTTGAAGAATATTGAAAAGCAAATGGTGCCATGCAAAAGTACTGCCAAAGAGGTTTCATTTGAATGGTCACATGATAGGATTTCATCCACAGATTCAAAAGTTAGAACAAATGGTACCATGCAAAAGTACTGCTGAAGAGGTTTCATTTGAATGGTCACACCATAGGATTTCATCCACAGACTCAAAAGTTAGAACAAATGGTACCATGCAAAAGTACTGCTGAAGAGGTTTCATTTGAATGGTTACACGATAGGATTTCGTCCACAGATTCAAAAGTTAGAACTACACCACATGTCTTCATAATTGACTCTGTGAGTGAAAGGGATAAAGAACTTGTTCTACCAGGTTTTTTTAAATGATGCATTCCACTTAAAAACTAACTGGTTACGCTGGCCAGTTCTGACAAATGAAAATAAAAAGACAAACATTCACAGCGTAAGTCATTTTTTTAGTCATCTTAAAAGATGTTTTCAGAACAAGATTGTAAAACAACATTTTGTGGGAAAACAAAAATAGTTAGCTATCAGTGAAAACCTTTGCCTCTGACTCATCTGAGTTTTTTGAATAAATAATCCCTAATTTTGAATAAAAAATTACAAAGTTTAATATTCAATATCCTTTCTTATTAATTGTACCTTGATTATGGAAAGCCTGCAGTTTATGCACCATGGCAAGAGTTGTCATAAAACCTGGGCTGGGGTGTTGAGATAAAACATTGTTAAATAGATAGATAGCCACAAACTAAACTGCAAGCAGTCTTGCAAATGTGTGGGAGGAGGAGGGAGCAGGGGGCAAAGGGCAGGGAGCAGAGGGCAAGGAGGTGGGGGGCAGGGGGCAGGGGGCAGGGGGCTGCAGGCGTTAACTGGGGTGAAAAAGGAACAGGACATCTAAGGGAAGTGGGATAAACAAGAAGTAGCAAGCATAAGAAGGGGAAAAATGTTATTGCAACATAACAGAATAATAATTCTTGGTTTGCACATGACGTCATATAAATGCAAAAATCTAAAGTATACATCCTACAAAGTATTCTACCGGTAATATGATGTCTCGCAATTTGTCACAATAGTGACAATTTGTCACAATTTGTCACAATTTGTCACAATAGTTCAGATAAGCCGTGAAAATAAAACAAAAATTAATTGAACCAGTTGAAAGTTATTTTTGCATTATAGATGCTTATAAGCCGATTAAATGGAACTTATAGTGAATACAATATTTTGTGATGAGATTTTTGGAGTAATAAGAGGCTTTGAATTTTTGGCTACCATGTTGGTGCCCCTAAGTGAGGCACCAAGATGGCCACTCCATGCATTTTCTTACTAAAAATGTTTAATACTTGTTTGCCTATAACTCTTCAACAAAATACTCTTCAATGAAGTTCATAATTTGTCTCAGATATCTACAATTCCATAAACATTTTGTAATCAAAATCAATCTGTTGTGTAATGCTTCTGAATTTTGATATGACATAAGTGCAAACCAAGAATTGCAAAATGGAAGAAGAGGCAAAGAGATGGGAGTCAGACCCAGGCCACCCGATCTCCCCCCACAAATGTGCAGCATGGAGCATGTTGAAAACAAATAGTGAGTGTTGGAAGGTGCAAGAATTCTGAAAAAAGTGGGGTTAAAACAAGAGATTGACGCAATGGTTCCATAGTGTTTAAGGGTGCACAAAATGTGTATACTATTAATAATAATAATAAAAATGTTAATAGTGGACGAGCACTTAGCTATCAAGCTATTTCACAGGCACGCCACTTCAAATACAGAAACAAATATTGCAAATAGAACATAACATTTTTTAAAAATCCCAACTGGCAGGAGGCGAACCAGTTGGCTATTTTACAAGCGTGGTCGAGGAGTTGAACTCGGGTCTGCCGTGAAGCAACTCCAGCAAGTGGTCAGAGCAGGACTTGAACCCGGGACCTCCGGATTTCAAGTCCGACGCCCTAACCACTCGACCACGCTGCCTCCACATAACACTTAACCAACTTTGCATAAAATTTGGATTGCATACAAATTCTCCCTTAGGATTCTGATATACATTGTAAAATATCAACCCCAATGCCATGGTTACTTGAGATTTCTCCCTAGGCAGTGGGTTTTAGCAATGACAAGCCACCAAGCTTTTAGCCAGCAGGGTGTCCAGACATCCTGTGGACACCCACTTTTTAAAGAAATTCATGAAAATTGCACCTAATCCTTTAAAAAGAATGATGGGAAATGTCTTCAAGATGCCCACTTTTTAATTTCTGGCTAAAAGCCTGCAAGCCACATTTTCATACAAGTTGACCAGGCAGATCAGGCTAATTTTGTAAGGTTACCAGGGCTTTGGGGGATTACAAAGCGATTTTCTGCATGATGCAAACCATTGAAAAAAACACAGATTCTTTACTAAATTAATCACACTGTAAGAGATAATTACACTGTATGTCATAATTATATCATAATAGTAATTTATTATGTCATACATGTATTAATTAATGATTCTGAATTACGAGAAATTAGTTTGCAATCATAAGTCAAATATAATAAAGGATGATAAACCTTTCCAGAATTGTTGTTTGGCTTGAATCTTTTGTTCTGTGAAGGGCCTGGAGCCGAGGACATTCCACCCAGCATCTGACGGATATCAGGCAGAAAATACTCAGTTACAGAGTGAGTAAATCCTGGAATGTTCAAACTGGGACAGCTGCACATAAAACAAAAACAACATTAATAGAAAGTCAAGTTTATAAGCATTAACAATTTTAACAGGGGGACTTCTCTATGAAAGTGCCCAGATTGTTTTTTACTAGGGGACTCCCAGACGCTGACACTGATGGGTGCCAGTAATTGGGTGAAAATGACACCCCTACAAGTTACAAGTCTCTTGCATTGTAGGTTTGTCTCCAATGAACAGCTGTTCTTCTCTGGGAGGCTCAAAGACCGGACACGAGAAAGCGGCGGGAATTGAGCCTAAGGGGTTAGGTGTTGGTGGAACAAAAATGCCTAGGAGAGAGTAGGGTCAGTGAACATAGAGCCTGTGATATGTAATGGTCAGCTGCCTTACCTATGGGGACAGTGTTGGAGGGTGGGGAGGGTGGGAAGTTAGATGCAAGGGGGGGGGGGGGGGGGGGGTCAGTGGAGCAAAATGCCAAGGAGAGAGGAGGGTCAGTGAACATTGAGCCTGTGATATGAAATGGTCAGCTGCCTTACCTATGGGGGTGGCATTACAAAGGAGGGGAGGGTGGAGAATTGGATACATGGGGTGTGGGGTTGGTGGAGCAAAATGTCTTGGAGAAGGGATGGTCCAAACATTTCATATTCACGAGTTGTCTCATAGGAGCCGCCTTTTATTGAACTGAAGACCTTGTGACTCGATACCAACAAAATTTACGTCCAAAATGTAAACAAGAACCCCACCAGTCTTACATGAGTGTCCGCCTTGAAGGCTTATGCAAATTTATTAAACATTAAGTACCTACCCTTGAAAATACTCGGAGAATCTTTCTGAATTAACTGTTGCACTCATCACAATAATCTTCAATGGCTGGTTCTTGTCAAGTAATTCTTTCAGAAGGATTAGCAGGAAATCTGTGTTGATGTCTCGTTCATGCACTTCATCAACAATAACATGACTGACACCTGTCAATAAAGCACATGTATTAAACTTTACCCTAAAAATCTCTTGACAAAATGGGGAGAGAATCTTAACTACAAGGCTGCTGCTAACAAAAACTTAATTTTCTGCCTTATTTTGGTTTGATGACTTCAGCTGGCAGTTTGTTCCACTGGGGTTCTCTTTAAATTGTTCAAGTTTCTTCCATATTTGGAGTGTCACATGACCAGAACAAAAGAAGGGGTTAAAACTTGTACTAACTTTAATCGCTTTGGCCTCAAAATGTCCCCATCAGTTATAGGATGTCGTCAAAATCTACACTAATTAAGATCAGGTTTCCAAACCACTGTCACACTTATTATTATTATTATTATTATTATTATTATTATTATTATTATTATACTACAAGTTACGTTAGGGCACCCAGGACCTAGGTTGCCAAGGATTTACAGTGTTGCAGTTGCAGTCGATCGGCCAGTTGAGATGTAATAAAATTATAGGCAATTTTAAAGATTAAAATTATGATGATTATTATTATTTTTTATGACAATGATCAGTTCATTTTAAAAATGCAATGTTGAGGAGTCTTTCATTAATATATATTTTGTAATTATTATACATGTGTTGTAATTTTATATTGTAAATTTAAGATTGTTTTAATTTGTTAATAAAGTATTATTATTATTAAAAAAATAAAAAAATAAAAAAAATTATTATTATTATTATTATTATTATTATTATTATATTATTATTATATTATTGTGATTTTCTTAGTTCAAAGTTGATGAATTATTAATGCACTTGAAAAGAAATTTTTAGTTTATTTTGGCTCAGATTTTGAGGACATGTTTCTGCTCTAACTTCACCGTGACAAACTGGGAATATAATATTTGATAACTACCTTGTAGAAGAGCATTATTCTGCATCCGTCTCAGGAGTATTCCAGTAGTACAAAATAATATTCGCCCCTGCTGTGTTGGGGGTGTGCCCTCTAACCTCACCTACAATACATTTAACAATTTAATACATATATAACTTGTCATTATTAAAATGATTATTAATTTATAGTTATAAACTTCAAGGTGAGCTGGTCTACTACTAAGATGGAGTGTAGATGCAGTGGTCTTGTCGTTGGTGCATCAGATTTTTCATCACACTGTAGGTGGTTCCTCGATCAAGGCTTGCCCTTGGCCAATGTATTGTTTCCTTGGACAACAAACTGAACTCCACATTGTCTCTCTTCCCTTAGGTGTTTAAATGAGTATCAGTGCATTGTTAAAGAAAATCTGACAAAATGCTGGGTATGGCAAAGTAAAGAACAAGTAAAACAGTTGAAATAATTTGTTCCTTAATATGGACAAAATTCCAAGATCAAAACTTGGGTGTGGCTTATCTCCCGGTATTTATGGTAATTGAATGATATCAGTGGAGAAAATTAATGGTAGGGTCGTACCTCTCATAAACCTTTATTTTCATTGGCCATTCTAAAACAGTACCTGCTATTGCTTATAGGGCTAGGGGCATTGTTTAGGTCATTCATCTATTGTTTTGGTGAGCCAATAAAACAACTCGTTCAAAGGAGGTATGACATGACCCAAAATTAAACTTACCTGGTAACCAACACTCTTACCCAGGGCCTCTCCTCTTTCCCAGGCCACTCTCTCTGCAATTGACATTGCTACTATACGACGGGGCTGCAAAAGAATAATAGAAATAGTTTACAGCAGCAGCAGAGATGGGAGAGCATTTTGCTCAAATTATTTTTTAGTTTTTTCTTTGTGGTATAAACATGTTAAAATGAAAGCAAAGGTTTAATATACATTACCTGGGTGACAACAATATTGCAGCTTGATCCTTTACCATTTTGAATGGCATGGTCCAAAATATACTGAGGAATCTAACATAATGAACGAAAATTTAGGACATTTTTTTGTACAATTATTAAACACATGTATGCATGAACATAAGGGTAAGAGGCTGAGGGTTTACCCTGGTATTATATACATGTACTGTAACAGTTCATATTCCCATCTACTTACTGTAACAGTTCATATTCCCATCTACTTACTGTAACATTTCATATTCCCATCTACTTACTGTAACAATTCATATTCCCATCTACTTACTGTAACATTTCATATTCCCAGGTACTTTGATGAATAAACAATATATTGCCACAGTAGTTAACAATACATGTACATTTTTGACAAATGAAGTATATGATTGAATACATCATACATGAACTGCAGATAGAGAATGTAAAGTGAAGAAAGCATCCTTGCAGTTGAGTTTGCAATTGCTTGAAGCAATGAAGCCCTGATTTTTTTCAGGCTTCTTTACAATTGCTTAAATAGCAAACAAATGCGAGGATCATTCCCCACTTTACAATACTTGTTTTAAATTTAACAGGTTACTTCAAAATTTAGTGACAGCCCTGTTATACTCTCAAGTTTTTTTTCATACCTGAGTTGTTTTGCCACATCCTGTTTCTCCAGATAAAACAGCCACTTTATTTGCTTCAATCAAATCAACAATCTTTTCCCTTAAGATAAAAAAAAAACATTTAAGATAAGTAAGCAATAAAGTGCTTCCTCTATCCAAAAGATCTGACAAGTGTGTACACATGCATGCCATTTAAATTAAATCACAATAATCAATAATCAAATTCATTTCATTTTGTAAAATATTGAAAAGCAAATGGTATGATGCAAAAATGCTAAAGAAGTTTCATTTTGAACAATCGTCACACAATAGGATTTTGTTGACAAACTCAAAAGTTAGAGCTACACAACGAGTCTCTACCTGTAGCTTGCAACAGGCAACTTTTTTGTCTCCTCATTGAACCATAAATTTCTGGACTCCACCATTCTCTGTCTTTGTTTGTATTCTTCTAACAACTGTTCATTCAGTTTCTCATGCTCTGTTGCTGACACAGCTTTCCAAGCTGACCCACTGAATACATCCTTCACTTTGCATGGCTTAGCTGTAGAATCTGTAGAAGATAAGTCATTAGTTTTGATACGTGATGCTTCAGCCAATGGTGTCTTTGGTGCATTTGGCATCTCCCACTTAGAAAAATCTGCATCTTGAACTTCAGAATCTTGCCAGAATTCTGGCACCTTGGCATCCTTTTTTATGTCTGCATCAACATTTCTTGCTTGAGTTTGTTGTTGATTTGACACACCACTTTCAGAAACAGTAGCTTTTACTGATGACAATCCTCCAGATACTGGCAATGGCTCAGGCTTTACTGCAGGTGGTTGGTTTTGATTTCTGTAAAGTTGTTGGCTTAGAACAGAATTCTTCAGTAAAAAGGACTCCACCTTAGCCAAACGATCATCATCGATATAAATCCACTTTGGTTCATCCTTGCTCTCAACAGCTTCTTTCTTTATGAGAGTCGCTGAACTTATATTTGCCACTCCAAGTCTCTATTAAACAGAAACAAAGACAGTTCTATTACTTTGCAGTATGGTAAAAAACAACATGGCAGAAAACAGTGGGAAATAAAAGGTCTTCACAAGCCTAATGGCTCACAACTGCCAGAGCTTAACCTGGTTTTTGTAGCACTGTAATTGTAATTGTAAATCTTTATTTAAACACGGTAAAATCATCAGGAACCTAACCTAGCTAAACTAACTAGCCTAAACAAATTACAAAGCTAACTACAATTAATCTAAATAACCTATTTTTCATGAATGCCGTGTGTAGTTTAAATTAAAAATTCAGATAAGCTGAATGTTTAAATTGACTTAGAGATTCATTTCTCTCATATCACAGGGTAGGCTGTTCCAGAGAACTGCTCCACTATAACTAAAGCTATTTTTCATGTAATTAGTTTGTGGGAACGGGACGACTAGTTTGTTATCAGAGTCCCTCAGGGAATAGCGCATTCCATTTCGTATAACAAATTTAGAGGACAGGTATTCAGGAACATGACCATTTAAACACTTGTAAACCATTATGATTTTCTGTATTTGAAACTGTGTGCTCAAATCTTTCCAATCGAGTTGTCTAATTAGGCAGTTGGCGTCCGCGTCATTAGCTAGAAAAGGTTAAAACACGAGCGGCACGGTTCTGAAGCTTCTGCAGCCTTTCAAATAACGTTTTACCACAATTACCCCAAACAAGATTGCAGTAATTGAAGTGAGATTGAATTAGCGCGTTGTATATATAATGAAGAGTAGATGGAGGCACAAAAGGTCTAATTCTTTTCATGGCTCCTATCCCGGAAGCGATCTTTTTAGATAATTTATCGATGTGTATTTGACACCGTAGATTTTCATCAATAAATATTCCAAGCGATTTGACAGAGGAAACTTGTTCTATTGGAATATTATCAATCAAGAGCTCAGGTGGGTTTGACAAAGTACTCAATTTTTGTCTAGAACCAATTAGCATTAATTCAGTTTTGGCAGTGTTCAAAGTAAGTTTGTTAGAGATAAGCCACTTGTTTAGATTATCCAAATAGTGATTCAGGTTTAACTGTATTGAATTCACATCAGCGTCCACATAAGTGATGTGAGTGTCATCAGCATACATTCTAGGCCGGCATGATGCTAGGCAGTTTGGCAAGTCGTTAATGTATATGAGAAATAAAAGGGGGCCTAGGATTGTTCCCTGCGGTACCCCACATTTAAGTGAACATATTTCAGAAAGAGAACCATTAAAGAGACATATTGTTGTGTGCAATTAGTTAAATACATGACGTAAACCAATCAAGTGCTATGAAGTGACTAGGAGTATTGCTACACCCCCTGGACGGGATGCTAGTCCATCACAGGGTAACCTGGTTTATATACTATGAAGTGACTAGGAGTATTACTACTCCCCCCTGGATGGGAAATGCTTATTGAACTTGTATCTACAAAAAGTTTCTAACCTCCAGCTCAACACAAGCAATCGCTGCTACGTTTTTCTCTGCCTCTTTTCTCGACGGCCCTTCACCATAAAAGGACATTTCCCGCGGCCATGGAATGCAAACAGTGGCTTTCCAAAATTTATCCCCTTCTTTGCATTCAAACCTCAATGAATTTCCTTTCATAGCACCTTGAATAACATTGTGCAGTCGTTCCTTCGCGTAAGGAAACCTCTGCGAGGCTTCAAAGCCGACACAAATGTGAGCAGGTTTTTTTACAGTCGTGTTTTGGCGAGCTGTTGGCGTTTTCTTCGGTGGTCTCATGTTTTGAAGGGAACCGCCGCCGATAACGAAATCAGACGAAAATGGCACACGGGGCCCACCACCGAAGCCGGCTGGAGGCGGACGGGTCATTAATGGGGGAGGTCTTCCTTGAAAAGGTGGAAATCGCTGCGGAAAATTACTATTGCCTCTTGGTCGATGAAACCCTCTTGAGTGCGCCATCTTGGATTTTCTTGTGCATGCAAGGCGCAAGCGCAGAATGCTGTTACCTTCAAAGTCACGCAATAATTTAATGTCACGCTAACTCGAACATCTGCTGACGTCATTGCTTTCATTTTGTTTCATGATAAGCATACGAATTCACGTAAAGAAGGCATCGTGCTAAATACGAACTGACTTAATAAATTCAAAGAGCTGTTCAAACTAATTAGTAATCAGCACAATTTTCGTTCTTCACATCCGATAGTTGATAAAATATCAGCTATCATAAAATCCTGGGTGGTATAAAAGCGCTAATGAGCCATACATTCTTTGTACAATTTCGAGTTTTGAAAAGGGGACTGGTATATCGAACTAGAATCTCCAGAGAAAGCTAATTGTGCTATTGTCACTTGATTAGAAAATGAGGCGTGTATGCTAATCAAGACAAAATTGTAAACAAATTTTCGCCTATAAAGTTGATGCCTCTTGATGCCCTCCTAAAATGATCTTCAAAAATATTAAACAAACTACAACACAAAGCAATGGTAAAAAAATATAAATTTATTTCCCTTGAAGGCGAACCTGCGGTACAAAAGGGCAAAGCCCCACGCCGAATCTAATGCAAATGAGCAAGAACAATAGATTTTGCTCATTTGCATGAGTTGGACAGTCCAGCCGCCTTTCATATCGCGGGTTTGGCTTTAACCACTTAATCATATAATTATGTAATTAATTTGATCACTTGTTACAATAATTTAAAAAATGTAATATATTATTGCCATAGGAATTATGTTCACAAGTGAGCAATTTCCACTTGCCAACTACTCTGGTAATCATAAACTACTATTCATTCGATATGCAATATAGCCGATAGCTTAGTCTTTTATATAAAATCAGAAGACTGCAGTCGTATTACAGACAAACCCCATAATTTGATATGGACACCAAAGTAACCAGTGATTTTTTCCCTCCCCAGCTTTCGCCGACTTTCACTCTGGTAAAAGAGCAGTTAAAAAGAAAAAAGAAAAAAGAAAAAAGAGAGGTTAACACTGTAGGGACCACAGAAACTGTGTAACAAAACAGGGTGTGGTTTACATTCAGCCCCGCTTTGATGCATGAAAATAATAATTTATTCAACAAATATGATTTTGAATAATTATTATGGCCGCTAAAAACATCTGGATACCCAGATGGAAACAAAAACAAATACAGAAGTAAATGGGCATGAACAGTTTAGGGAGCCCTGATGGGTTCCTTAGATAAAAAACTCTGCAACAGTGTTAAGTAGGTATCCATAAAGCGGGGTTTGACTGTATAACATACTATAATTTAATTTTTTTACTTGTTGTGTTCTTTCATCGTGTGAAGATGGCCTTAGAACAACAATCTGAAGCAAGTATGAATACATACAGTACCGCCTGAAATCATAATTATGCACATCGGCCGCGGGTTTCACGAGGTGGACGCGCGGGTACTGTACGAGGTTAGCCTGCGTAGCAGGCATCGGGGAGGGGACTGGGGAGAGAAGGGGGGCCCCTCCCCCTCCCCGTTTATGCCTGCCACGCAGGCTAGTACGAGGTTTGCCCATGCGTCCACCTCGAGAGGAACGAACGAAGCACGAGACGAAACCGAGACAAAACCTAGGGAAACACGCGTTCTTCAATGGCCGTGTCTTCGTGCACTTAATTGCCTTTGTTGTCTTTTATTGTTTGGTATTAGACCACAATACTCAAGAGATTTCAATCGGAAACCTCAACAAACAAAATTTTCGAACGGGTAGCCAAAACGTTCAAACAGCTCATGAAAATTATTTTCGAGCGAGAAATGCAAGATGTAAGATGAAGCCCTGGTAAACTTAAACATTGCATTGCAAATTTTAGCAGCACTTTTGCTTACTCTTACATGAGTCACATGCTTAAGGACGTTCATGCGGAAATCTCCTAACAATGATTTTTCCACGAAACTTTTCCTGCAGTTAGGTAACGAGTTACTTGTGTCAGAAATGCAAAATCAATGGGGGGTCACCGACTTGATTTCGTAGATAAGATACCGGTATAATTTTGAAAAAACGTCTTCCTTACTCGATATGGCCCCAATGTCTGTTAGTCTAACAATATTGTAAACAAATCTCTAAAATGCAACTTTCTATGCCAAATTTTATATGAGTGGGTCTATTAAGCAAATTCATTCAACTGGTGATGTCCCTTAAAGGAAAAGCCATCTTTAAACAACAGCATTTGCAGTTTATCCTGACTGCAGCCACAAGTTGGCAGGATTCCATGCAGCATGCATAGAAAAATGGCAAAATTTTAAACTTTCTACATTGATTTTTTTTTTTTGGTCGAAAATTGCAAAAGAAAATTATCTATCCATAAAAAGTAGGGGTCACCGACCATCCAAGCGAGTTAAATATAAGTAAAGTTAACACAGAGGCTACTAGCCCTTTATGTGTTTAGATTTCTTGAATCCCTTGTGTGCACACTCGTGCATGATGTAGCATGGTGCTATATGCTACGACATTAATTGCATGTGCAGTAAGGATGCGCATAAACAATTAGCGTGAACGTCCCTAAGTTCATTCTCAATTACCAATGGGAATGGTTTAACAAGCAAAAGGTACGTATTAAATTGATATGGCCTGACTGCACACAGGTGGGTTCAGTATTTTGCACATTATCATACTTTACTGTACCTTTTATAATTATTCTTTTTTTCAAACCCAGAGTCATGTGATGCTGTTCTAAATTTCAAGTCCACCAATGAAATCCTAAAGTGAAAACTTTCAAATACAGGCTACAGTAATTTCATAGTGGGCTGTTAGCTTTTCAATACTTTACAAACCAGAATTTAGAACTTCAATGAGAGCTGTGACTACTATAATTAGAAATTTAACAAGATCCTTGGACTTGTGGCTCAGATGACCACATAAAAATGATTGTTCCATCTCCAATGGGGACATAACAAAACCCTGGATGCAACCACCCTCAGTGTCTACATTTGTCCACGGGCAGGGTGGAGAGATGAGATCAACAATGGACCGATACCGGCTGCCTGAGGCACCTTCATCAGCTTGATATCTGGTAACATTCTCACCATGAGATGCATGTGATGTGAATGATATATGAATCATTCGTTTTTTGTGTGTTTAAGTGATAATCCTTTTGTAGTCAAAGATAGCTTATGTATTCCTTGTTGTGTCTAGTCTTTTAAATCTTGGCAATCTTGGCAGTTAGTCATCACAGCCTCTTGATACAGCTCCACCTGAATGGTGCTGTGGAAAATCTGAAAGTTGTTCTTCAACTTCTGGTTGGCTATGTTGAGAACTTTCTGAGAGTCGCTTCCTTGTGCTGAACAAGAAAATAACAACAATAGTAAATAATATAGCTACAAAATTAAAGCTACAAAACAACACTGATGAGATCAATTCTTCAACCATAAATCCACAACTACAAATAATGCATCACAATCCACACCAAAAACCAATGTGTGTTATTAAAAAAAAATTAGAATTTCCAATGACCTTCCATAGTGGAGGAGGGTGGTATGGATACACTATAATTATTTCCTGGAATAGTACAATAAAAAATTTTGTTTGCAATATTGAACCACCAAACTTCTGATTGCAAGTCCAACTACAACACTACACTAGACTACCCCACCCCACCCCACCCCACCCCACCCCACCTCATTCCCACCCCACCCTCATCCCCTGCCTGTTACTCTGCTAGCTATGAGTACACATAATAAAATTAATACCTATTGCAAGATGTACAGCCAACGCTGCTTTGTTGACTGTCAGAGACCAGATGTGTAAACTGTGTGCAGCGATCACACCTTCAATGCTCTCCAATGCCATTTTAACATTATTATACTTGATGTCCTTCGGGGTCCCTAATCACAAAGAAAAGGTAAGAAGTAATGTAACAATAACATCTCTTTTTTGTGACTTCTTTTTCATAAGAATTACAAAAGAATTACAGGGAGCAGATTTAACTTGATGTGGGATGAGTTTTCTCTTTCTTATTAAGGGGTGGGATGGATGTGTTAGCCTAGCATTGGACTATGACCATGCCCTAATGTTCTGCCTATGATATGAGAAAATCTGTAAATGAATAAATGAATGAATGAATAAACATTGTTGCCATAGTAGAAGGTTTTCCACAAAAACTGCAAATAAATAATAATCTCGAGTCTATGCTGTAGTATTATTTTTCTTTGGTTTAATTTCTACTCTCCTTTGTCTGAGATTCATTATCATAATCTGAGACAAAGGAAAACAAAAATTAAACTGGTTTGAAAAGTTATTTTCAAAACAAAGAAAACTTTCAACCACAACATCTATTTAGGGAGGTAAGGTTATAAAATATAACTATACCTTCCATAAGTACGTGAATTGTCTCCTTGAGTATGTTTAGTGTTGTTACGAGAACCAACAGTGAGAAGACAAATGTACATATTGGATCAGCAAGTTTCCATTCTGGCTGTTGAATAAAGAAATTGAAAAAAAATTAGGACATACCTTATTATAGGAAATTAATGCTCCTGTAAAATAAGTCTTTGCAATTAACAAGACTTAAATTAACACAAATTGAAGGGAAAATTCCTTTGGAATAAAGGAAATTAACGCAAGAGAGGGAGCAAATTTTCAAAATGAAGAAAATTAACGTGATTATTGATGTCTCTAAAGATATTTTGGCTGGCTGTGTAGTACAAAAAAAAAGGATGTTGAGAACCGCTCTTCTGAAAGCAAGAATGAACTGGGCTTCAGTTCTCCTTGAAGGCTTTTACGCTGTAAAAGATTAAAAAATAGTGTGCAGAAAGAGATTATTGCTTCCTAGTTGCTATATGTCCTACATGTGTTCAGACTGTATCTGGAATTTGGGGTGAAATTAAGGTCTCTGAAATGAATGCTCCACTTAATGTCGCAGAAATTAACGCTCACAAATATTAACGTGACTTAAATTAATGCAAATTTTGAGAATTCGCATTACAGCTGTAATTTCATGGACCGTTAATTTCCTATAATAAGGTAGTTGGAGTGACTTTACTACAAAATCAGTGAAATAAAATAAGGTATTGTGACCCTCGGTGTCTGTGGTTCATTCATGGCACACTAACATAATTATACAATAACAAATTTATGCAGCCCAGTCAAAATGTTTTTGAGTAGTAGGCAAGATGGCTGGAGTAGTAGGCAGCAGAGGCCACAAGCTTGCTTAGATGCCATCTTGTTTGTAACTGCAAGAGCATTCACCGCTGACCATTAACATGGCTTATTTTTCCACATTATGTTCAAGGCCCCAGTAACCCTGTCGCTCAACATGCAAGGTTCATTCGTGTGCGGCTCGATTCACAAGAAACTGTATTTATGTTTTGGTTACAATTTCAACTAGAAGAGGCCTTGTATTTGTTGTTAATGAAGTTTAGTCAGGGCATCTGATAGGATGCGGGAAAAAAAAATATGCTGAAAATTGAGGGCATATTATGAGGGAAAATGTGTCGATTATGCAGAAAACACGCTGGATTATGCGGAAATTTGAACAATTTATAAAAGTGATAATTGGGCCTTTCCAATTTGCATCGAACATGTAACACGTTGTTGTTTATAAATTGTAAAATTTAGCCTCAAATTGTCAAAATACCTGTGTTAAAACAATGCTTGCTATCTTTGTCAGACATTTTGAAGCTTTTAGCAATGATGGAACACTGAAAACGAACAAAAGAAAACAAAAACTAGTATCCAGGCTCATCGCCAACAGACGCGTGGAACGCCTGGAGGTTAAAAATCGCTCGCGAACAAATCGGCGTGTTTTCGGCTTTTATGTTTGTGAGGAGGGATAAGCAGCTGCTTTATCGCTAATATTGGGCAAATTTTTCAGTTTTATGCGGAAAATGTTCCGAAGATGCAGAGGATGCGGAAATCAGAGAATTATGCAGATGCACTTCACTGCATCCTGTCAGATTCCCTGTTTAGTGTAAAGTAGGTGGCAGATATTTCGCTGCAGGCGGCAAAATCGCCGGCTGCCAGCATATTTTGACTGGGCTGTTTATGGAAAAAAATCAAAGTATGGCAGGAGTAAGGAACAGAACTTTCAATCCAATTACAACCAAACTTCACCAAAACTGTACTACACATACATGTAGTTTAAACATTTAACTAGCTAACCACCTTTTGCTCATACACATTTTGAACATAGATGAAAATATCAAGTTATCATTACGGGAATTGATAATTTATCCCACAGACCTGAACAATAAAAAATTAATTTGCTCCAGCACTTGTAATGTAACTGACAGTAGTCTATTTCAATCGTCCTGTCCTGGCTTGAAATTAAGCCATTCATGCTGGATTTAAAGCATTTAATGCAGAATTGTGTTTGAATTATTAAAGTAGTTGTTATTATAGCATTTTAAGGTGATTCCCTGCATTGTGCATCACTACTGCGCATAATAAATTGCATCATTTGCGCATGCACAAGCACGCATGCACTCCAAAGCAATTTTTCCTTTAAGGATTCAGTTACCTTAGCAAATAAGTGGCAGTTTTCTCCTAAACGAGCATGGTGACCTATCTTTTTTATTGCACGTATTTGAAGAAAGTACTTCTCTCCATTATATATCCATTAGTAGTTTTTGAAAAATTCTCAGGAAATCACTTTTACAATTTAGTTGTTAGCGTTTCACTGGGAGCATGTGGTTGCTGAAATTGCCCTATTTTTTTATATTATGTTTCTCTTTTTCAGTAACTTTAAGGCTTTTCACGATGACATTGTTCTGCTATCATAACAATAATACTAATTTTTCATCTCTAATTATTACTTTCTGGAAAGAATGGTTGCCTCTCGCTCAAGGCTAGGATTTTCAATATTGCCGTCGCGAGCTAGCAAATTGGCAATATATTACAGCGCTATAACTTGAAAACATTTATTGAATTTTTCTGATGCACGACATGTACATGTGATAAATAGCTGTGCAAAAATTTAGAAAATTTTCATTACAACTTCTTTTTCGATGGAATCACCTTAAACATCTTTTGCCGTGCAAGCTTTAACCTGACAAAAACTAAAATCCCTAAATTACCTTAAATTTAATAATGTAGGCTGCAATGAGGACACCAAGACTCTGTACAATGTCTCCTAAAACATGAATGAAAGCTGCTCGCACATTAATGTTCTGTTTTTCTACATGACGTAGACTATTGCTCCTGGATATCCTTTGGGTTGAAACAGACCCTTCCATGTCTTGACTGTGGCTATGTCCGTGACTATGCCCGCCGATACCATGGCTGTGATTATGTCCCATTCCTGTCTGATGAAGAATTATACCTAACCTGATAAAAAAAAAAGAAAAAAATCTTAAAAACAATGCTGAGAATCAAGGCAAATTTGGGCCAGCAGAGAAGTTTGTTGCAGCAGAGTATTTAGTTTCTTGAGGCTTGAGACTAACAGTAGTCAACTACACTACAACTGATTACATAGTAACACATTATATCTATGATTGGGTTTCACAAATGCAAAGAATACAGAAAACTAAATGCCATTCACCAAGATTTTATTTCTCTAACTCTGTAAACTATCTTGTATGAAATAAAACTGTGATTTGGCTCGACAATATTTTTCTGATAGATAGATAGTTGAATCTAAGAATTTATGGTCATAATGATTACTTACAAGATGTTTACTCCTAGCCCCACCCCTGCTGTGATTAGCATGATGTCTGCATTTATTTCAAAATCTTGTGTTATTACTCTCTGCACAGCAAGATACACTAGGACTCCAGTTAACACCCAGATAATGAGTACTGATACCAGTGCACCAAGGACCTCTGAGAACAAGGAAGGAGAAAACAAGGTCATACAATATCTACAGGATATTTCAGGACACTTAATTTTTGTGAATTTGGATAATTTCCAGGAGGGGGGCCCGGGTGAATACTGTACTTTCATAATATAAGCTATTTCTTCTATTCATATTTAAAAATAAGTAATTTTCCCTGAATGACAGCTTTCCCTCAAATCATCATGCAATTCAATATTTTATAACACCTCTCTTTGACGGAAGTAATTGTTTCAATATAATCTTGCCCCTAAAATATATATTGTAAATTATGTCACAAAAATAGCGATAATACATGTACAGTATGTACCTGCTCTGTAGTAACCAAATGTTCTTTTCTTGTCTGGTAACCAGTGCGCCACCCAGATGGCAAAAAGGCTAATAAGAAATGCAGCAAAATCTGATAACATGTGAGCAGCATCTGTCATGATGGCCAGACTGCCAGCAAGCAAGCCACCTATAGAAAAAATATATATATTTAAGGATTTTTTTATCCTATATAGCACCTATCATTATCTGCCTACCCTTCCTTTTCCTTCATCGCCCCCTCACCTACCCAAACACTCCCAATTCCTCACTACTGAATGGTCAAATCTGAGACTCTCTGAGATGCCGAGACCCAGGTTTAAAAAATAAAATTCAAGCCAAAGAAGTAGTTCTCAAAAAATCCATCCAAGCCAGAGACAACAAACTACTATGTACTTATTGACTAAGTGGGAGGGCCAGATGGGAAAATATTTGGCTCGAGGTCATGGCGTACGGACCGAGTGCAGTGAGGTCCGTGCGCCATGACCGAGAGCCAAATATTTTCCTATCCGGCCCGACCTAACTTAGTCAATAAGCATTTTATCATATGACCAAATTGGAGACAAAATTACTTGAAATTTTAACACGCGAGGCCGTCCGCTTTTGTTGTAGGGCTGTACGCCTTTTTCCGGCCCCGCTCGCGCAAATGCGTACGGCCCTCATACGGGACTTTCATCAATGGTTTTGCAAAGAAAAGGTTCGCAGAGCCGTACGGGTCATATGATAAAGAACATTAATCACCTAGAGATTTCGAGACTTCACAAAAATTTGCAGAGGCTTGTCATTTTCGATAGACCATTAATTCTACACTTCTCCTCTTGGATACTGTTACAGCAACAGAGGTATGCAAATAAAATTTGGACTTTAACTACTACACAATACCCATTGAAATCTTTCACTGGATTTAATTTTACAGTATATGCAAAGCAGTATATGTCCAATCTCTGTAAGTAAAAGAGGGCATTTAGTTTTTAAATCACACAAAATAAAATAATGAAATATGAGTATTGTTTTGTTAGATTTTAAATTCAAATTATTTTGTCACTCAAGTTTCCAGCATGTGAGTATAAAATTTCAGTATAATTATTAATTATTTTTTGAATTTGACAACTTGAATTTTTTTTTAAAAGTGCCAAGTATACATGAATGTCATTAAATAAAAGTAATTATTTAACTTATATAGCTGTAGAATTTTTTACTGCCATGAATAAGTTTGAACATGAGCAAATATTTGCGTAACTAAGAAGCTTTTCAAATATATTTAGATGTGGCTTTAATATGTCCCCAAAACAGAGAGCTAAAGTAGCATAAAAAATACAATCCAATTTTGGGATCCAAATATTATAATAATTCATTTAATTGCTTTTAATATTATTATTATCAGCTAAAGGGACTAAAAAAACCTTAAACATTTGCACAATTATTTTAAAACAAACAATCACCAAATCCTGATTTGTAGTATGGTAACTTAGACAAACAAATTTCTAGGTATGCCTGTCACCATCCAACAAGAACTGTGCAATCAAAAATATCTAGTTACATGTAGCTGAGTGCAAAAAAGATAGAAATTTATTGATCACAAAAGCAGTCAACTGTATTAGATCACAGCTACTCCTTCTTCCCAAGAACAATCAGAGTCTGGAAATTACTTCCTTCAGAAGTAGTAACATCTTTATCCCTAAATTAAATAGCTTTAATCAGTCAGCCATGCCAGTAATAAGATCTCTAAAAGTGCCAAGGCACTGACTATTTGAGTGTAATTGATTCTAAGTTCTAAGTTCAAGTAATAACAGAATATAGATAAATATCAAACCTTTATTATTGTGTCAAAAGCCATTTTAGCTGAGGGAACAAACCCTCTTCTTATTACATATAAATAATTTTATACATAACATTTTCAACATAATAAGTTCTAATACATCTTTGTTGCTTTTTTCTGTAATGACTTACAACTTCCTGGGTGATCTCAATTACCAATTTACCTGAATTTTAAAGAAATTTTAAGAGGTTAAAAGAAGGGATAGAAGAAAGGAAATGCTTTTTGGAACACCAACAGACAGTTGATACCCACGCAAGAGCACCCCAGGCTACTGATGGACTAACGTAAACTTGATGTCAGTTTATTAATTATTAACTACAAATTCTAATTTTAAAACTTCACTAAATCTTAATATTTCTTATTTCTCTAAATTTTACAAATCCTTTGACAAAAACTATTTCCTCCCAAAAATACCTAAAAATCACCCAAAAATTTACAAAACATCCCACAACATAGATTCATGAGATGGATGAAGGGTTTTTGGATTGCTTGAAACGTGAACAAGATATTTCCATTAAAGTCATGTTAAGTGGCGGAAAAATTGCATTTAGGTAAAATCCCGTCTTAAGCCCTGCTGAGGATGTACGTAATTACTTTAATTAAGATGAAAAAAATTAAACCCATAATATGTATTTATTATTCAATTTTTTCCCCTTTCGCTTTTTCAAATATCAGAAATATAAGTTGCTCCAAATAACTTACCTAATAAAGACATCAGACATCAGAAAATTAAACTTATATTTAAGAAAACGGTATTATACTTGAACTTATAACACGTAATCATGCTCCGATCACGATTGTCCATTTTGAGAATACATGTAAATTTTCGTGGCAACATGTAATTAAAGGTAGACGTTTAATATACCTAAGAGCGGGTTCCCTGCTAGAAAAGCCTACATCTGAGGTGGAAAAGAAGACTCTGACTCTGCTAGCGGGGAAAAGAGCGGGTGATTTCACAACCAGATATCTAACTTGAAAAGCTGTATTGAAACAGCAGTTAGACAAGAGACATTATTATTCCAAATGCATTTGTACACATGTTTTAGCTCACCTATTACTTCAGCGATCACAAAAAGAAGACAAACAACGCTTGCGACCAGAAGTTTCCTCCGTGCTCTTGCGTTTGAGTAGATAGGTTTAGCTTCGTGACAATGGATGTCCGCGAGATATTTGTCGCTTCCTGTGCTATGATTTTGGTAAGAAATTAGAGGAGAGTTTTCTGACTCGTCGTATTCATCATCGCAAGTACACCGCACAAGACTTCTGGAGTGTGCGCAAGACCCTCTGTGACCTACGATCGGCAGTCTATCTTCTTCTACTGTATTTATGTCGTTCATTCTCCCTGATCTGGCTTGTTTTAGCAGTGTTCCGAAGTCTAGATCCTCTTTGATTTGACTCGCTCGCGCGCCTTCACAAATACAGCACATACAGTACTTTACGCATGCTTCTCGAATTACTGACCACCTGGACCGCGGGCGGGGAAGTGCGCGGGGCATAGAAAATATTTATCTCGGGCCGTATTTTCCCTCATCCCCGTGCTGCAGTTCGATTTTGGTGTCCTTGTTTTCCTCAAAATGATTGCCGAAGAAATGAGATTTGGTAAAGGGGGTTGGAGGGGGGGGGGGGGGGTAACACTGGAGAAAAAGGATGGCTGAGAGCAGGAAACGGGATTCCTAAATTCCTCAAATGTAAAAAAAATCCCTGGGCGGGGGGTACTCAACAAAGTTTTGTACGGGGATGCTCCGCCCCGAGGTCCAAACCCTTACCCTTTCATATACCGTTTTTGACAGAAAAGGTACCCCTTTCATATACCTTTCTTTGAAAATGGTACCCCCTTCATATATCTTTCATTGAAAATGGTACCCCTTTCATATAGCCTTTAAGTGCGTCTGTTTGATATATTTTGAAAGGCGCTTTTTATAATACTTAAATGTCAGTTTTCTCTACCTTTTTTATACTTCAACTCATGTTTTCGCTACCCTTTCCTATACTTCGTGAAATCCCTACCCTTTCATATACTTCAACTCATGAAATCCCTACCCTTTCATATACCTCCAGCCTAAAAAGATCTAAAAAAGGTACCCCTTTCGGGCGCAGAGCATCCCCATATAGCCCATTATATGGAGTACCCCCGCCCCCCAGTAAAAAAATTGCAGCAATTTATTCTCACGTTCTCACTGCATATAATTGCAGCACCTTTGTCCTGGATTTCTGCCATTTTTGTCCAAAACACATCAGGTATCATTTTTGCTTTCAACAATAGTTCACCTGGGGCTCGGAGAGGACCCTGCTATATTACAAAGAAAATAATTCCTAAAGAGGTGTAAATTTTCTTCATTTCAAACCATTTTCTCTCCTCCCGTCTCCATATGCAGAGATACCAACCTCTGGAGATCGAAAATAGGGAGTTTTTTTTCCGAAGGTTGAAAATATTGCGCACCGAAGGCGTGAATCAAGTGACGTAGTTGCGAGCATCTAGCAGGGGTGGGGGGGGGGGGTCCAGAAAATGTTTTGGTTTTACCCTCTAAAAGTTGCCATTTTCTGCATTCCTGAGACCCGAAGAGCATTTATGAAGTTAAGATATGACGAAAGACCGTATTTTTTTGGATTTTGGGAAAATTTGGGTTAAAATCTTAGCCTATTGTAGAGAAAAGATCCAAACTCACTTTTATCCGGGAGATTTGGTGACCCATACGGGAGACTGGGAGATTCCTTCCATATCCGGGAGAGTTGGCATAAGTGCATATGGTGTGTGCGAGACACGCACCCAGCTATAGGTCAAATGTTTGGATAGATCAGCCTTGTTAGCTGGTCTTGGAGATGGCTACTTGAAGCTTAACATCAAGTTATGATGTTGAAACTTCAACAAGCCATCCCCTGGGCCCTGGGCCCTCCACATTGGCTGGCCAACATTGGGTTAACAACACCTTTTAGTGCTGTCCCAATGTTCATAAAAATGGTCTTCTTACACTAACTACCATTAACTTATACACCACAAAAATCCAATAAGTCTTTCTCTTTTAATTATCTTTCTCTTTGCATTTATAAGCTGGTATGTAATTCCAGAGCTGTTCACATGTTGGACAGAAAAGATCCATGTTTCAATTGATACATACATATATATATATATATATATATATATATATATATATATATATATATATATATATATATATAGATATATACATATATATATAAAAACAATTCACAGCGGAGCGGAAGAAAAGATGACTTCTGCTCTCATTGTCAGACATCAGTCACTGTCATCAACAAAAGTTCTTTTCAGAACTACACCAACCCAGACAACTGATACTCCTGGATTCAAACCATTTACAACATACCCCAGGGTATCCAATCGATGAAATTGATAATCAATGACAATCGATATTAATCGACTGATATTGATAATCGATAACCAATCAATGGAGAAGATTTGTGACCTTATTGATTGTCATTGATTATCAATAGCAATCAATAGCATAATTGATATCGATTTGTATCGACTGGTTGCAATTTTTTTTTCGTTTCAGAGTCTACAAGTTGACGAAAATAAGCGCTTAGTATCACGCTTTTATTGTTAAAGACTTTGCATGTAGTGATTGTTAACACATTTTATATTTTTGTATCCGTGGGATTGTATTCACCCCTGGGTATACATCGGCATTCTAGTTTTACTTACACGTATATATTTGTGTGGGGTGGTCAGAGAGGATCCACGAGCGCCGATTGAAGGTGGCCAAGTTGGCCATGATCGTTCACAACTTTAAACGCGTTTCTGCATTCCCCCTTCTTCTTACAAGCAGTAAAAAGTTCGCCAACGTTTGACGACGCATGTTACGGAGAGTTGAACTTCTTTTTCACCTGACCCAGACATTTTATGCGCATCCGCCATTTATGAAGGTTTATGCCCGCCAGTTTTTACAGGTGACTGGCAAATCGAGCATGTGTAACTGGAAATCCAATCGCGAAGATCCAATCGATAGCAATCGATAGCCAATCGATAGCAATCAATGAACGAGTTTTGTGTGACTATCGATTGATCATCGATTGATCGATACCAATCCATATCAATTAGCTAATTTTATCGATTGATATCGATTTATCGATTGATTTTCCGATCATCGATTGCCATCGATTGGATACCCCAGGAATATAAACAAAACAACAAATTTCACTCAAATTTCAAAACTATCAACGCCAAATTTCACCAGCCACAGATAACTCGTAAGTTTTCGTTCTTAATTCGTTAAAATCTTGTCTCAAAGTATCTCTTTATGTTCTGAATTTTCTCAGGATCTCTGGTATTGGCCACTGATAACTACGCTCATCTCGCTCTTTTCGGAACTCTGCAGTTTTTTCTCTAACTTCTGCCACGCAGTGTCCACACAAATGATTTGCGAGCTTGTGGTTTCCGCAGACAACACAGGTCTCGATATCCGATCTGTTCTTAAGCCATTTGT
Source organism: Cladopsammia gracilis (assembly GCA_022457155.1). NCBI lineage: Eukaryota > Metazoa > Cnidaria > Anthozoa > Scleractinia > Dendrophylliidae > Cladopsammia > Cladopsammia gracilis. The sequence goes on along the minus strand of JAJGOT010000749.1, from coordinate 225,251 downwards.
GCCGATTTCGAAGCTTCTTTTTCGAAGCTGAGGTCCTCTTCTTTGGAACCGCCATTAACAAGAAGCCATCATCTTCAGTCTCCAAGCAGCCATTTGATTGTGAAGAAGGTACATTTCCTACTAAAGCAGCGTATGGATTTATTCCTGCGTAGATTAGCCCAAGGTTGTATGCAATTCGTTCTTCTAAAGCGCGAAAGTTTCTAAATAACGCTCGACTCATCCAACTCAACGAGGTCGCCATGTTGGGTTTTAAGTCAAACGAGAAAGACTGGGAACTAGTTTCCATATTTCTCTCTTCTCAACCGGATGGCTGCGAATACAGCCGCCTCCCATCGCTCCCGGCCGCTAGTAGGCTAGGAGCCGGAGTGTAAATATGAAAGAGTCCAAAAGAGTGAGACTGTGAAAAGGAGTTACACTCCTGAACACAGGCTACTAATCTGATGGGCAATTTTCACAAATAAAATGTTGGGTTTTCGGACATTTTTAGCATTCAAAAATTCTAAAAAAGGCAAAACCACATTGACAAACCAATGAAGAGTGCTCATCTTTGGTAGCCTGGGTCAGTAAAATCTTGAAATAGAAAGTAAAAAACGGTAAACCAATACTTACGGCCAGGAGATGACATGGATTGAGAAAGAAACTTTGAGGTAAAACAAAACAAACTGTTGAAGGTATTAGTAAGCTCAGTAATATATTTGTCCGATAGTTCGGATGGCAATTACAAACCATCTACGGGGGCTAGAAAAGAACAATGAATACAGGCACAGAAGGACCGTTACATGTAAAACGTTTGAAATATGACATAACCTTTTCCCTTGGAGCTCATTCACAACAACCGTGACTCAGTCAGAAAGGTGCAAGAGGCCCATCTTAGACTAGACAAAAATTTAAAATGGTGAAATTTAACTTCTCTCTGACCTATCATTTTCTATAATTGTGTTTCTGAAACTCTCCTCTCGTTTCAAAAGTTAAAAGTTGTTGTTCGGGATTCTTCTGAGGTTAAAAGCGATTTCACTCGACGTTTCGGCCAGTTTAACTCACGTTTATCTCACTTTTATCATGCACTCAGTGGATAATACAACGTTGAAATTTGTCAGTGTACAGCGGTGAGTGGAATTCCGATTTTTCAAACCCTCCATTTTTCGAACCTCCCGATTATTCGAACCAAAACTCGTTTCCCTCGGGATCCCATCTTTTTTACGAATCAATTTCCGATTCCCTTGGAGGTTCGAAAAATCGGAATTCCACTGTATTTGATTCTGTATTTTGAAATATGTTCTGTGATATCACGGTTATCTATTTTTAACACAACTTCATTTTCAACACACCGCGCATGTCAGCTCGAGACCGTTGTGATAAGGTGGACAGCCTGAGAAATACCCACAATTCATCTGGACTGGATACAATAATGCACCATCATGATCACGGTGACTTCCGGGAACTGACTCCGGCTCCTGATCAGCACAAATGAAATTACGAGACTGATGATGATCATAATGTTCAGTCATCAAGTACCCATGAAACTCTTCGGTCCAGCCCTTAGGACAGTCATCCCTTGCGGGTATCATCAGCTGAGTGCCACGTGACCTGACATAGCATACGACGCAAGGTACATCATGTTCGCCGACGTTTCGGTTGAAACCGAACCCGTTTCATACTCAGCGCCAAATATGGCTCCAGTTCTTTCATAACTGTTGCTGTACTTTCCATATTTGGGTTGGTTCGGCAGACAGATGTATTCCCCTCCACCTCCATGGTGCTTGTAATATCCGCTTGCTATAAATCCTGAACAAACAAAAAACACACAATAAAATAATCTTAGAAAATAAGGCGACGTTTTGCTTGTTCAATGTGAGTTGCAGTTATGAGACACTAACTGTAATACTCGCTATAAAGTGACGGGGAGTTGAGAATTCACACATTTTGTAATACCTTCAGATATACGGTATGAAACATACTAAATTTACATTATTATATGGACCACTCAGATGTGTTTCTATCCAAAAACAATATTTTGTCTTGGTCTAAATTTCCCTTACCTTAAAAAACTCCAGGCAAAACATACATATATCACGCATATAGGACCCGAATATACCAAATTCGCTAATTTAAACACTACTTTGCGCATGTTTTGAAGGTGAAAGTCGTATGCCCAGTTGTAAGTGGTCTTGTTTTGATTTCAGTAAGATGACGCACCAACCTGAGTACACAACCTGAGCATCTCCACTGCAGTTTGTGCGCCCCCAACGGACGTACTTTACTCCAGATAGTCCCTGTCCTTCATGTCCCTTTTGTCCTTTGGGTCCAGAAAGCCCAGGAGGGCCAGGAGGGCCCAGTGTACCGGCTTTCCAGCTTTGGCCAACGTCCCCTGAAGCATTTTAAATTTTCGTGTCCTCATTCTCAGAATGATAGCATTGTTTCAATAACATTCTGTGTTTTAATTGCTTATTACTGTCTACCTAATAACACTGAATTTTGATCACAACCACAGAAATTTCAACGAAACCAATGTATGCTATAACATAGCTAGCAGAGCCGCGCAATTAAATTCAGTATACGTAAGCGTTCTCGAAATCCCGATAGTGCACGCTGATAAATAAAAGTACCATTCTTGACCGTGATTTCTTTTTTAAAAATAAAGAATTTTGTATTTAAACTGCAGTAAAATAAAACTCGAGCTTTCAACAGAAAATTTGAAATAAAACCAATTCCTATTTTGCTTAATATTTCGCTTACCGCGAACAATCACTTCTTCGGAAAATTATGCCCTATTCTCGACCAAAAATCGCTAATTACGATACCCTATCCCAGACAAAACTGCCTGAAAACCATACCCCTCACAGCGGCACATACCTATATAGCTCATATATGGGAGTACCCCCCCCCCCCCCACCCCCGGGGCCGTCGTTGTCATCGTGGTTGCAAAAGCTCCGTAGTGAAAATAAATCTTACGATTTATGGACTTACGGACTTATGAATGGACTAACCAGCTCTTCGCTAAGAACGGCTCATTTCGCCAAACGGGCATAGCACAAGATGTTCTTGCTCACGCTTGCTGTGGCGTTAATCTGAAATCTGACCGGCAGAAAGAAACAAGAATGGTCAGGAATCCGGCTCTCATAAAATATGTAAGCTAACCTGGTGTTCCTGTTGTCCCTGCTAGCCCTGGAATTCCGGGTGGTCCCGGGGGACCTGCAGTACCTGTGGGACCTGCAGGACCATCCCTGCCGTCCCGTCCGTCCTTTCCTGCGTAAAATGAAAAGTGCGCTGTCAGTATGCCGACTTAGAAAGTCAATACAGGTTTTGTCGATCCGGTTTTTAGCCACAGTCAAATGTTTTCGCACAGGCTCCATTTTCCTGTACGTCCTCGTTTATAAATATGGCATCAACGCTCTGTGAAGCTCAGACAGGTTGAACATTTGACCCTGTAATGACTCACACAATATAAGTATTTCAAGAAAGACAAATAATCAGGGATCGCGCTTGGAATGATTGTGTAACGAGTCGTTTTCGGCCTGTGTGGCCGCTAAGTTAGAAACAGTAAGGGACTTGATAAATATTGGTACTTGACGACTGAAATACTTCGCGAAGGCGCGAGAGAACTGAATCATTGTTTAGCAAACAGTGATTTGCTAACGACGGCGTGAAACGGAGTCGAAAAGCTCGGTAGAGTAGATTAGCTTGCTGCAGGCGCTCGTTACAAACTGCCAGGGTCTAGTTTCCACATTCCAAGGAACAAGGAGGCGAAACAAGAACTGAGACTTCTCTGGAACACAGCAACTTCTTTATTTGTAGAGTAAACCTCGTAGAGTAATACAGGGTTTTTGGTAACATTAGGCGCGAACATGAGTGCGTTTTCTATTGACATTAGAGTTCATTTTCAAAATGTTTTGCGGATGTTCTATTGTTCATACACAAAAGTTGTTTGACCTTGCTATTCATATGGAAAGAGAGATATGCTACGATGGTTGACGTTGATTTATATGGAAATCATTGTATTAAAAATTGCTTGTTATTTTTTTGAGTTTATTTGCTCGTAATTCACTGATCACGTGTGTATTTTCCTCTCGTGATAATTGATTCAAAAAGCAATTTTAAAAAAAGAAATCCCCGTTTTAACCCCAAGTTAAACTTCTCTTGCCGGCAACGTTGTGCGCCACAGTTGCAGAAGTAGAATCGAGTTCTACTTTTGCGACGTTGCGTGCAACAAATTGCATCTTGTTGCGCGCAACGTAACGTTGCAAATGAGAAAGGTCGTACTGTGTGTCCGGGCCTTTATTGTCACGTGCTTCCTTCACGAAATAAAGTTGTTTATTAGACCTCATCCACACGTATCCGTTTTCGTTTGAAAACGCAAAAGTTTCTTTCCGTTTTTCAAAATCTCTCCGTCCACTCGTAGCGTTTTCGAATCGTTTTTGCCTGTTCACACGTATACGCAAAAACACTGAAAACGCTCCAAATGCCTCTAAAGAGCATGCGCGCCACTGATTTTAGCCGAGCCTGCGAGTTGTTTGTGGCTTTTCATCGCTTTTATCGCATGCGCAGTGGACTGAATTCGACCTCTTGACGTCATCGTTTTCGAGAAGTTCCGTTTTCGGGTGTCCACACGAGAACGCGAAAACACCGTTTTCGAAAGTTTCCACTTTCGAAAGCGTTTTCAAAAGTTTCCGTTTTCGGTGACCGTTTTCATCGGATACGTGTGGACGGGAAACGAAAACGGAAAAAAACTTTTGCGTTTTCAAACGAAAACGGATACGTGTGGACGGGGCCTTATTGTCATACAAACCTCCACATGTTTCGCTTGTTCGTAGCTCGTCTCTTGGATGAGATTTATTCTTCTTTTGAGCCTTTCGAATCCTGGTGGGACAAGCAATATATGTATTCTATGTATTTCTATTCTTTCCTTTTTTCTCTGAACTGGACATTGAGAAAGTGATGTATTGTTTCTTTTTCTGCGTTTGAAGTCGTGATCAATTTTCCAAAAAAATAAATAAATAAAACTATCGAGCCGTGTTTACTGAGATACGCGTTTAACAGCTCGCAGTACAAGGTTGAAATGATAATCGTTTCTTATTTTAGCTGTACAGTTATCTTTTTTAATTTTATTTCAATTTTTTTATTATTATTATTATTATTATTGCATTTATTCAATCAACAATCAACTACTTACAAACACTACGACTTCTTATTCACTACTTACTAATTCGTTTGTCAGTGAATGGAAATACGACTCAAATTATTTCCAAAATCCCGTTGAATGCACGCAATAGAAGAAAAGATGGTTCAGTGTTTCTGGTTCAAGTTTACATAAAAGAAGGAGCATTTGTCATCTGTCGCAAAATCTATTTTATACAGTTTGGTATTAGTATACACTGTATTGTTAAGGACCTTATATTGAAAGGCTTTGACGTAGGTTTCTAGAAAAAAACAGTATGGGTTAAAGAGAAGACCTGTTCCAGTTGGACTTCTGTTAAGTCGAATTCGCGTTTCAGGTATCGTAAGTGATTAGGGTATTGTGCTTTAGACCTTATAAACAAAGCGTAATAGTCTTTCGATTTCCTTTCCTTTTCTCGTGTCAGCTTGTAGTGCTCCTGGGCTGAATGTGTCTCCCTACAACTCCAAAGCTAGGTTTCGCTGTGTTTCTGTGAGAAAATAAACCCGGCATAAGGGGAGCTACAACTGAAGGCGGCGAATCAACCTCAGGACTGTTCTCAGGACTTTGTTTGGCTTTAGTAGTTACGTCCAACTGATTTGGTCTTACGCTGTTCGTCATTCTCTCATCAGGGCCAAGTATTTTCTGAAGAACAGCAAACATGATTAAAACAACCAGGCTGGCTACTCCATAAGCTCTGAACGTCAAGTTAGTGCCAAATTTGTGAATTAGGACCCCTCCCAGTATCGCTCCGCAACCTCTGCCCAATCCGTGATGCAAACCTTGTAAAATCCCTTGGGCTGATGTTGCGTATCCGGGGGGTGCAATGCGGCCTACGTAACTTGTACAAGCTGCCCATACTGCGGCATGAGTTATTCCTTGTAGTATTTCAAGGGGAAGGACTAACCATGGATTTTCCAGGAAAGAAATGTAAATAAAGCGGACAAAATTCCCCAAGAGGCCAATGTAGAGAACGCGCATATGTCCGACACTGTATATAAGGCGACCGACGTTGAAATAGCAAGCGATTTCCGAAATGTGATCGATTAACGAAGCTATTCCGAACAAAGTCGGCGGGCCACCAAGGTCCTCGAGATGCCAGAATAGGAACGTGAAAATAAGGCCAACTCCGAAACCCAAGAAGAAGGTCACGAGTAAAAATGTTCCGTAGCGAAATGACAAAAGAATTCTATACAATCCTGATCCTTGTTCCTGGAGTTCTTCTTCCAGTTCTAATTTTTCTTTGTTTGGGAAAGAGAAACGGGTGGCCACCGTTAACGCACACACCATGAAAACAAAAAAGAAATAGAAACCAACGGTGTAATTCTGGCTGATTATTTCTCCGCAAACTTCTACTCCTTCGATGCTGTCTATGACGAATCCTAGAAGAAACATGGCCGTCCCCCATCCGAGACTTCCCCACATTCGCTGCCGACCATAAAGCTCTTTGTTTTCCCCGAGCAGGCCAAGAGTTGCTGAGTCCGCCAGAGTTATCGCCGGAGCAGAGAAAAACTCTCCCACTACCGTCAAAAATAGAAGGACTAAAAACACTTGATGGACGCCTTCGCGGTCAAAGACCAAAGAGCTTTTCGCCTTGAATTCGGGTTCTTTTTTCTCTGGGGTATTCGGCGCGAGGAAGTCTTTTATCTCCGAGGTTTCTCCCGTGACAATTTGCGATACATTCTCTGTGAGAATGAAATATTTCCTACACGTTACGGGTGCTGGTTTTATAAACGCCAGTGAAAAATTAAAAGATATCCAACAAACCAGCGAAAATAACATCAGCAGCTTTCGTTTGTTGAGTCTGTCCGCTAGAGATCCCAAAAAAGGCGCGCTGAAAAATTCCACCATTGGGCGACAACCGACTAGAATGCCGCTAAGATACGGATTCATTCCTAGCTGCTTGAAATAGACTCCTAGAAGCGGGAAAAACGATCCAACAGCTCCCCAATAACAAAAATAAAACACTTTAGACACCAGGAGTTTCCTGTTCAGGCGGCTAAAGTTTAAACAGAGTAATTTCCCCATGGTTTCTTCGCTGTTTTGTTTTTCTTTTACCACTTCTTCATTCGCCATTGCGAGCGGAGCGCTAATTTCATGTTGGGCGAAGGCGGGTTAGTTTTAAAGCAAACGTGGTCTTCCAAAACAAAAGAAGCTTAGTAAACTGTTTAATTTTTAAAATTACGAGCGATCATTAGTTGCAAGTACCAACAAATGAAACTGTGTAGTCTTTTTGTGGCTCTATTGTCAGTTGTCGCCAGTATAGAATAACTTTATTTTAAACCTGACCTACATATACCAAACTTGCGTTGTTTGAACTTTTAAGTCATTTTCAAAGACATTGATCAGTTAATAACTCTGGAATTTTATTTTTTTTTTGTAATTTTAAGAACAGGAAACCAACCTTAACTTAAAATAGCATCTTATTTAATGTTGCAATTTGTAGCAGTATATTTTTCGACACCTGAAATTATGCTAAATTTGAACCGCGTAGTGGTTTATAGGACGAACTATTTACAATTCTTACCTATTCGACACAAAAAGGGAGTAAATGGATAAAAAAGCTTGAAGAACGCTTTTTACTACATTTTTCAATAAACAATGGTAAACACATCCGTGCGTCCGAAAACTACTGACAGCGTACCAGCTACTTCGACAAGTTTACTAGAGAAAAATAATTTGTTCGCTGGAGTGAGCTTGTTGTGTACCGTGGGTGCCAGAGGCTTTAGGTATGGCGTTCTCATCTCTCTCATATTACACGCCTCTTGTGTCTCATATTTTCTCTCCCGGCTCAGGGGCGGATCCAGGATTTTTCTTAGGAGGGGTGCACCTCTAAGGAATGACGTAATCACGTTTCTTTTTCTTTTCTTTGCAGAATACCAGTTATATTAGAAAGATGCAGGTCATCTCAGGGGGGGGGGGGGGTGCGCACCCCCTGCACCCCCCTAGATCCGCCCCTGCGGCTTCGCCTCGACTTCGTGTATAGATAAAGGAGGGTTGCACGTTGCAATTAAAAAATACTTCCAAGTATGTATGCGTGCCGCGAGAGAACATTTGCTACCCAGGGAAAAGCTTGTTTGGCTTGACTGCGAACCGTATACATGTTTTTTAAACAAACCACTTGAACGAGTTTAAGTTCGTAGGTGCTTCCATTGAGTGTGGCATCCACATGTTCGTTAACGCTCGCTGACGCTACGGCTAAATCGAACGAAATGAGACGAAAATACGTCTTAGGAATGGTTTGCGATCAATCGCGATCGAATAGGAATAGGAACAATGCTTTTTGAAGGCTGATTTCCATTTGATAGCTATAATGATAGCCAACGATCTCAAGTACTCGCGCGATCACAGAGTCTGAATTCAGCGATTTAGTGATTGCAGAGTAGTAGTAGATCCAGAGGAGGGGCCCGCTCACCAAGAAACTACCAAATTCTTTTATATAAGACAAGCGCAAGGGAGATGTCAAAGACGAGCGCGGAAGGGCGCGCTAAGGGCGAGCTGGGGGAAGGAGATGGTATGATGGGGGAGTTGATATTCGAAAGCGTAATTTTATTTTTTACGAACTGTGATGATGATGACTCCGAACAAATATTCAGATATTCCAGCAGTCTTCAGTTTTCATGGCTTTACACTGATAAACTGGGTATTTCGGAGAAATATAAAGATTATATTTTTGGGAATTCAAGGAAAGAATTTCGCTCCTTTTTTTTTTCTTCATGATCGAAACTAAAGCAACGCGTTCCAAGTTCAAGACGTTAGATTTGAGGACTTTAATTTTGTAAAAATGTCTGGATTTTTTTCTGTTTCTGCATGACATTTTAGCGTGCAAACAAGGTAAAGAAGGACATAAGTGCAGAGCAAAACAGGCATGTTTATTCAAGGGTTGCAAGCTCGTAAAATTATTGGGTTTTTTTTAATTTATTATTAAAATCACGTCTACATGTTTATTTGATTGTTTGACATGCTTTAAGTTCTTTAAATTCGTGCTTTCTTTTTATTTTTGAAAGAGTAGGCGTCACTCTCTGCACAGGGTACCCTCTTTGCACAGGATACCTAGGTGCCTTGTGGTGATCACAATTCTACCGGAATCTGCATGACCAACTGCAATACCAACCACCACCTTGTGTTGGGCGACAAGAACAGGAGCAGCCATGTGTACACCAACTAGGACAAGCACCGAAGCAATTATCCCTCTTTTGGCGGCGAAGAGCAGACGGAGCTCCTAATGAAATAAAATAAATATAAATATAATGAGCTTGGAAAGGGCAGGCACAATTGTCTAGAACTAGCAGTAATCACAGATTATGGATACGCGTTCGAAAGAATTTCCGGCGGAAATGAGCCCCTAAAAAACAATAGGGGCGGCCATTTGGAAGACCGTCTACCAAAAAATCTCAAATTTTACTGCACATAAACCACAGGACAACCAACACGAAATTAGGATTGCGTTCTTCGAACGCGATTACGTTAACTGTAGAAATAAGGGCATTTTGGTAGAGTTATATAAAAAAATGTACGTTTGTAATTTGAAGTGGAGTAGTTTTCGAAAGCGCTTTGCACTAATGACTTCACATACGTTTGACCTCCGTTGTGACTCAGACAAACAGACTCCTCCATGTGTTATCTGCATAAGAATTTTGTATGGGAAAATGGTGTTGGCGAAGACTTTGATGCGGCTTTTATCAATATTTTCGCAAGAAAATCGAACACCTGGGTCAATGTTGAATAGAAAAACCTAAAAACTATTCTTGCGAAATCTCAAATAATAATAATAATAATCACTTTATTTAAGTGTCAAGGTATTTAGCGCGCGAGCACTAATTGGGGACACTAAATAAAGAAACAAATATTCAAATAGAACATAACATTTTAAAAATCCCAACTGGCAGGAGGCAAACCAGTTGGCTATTTTGCAAGCGAGGCCGAGGAGTTGAACTCGGGTCTGCCGTGAAACAACTCCAGCAAGTGGTCAGAGCGGGACTTGAACCCGGGACCTCCGGATTACAAGTCCAACGCCCTAACCACTCGACCACGTTGCCTCCCTAAATTTTGGTGAAATGCAAAGAATTGATAGAGAGCGGCATTCTATTGTCTGAAAGATTTCCCCCAATCACTCTTGAGAAGTTCAGTGTGCAGCATATACAGCTGAGCCGTTATAAACGAAGCATATAGAACCAAACGGTAAAGGGGTCTACGGCAAAAAAGGCAGGTTTCAATGATGGAAAAAGAAATGATAATCTGTCCATTGTGGCTCCACTAAAAGGATACGTTTATTTTAATGCTGTTTATGTGACCGCAGGTAGTAAAAGAAAAGTTTATACCCGTTGAACGAATACTCAAGAGTAAGCTGCTCTCTAATTTATCCAATTGCAGCCTAAATATATTCTCCAAACTTTACAGTATATAATCAGTATCCCTCAGAATATAGACTCAAAGACAGGATTTTTGCTCAAAAACAAATTCGCGTTGTCATCTTCAGGACCTTTTGTTCTGCTTTGCTTGTATGAACGCGGGTCCACCGGTACAGTATTTGTATCAAATGCACTGATTCTGGTCATTTGGAACCTATTTACGCATCTTTTACCAAGCTAGCGATGCACACATCTTAGTCATACAAGAAGAATACAAAAATGTACTTTTCTCTTTGTCTTAATTTTGGGCACAAGTCGTGAAATGTTTTCTTATCGCATGAAGGCTAATAGATCGGAAGTCCGATGATCGGATTTCACCGTGCAGCCTCGTTACATAATTTGTTACATAAATCTACATTCTTGAATCAGTTTTTCACTCCCTAATATAACATTGCCTTGTATTTATTATATTTGAAGCCCCTAAAACGTTCAAATCACGTTTACCGCTGATTTCACCAATTTTTCATATCCAAAACACATCACGCTCATACAAAGCCTTTCAGCTGACAGCAAACTTTGTCTGAGTCACGTAGGGGGTCTGTCTATTTTTAGCATGTAATTTCGCGATTGCTTTGCTTTAGCATTGCTACGCTTTGTGATTGGCTAAAAAATCTCGCGCTACTTTAATTAACCAATCAGAAATAAATCAAAGAGTAATTGTGACTTGCTCGCCCGCGTTTTCCCGCGCTTCCAACTCTGATTGGTTTGTTCAATTATCTGAGTCTGTTGTGATTGGTCAGGGTGATTACCTTGGTTTCAGTTTTACGTCACTCAAGTGAAAACTGCTCTTAGAACAGTTTTCAATTGAGTGTCGTAAAACCAAAACCAAAGTAATTACTCTGACCAATCACAGCAGTCGTAAACAGTCCAATGAACCAATCACAGCTCGAAGCAATTACATGTCGCCGGGGCCAAGCGCGGGAAAACACGTGCGGGCAAGTCACGATTGGTTTTGGTTTTACTTCTGATTGGTCGAGAAAGTGGCGCGAGATTTTTTAGCCAATCACAAAGCGTAGCAATGCAAAACCAAAGCAATGGTGTAATTACTTTCGACACTCAATTGAAAACTGCTCTAAGAGTTGAGCAAAAGTATATTGGATGTTAGGTTGGTTAGTTGGTTGGTTGATTGATTGATTGATTGATTGATTGATTGATTGATTGATTGGATGAATAGAGTAGATGGATGGATGGATGGATGAATGGGTGGGTGGGTGTGTAAGGATGATTTTTAGATATTGTCGTAATACAAGTCAATCGTACCTTCACTTGGTAAAGCAAACATTGCCATAGCAACAGCAACAACCAGCAAAATCAACAGGCGATTCATCATGAAAGTTCTGAAGTTTCATAACAATAACTTGTTTTCAAAATAAGGAAAGTATTTTCTAGGATTACTTCTGTCTTAGCTACGTGTTGTTATAGTGTTGGAAGTGCTCTTAGAAGATAACTTACAATATCCAGAACGTACCGATAGTATCTAATTCAAGATCAAAAACTATTTCATGTATTCAGATCAGTATGCAAGAAATATTCACTTCATTAGTTTTCATTGATACACGTTCTCAAATTAATCATGAAAAATAACAGTTACTAGGTTTAGTTTATTTATAAACCGACAAAGAAGAAGTTCCTTCTTTCTATCTTAATAGCGTGGTTCTACGAATAAAACTTTAAAAACCCGTTTACGCCAAGAACGAAAATTTTCAAGTTTTCAGAAATGAAACTTTATTTCAATGAAATTATAAGAAAACTGTTATTGAGCAAAGACAACTGATTACTTCTGATATATGTTTTCCAATGAATCAGTAAAAACAATACGGTTGAGCATGGTATAAAACCGTCAAAAGCTTTAATTTGATTTGAGGGTAAATAGACTTATATCGTGCATCTTAAAAGATCGAGGTTAGTCTTTCTTCACGACTTGGGTGTGGTTCTACGAATAAAATCTTTAAACTGTTAAACTAAACGCAACATTTTTCAAGTTTTCCGAATTATTAAGGACAGCCTTTTTAAATAAAATTACTGAGATGGAAAATATACAACTCACATACACAACTTTAGTTATACACGGGCATTGCATCAATTTATACAAATTGGTTTACATATAACAAAGGAACTAATAAAGCAAGGCTGACTGCACAACAGCCGCGTTTATAAGTTAATTAAAAGAACACAAATATGATTGTAAAAAATCAATGAAAAACAACACAAACACTGTGATAAAATAAAAACAGTTCTAGATGACAAACTGTGCAGGCAAGTAGCACTAGGAAGACAGAGTGAATGCAAACAACAAAACGTGAAACCATGCGCGTACCTTTACAATCCTTGTTACCTAACGGCCTTGCAAGTTCGCAAAGAACTACGAGATTTAAAAAAAATTGCATTTTTATATACCCAAGTTTTATCGGACCTGCTAAATTCTGATTGGTTAACCAACATACAAGCTATTCGGTGCATTTTGTTTCGTCATCAATTGTTTACAAGTAAGTGCTCAAGTGCAGGTGTAATATAATGATCATTGTAATGTTGGCTTTATTTAAACGGAAAGGATCTATATCATAGTGGTCACGATATGTGGCGTCTTGTCCCTTTAACGGTGAATGAAGGGCCATTAGATAAAAAATTAGGTCAACCTTCCCTTAGTTTAAAAGACCTTTTGCCGGTAATCTACCGTGTTAAACATGGGTCAAAAGTGTTTTAGGTGAGCGTGAACTGTAAAAATATGATATCAATATACCTTTATCAAAGCTCGAGAGCGTTGATTTTTTTTTTTTGATATGTGCATGCCACTTGGCACGAAGTACACAACAAGAGATTATTTTCTCTTGGCAACGACGAATGCTTAATAAAACGCTAGGAATGACGTTCTACTTCCACATCTATTTAACAAACTGAGGTCAGTTTTTTATGCGTCTGTCCTCTTATTGATGATAAAATTCGTCATAACATTGTCAAAGTTTGCTGTGGATCTACTCGCCTGCGGCTTGTGGATCCACAGCACTTTGACAATGTTATGACGAATTTTATCATCAATAAGAGGACAGACGCATAAAAAACTGACGTCAATTTGTTTTTTACAATAACAAAAACGCCAAAAATCGTAAAAAAATTAAACCGGATGAAATGAAGAGTGAACGCAAGGTAAACATGACAAATTGCTGAGTTTTATTCAAATTGACGCAATCATTGTTAATAAGTTTTCTCGCTTTCTCATTGGCTAACTGATAACAATAAAGAAATTTCATTGGCTAAAAAATTGACAGGATGACATCTTGCATAAATTAAAATTTTATGTGTCTGTACTCTTATTGATGATAAAAATTGACCAATCAGCATGCGAGAATAACTTCAGTTATTGTAAAATTGATCTTTTCGGGTCTTTTAGCTGAATATTTCAGCGGCAGAATTTTTTTGGGAATCGAAAGGATTAGCTGCTAGCTGCTTTCTTAGCCCTTACCGAAAATCCTGGCTGCATGCCCTTATTTCGTACCCATAAAAAACAAAAAAAACAAAAGGTGTTTAATATTCTGATGTTACGAAAGATCGAGGTGACATTTTGCAAAAGAATGTTATTCGTTTAGGTGCTCTGACGAAGGTCCTGAATGGTCCTATAAAGTACTGCTTAGTAACTTTCATTTGAATGGTCACACTTTAGAATTTCACCCACAATTTTAAAAGTTAGACCACCTTGAACAGCATAATAAAAAATAGAATACCGCAATGAAAAAAACAGTATATTGTTCATTCAGCTTTCCGGCACTTAAATAGTTACACTTTAGGGTTTCCGCCCACAGACTCAAAAGTTACAACCACCTTGAACAACGTAGTAAACATTACATAGGAAAGTACTGCTCAATAGCTTTCATTTAAATGGTCACACTGTATACAGCTATTTCAATTAACGTTGTCGGATAAAAGCTTAAAGCCAAGACCGCAAGGTAGTATGGGTTAGGGTAAATAGCATTGCATAAAAATCCCATACTACCTCGCGGTCTTGGCTTTTCGCCTTTTTCATCCGACAACTTTAAATTGAAATAGCTGTATTTGAATTTCACGACCATAAACTCAAACCGACTGGTTAGAACCACGTTGTACAGCATAATAAACAGTACCAAAAGAAAGAGTGTACTCAGTGCTAAGAACTTTCACATGTTTGAATGGTCAAGATTAGGATTTCATCCACAGATATACACATTACACTACTCCAGATTTAACCTTGTGAGTGAAAGGGTGACAACAAATTGGCCCTTTCTTAGCAGCAGAGCTGGAGCCCTGTTTACAATTGATGGTAAATACAATACAATTAACACCCCGGAGGGGGGTACTCTCTTATATACGTTATATAGGTATGTGCCGCCCGATAGGGTAGGGTTTTTGAGGTGCTCAATCCTTAAATAGGGTATCCATTTTGGTATTTTTTGTATTGTGATCCTTAGATAGGGTCACTAAATTGCAGTATCCACCCCAACGCGCAAAACGAAAATGATATGGTTAAAACTTGGTTTTGGGCCTTAAAAAGGGTATCAAATCTCGATTTTCTACCCTTAAATAGGTTCAGGGTTTGAGAACCTTGGCGACACACACCTATCCTAAATTGTCGGGAGTACCCTCCCCCCCCCCCTGAATTAACCCTTTCAACCCGACATAGTTCTAACTTTTGAGTCTGTTGACGAAATTCTGTGGTGTGACCATTCAAATAAAACCTCTTCAGCAATACTTTAGCATGGTACTATTTGTTTTTCAATATTTTTTTGAAATGAACTGAATTGAAATTTATTCTTGAATTTTTATTTTTGTCACTCTTTCTTAATTGTTGTTTACAATTTATAATTCAGTTGGCAAGGCATTCCACGTTTTTACCACATTCAATCGGAGAGAGCAAATTAAAATACAAAGTAGCGGTCTTAGCCAGGGGCAGACGAAGCAGATATTTATGCCTCTCAAAATAGGCATATACGACCATATACTGTCTTGTATGTTAGTTGAGGCTTATTTCCCGATTAATATTACACATAAACAATCCGGAAACACTCTAAACCGGAGTCCCAACGGTATGTTCTTATCAATTATATGTTTGTCCAATTTCCAATATGATGCATTTTGTTGTTGGAAGAAAATGTATTTTAGCGAGGACATAAAAATTTGAAGTTGTTTGTTTCTAACAATTTTAAAACCAGAGAAAGGATACTAGCTGAGAGACAAATCGATCACATGTTCAAAGTAAGTACAGTTAAGTACTAAAATCTCAAGATGACTGCTGGAATACGAAGCACTTTGTGCTGTGACATTCTATATCAATAGAAAACGAAAATTTAAACAGTTGTAAGTTGGTACACCAGGCTCCCTTGGTATTAAAAACCAAGTGATTCGAAATTTTTCAAAGTCCGGATAACGTTCAACGTGTTCTGCAAGTTAAACTGACAACAATATTTTTTTCGCTATTTTAAATTTATAGATAAGTTAACAATTTAACTGAGTGACAAATACAGAGCCTCCAGTTGGAAGCTATAATATTATGATATCAATGACCGCCATCAGCCGCCATGCACGTATTGAACTAATTAAGCGATACACAACCAAGCATGATAGCGCCGAAGTGTTGTAATGTTAAGTATAAAAATGGTTTCACTCCATACATTTTAGACATTTTATTATGAACTGAATAACTAAACATTAGGGCTCCAATTGTTTCCAGTGGGGGGCGGTCTAACTCAGCGCTAGTTTGTCCCCGAAATACTCCTGCTCTGCAAGCTAAAAGTGATCACTGTACACTGGGGCATTTTAACCAATCACCATTTGCCTGTTCGCGAATTTCTTGTAGCATTGATGCTGGGATAAAATCGGGGATAAAATATTTGGATTGCAGAAGTTTTGAACAAAATATAAAATAATAAGCGACTGCATAATTATTTTTACGAATTGTGATGATGCCTCCGAACAAATATTCAGAAACTCCAAAAGTCTCCAGTTTTCGTGGCTTTACACTGACAAAGTGGGTATTTCGGACAAATATGAAGATAATTCTTTGGGAATTCAAGGAAGGAATTTGTTCCTTTTTCTATTCATG
Source organism: Cladopsammia gracilis (assembly GCA_022457155.1). Lineage (NCBI taxonomy): Eukaryota > Metazoa > Cnidaria > Anthozoa > Scleractinia > Dendrophylliidae > Cladopsammia > Cladopsammia gracilis. The sequence continues at coordinate 208,618 of JAJGOT010000749.1, read as the reverse complement.
GTCGAAACTAAAGCAACATGTTCAAAGTTCAAGGTTAGATTTGAGGACTTTAATTTTGCAAAAATGTCTGGATTTTTTTTGTTTCTTCATGACATTTTTGCGTGCAAACAGGGTAAAGAAGCATATAAGTGCAGAGTAAAACTGGCATGTTTATTCAAGAGTTACAAGCTCGTAAAATTATTTTTAAAACTTCATGATTAAAATCACGTCTACATGTTTGTTTGATTCTTTTATATGCGTATAGTTCTTTATGCTTTTTCTATTTTTGTAAGAGAAGGAATCACTCTTCGCACAGGGCGCCCTCTTTGCACAGGATACCTAGTGCCTTGTAGTGATCACAATTCTACCGAAAACTGCATGACCAATTGCAATACCATTTATCATCTAGTATTGGGGGGCGACAATAACAAGTGCAACCACCTTTACACTAACTAGGACATAAACCGAAGCAATTCTGCCTCTTTTGGCGGCGAAGAGCAGCCGGGACTCCTAATGAAAATAAACAAATATATATATATATATATATATATATATATATATATATATATATAATGAGCTTGGGAAGGGCAGGCAAAATTGTCTAGAATTACTTTCTGAAGAAATAAGGGCATTTTGGTAGAGTTATATAAAAAGCAAGTACGTTTGCATATTAAAGTGGTAGAGCGGTTTTCATTTGAGTGTCGAAAGTAATTTCGCGACTGCTTTGGTTTTGCATTGCAACGCTACAAAATCAAAGTACAAAGCAAGGCTGATACTACATAGAACATTTAACGCGACAACGACATGAGTGGATCGCACGTGGTGATGGCTACGAATTCAAAAGTTTGCCAATTGACCCACGTCACAGCGGCGCGTGACCATGAGTAATAGGCAAAGAATTTAAAATATCATGTCGTTGTCGCGATAAAGAAAGTGAGGACAGACAGAACCATCCCTCGGCGCATGGCCAATACCATGTAAAAAAAAATAAATAAACAGCATATCGGGTCAAAGAATCTACAAATCAACTAATCAGAAGTAAAACCAAAACCAATCGTTACTTGCTCGCACGTGTTTTCCCGCGCTTGGCGCCGGTTGCATGTATTTGCTTCGAAGTCTGATTGGTTCATTGGATTGACTGAGTCCGTTGTGATTGGCCAGAGTGATTTCTCAGTTTGGTTTTGGTTTTTACGTCGTCACTCAACGGCGAAAACCGTTCTAAAGAGTTAATAAAAGTGTATTCGAGAGTTAGGTTGGTTGTTTGGATGAATAGATGGATGGATGTATTGGTGGGTTGGTAAAGGTATTAGAGCAGTTTTCAATTGAGTGTGGTAAAACCAAAACCAAAGTTATTACTCTGACCAATCACAGCAGTCGTAAACAATCCAATGAGCCAATCAGAGCACGAAGCAAATACATGTCGGCGGCGCCAAGCGCGGGAAAACGCGTGCGAGCAAGTCACGATTGGTTTTGTTTTTACTTCTGATTGGTCGAGAAAGTGGCGCGAGATCTTTTAGTCAATCACAAAGCGTAGCAATGCAAAACCAAAGCAACTGTGTAAATACTTTCGATACTCAATTGAAAACTGCTCTAAAGTGAATTAATCAGTGGTTGGGTGGATAGAAGGATGACTTTTAGATTTTGTCACAATTCAGGTCAACATATCAAAATATAGAATGATTGCGTCAAAATTCAATCAAATACCTTCACTTGGCAAAGCAAACATTGCCAGGACAACAGCAACAAACAGCAAAATCAACAGGCGATTCATCATGAACTGAAGTTACATAACAATAACTTGATGTCAAAATAGGGAAAGTATTTTCTAGGATTACTTCTGTCTTACCTGTGCATGTGAGCGTTCGTGTTGTTATAGGGTTGCAAGGGTTATAGGGTCACTAGAAGTTCTACTAGATAATTATTACATAGGCGGTTACACCCGAGAGGATTCGATAATACGGTGTCCTATGAGGCTCAGTAACACAATTGCATACTTTTGATTCTGTGAAATAAAACTTGATTCTTGCGTTTTCAAAGAATCAAGTTTGCGTTTTCAAAGACTCCGGCTTGTGTTCAGTTTCAACGAATCAAGTTTGCGTTTTCAAAGACTAAGTTTGTGTTTTCAAAGAATCAAGTTTGCATTCAAAGAATCAAGTCTGCGTTTAAAGAATCAAGTTTTATTTCTAAAGAATCAAGTTTTATTATACAGAATCAAAAGTAAATAATTGTATAACTGAGTCTCATCGGACACCGTACCATTGAGTTCGATTGATCTTGAGTTCGATGGAAACTTTGTTCGACTTCGTTCGATGTGCACTGGATGTGATACGCCGGCATGATACGCCGGGATCATTGTACCGTGATTACATTTCACTTACATTATAAAAAAGCCCCACCGTTTAGATGTGGAAACATATTCCCCATCTCATGCAGTGGCACCCGGGAGTGGCTTGCGTGTAGGCTCTTCCTTGGCATAATTTGGTCAAACAAGCATTTTTTCACACTTTTTCTGCAAAAAGAATTGCTAGCGTTATTTGGCATTTTGCATAATTTTGATCTAGATTTCAGCACTGAAAATATTTTTAATGCTGTAATTTTAGAATTCAAAAGCATTGTGTTGATTTGCTTCTGTGTTTGAGAGAAGGATTTCTGTAACTGAAGTGTGAACTGAGTGCATCTGAACTGACTCGAAAGAAGTCTGGACCTAGCTGGTCAGCGGTTAACTTTCAGAGGCCGTTCACGCGCTTGTCCATCCTTTTCCAACCATCATCTGCTACGGCAGAGAGAGTATTTTCAATACTGAGGGCGTCTTTCAACGAGCAATAGAATTATGCTATTGTTGACTACCTCCAGCCCAGTGTCGTGTCACAGTACAACAAGCGCTAAGGACGTCGAACATTAATTAACTTTTTATCATTTGACAAGTTTTGGTTGTATCAGAAGTTTTAATTTATAAACAAACAATTAAGCACTTTTCACTTTATTCAGTTGCTGATAAGCACACATGATGCCTGAGTTTGTACGTTTTCCTTGAAATAAAACAAAGCATTTTCTAGAACCAAAGTAGCATTATTTAAATAAAATAAATAAATAAATTGGAATTTCAGTGGAATCCACGAGGTGGCGGTTACTTCCACTGTTTCCTCATCGAATTGGAATTTGGAAATGTTGGTTTTTATGGAGGGAGGAAAACAGGAGTAACCGGAGAAAAACTCTCGGAGCAAGAACGAGAACCAACAACAAACTCAACCCACATATGACGGGAATCGAACCCGGGCCAAATTGGTGGGAGGCGAGTGCTCTCACCACTGCGCCATCCCTGCTCCCACATTATTTTGAGAATCGAGCATAATTTGAGCATTTGTTTTTGGCGTGAAACGAAAATTGCTGGAGCTAGCATAAAATGCCAGTTTTACTAGCATAATCGGGAAAGGCCAACTTGCGTGTCCTTGTCCTTCGCCCGCCCGCCCGCCATTTTGAAAGCGGAGAAGACGTACCCTGAGGACGAGATTGCCTGAAAACGAGGTTCACATCTATGACGTCAGACCGTAGTTGCGTAGTTGCGACTGCATGGCTGACATGGAGAGTTTTCCAGTAAATGAACTAACTGAAGGCGAATGGAAGTCAGGCAAATTCTATGATATTTTGGGCGTGACAATTCCGGTATATTTTACCAAAGATCCTGCTTTGCTAGCCGACTTTATGACCAATTTTCAGACGAGACCAGATGACGTTTTCGTGGTCGCTTATCCCAAGTCGGGTAGGTGCATGTTCAACACAATTTTATACATGTATATGTACAAACAATCGACAGACAATCCAGTTCTCTGCCAGGAAAATAATCGCTTAATTCAAATTTCTTTTACACGGGCCAAAGACTCCATTTTAAAGAGGTGGTGATGCCCTCGTCTGAACTATAGACACCGACAGTTTTGCTTCCGCACTTCTCGCTAGCCTGGGAGCAAGTTCTCTTGGAGGAGAAGAAGGAGGGACAGAGAGCTTGCAGCCACGTCTCAGGAATTCGAATTTCTACATCGAAAAGTCGATGCAAAATGCCGTATGGTACAAATTAAATTGGTTATTAGTGTTGTCACGGGTATTACAAATCCTCATTTTCCGGGTCATTTATATCGCTAAGGGGAAATTAAAGCTTCCATTTAATCAGTACGTTTATCAGTTATAAACGATAAATCGGACATTGTTCAGTACATGTGAAACAAACAACGCGGTGAAGTTAAAAAAAAACCATAACGCTGCAGACAGACCGCATTGTGACCTTTACCGGAAAACGGAGGCCAACAGGAACTTTATCTACTCAGTTTCACATACTAGTAGTTCCATATTTGAAGTGAAATGCTGCTACATTGCGAGATGTGTCACCGCTGGCTAAGAATCTTGAAAAAGTCGGGCTGACAAAAATCAAATTTACGCCATCGACGTGGAATTGGGCAAAATCCTTCAGTTCTGCCGTGCACTTCGAAAGGTCTCAGTCAGATTTTCCCACATGTAAATAATCTATTTGTCTTGATTTCATGTCGGCTTTTACCCGATTCTGGAATTCATACGCCTCAGATTTAGACGAATATAGCGCTTGTTTAATAAAAAGTGAACACTGGACAGCAAAGGAAGAAATATAAGCGTGGTAGGAATCCCAATTAATTTCACTTCTTTCGGTTGTTTGCCATTCATGAATGTATGAATGAACAGGAAGATGAGGGTTGTCTGATTGCGAGATGTTTTATGAAATAGCTACGTTATGCGACACTGGAAAGGTGATACAGTGGACACGCTATTTATAATTTGCGTGCGCTCTCGCACGCTAAGTGTGCTGTCTTCTTGTTTTAGAAGGTTAACGCGCTTCTTTGTTAGACAGCTCACACTATCCAAATACTCTCTATCATAAAACCGTGAATCGAAATAACGTGCATGCAGATTCCCAAGAAATTTATTTTCCAATATGCCTAATACAACGACGCCCAAATATACGCTCCCACGGCGTTTTTAGCCTGTAAACAGGCTTCTTTTTGGGGAATTGGGTTGTTAAAATCGGCTAGCGAACGTCTTGTTCCACAGAGATCCAGCAACTACGTTGGCCCGGAGAGGCTTTGTCCATGTTCGACTGATTTCCAGCGTACTTCTAGACATTACCAAGTCGATATGGATAGCATAAATCCGCTTGAAAACCAGCCGAAAGCGTCGTCGAAGTGAAAGTCGCGCATAGATGCATGCTCGAGTCGGCTTATTATCACTTTGTTTTAATATAAAGATGCCGAGGCTCTCCCGAGACTGCCGACGGTTTCGTAGTAGGTCTTCTTCCGCTCTTGATTGGTTCTCAAACAATTCATTGTTACTTTCGGAAAACCGGGACAGACAGAAAGACAGACGTTAAAATTTTCGATCTGATTCTTCACGATTGGTAAACTGCCTGCTGGCAGCAATGATCAAATTGCGGAGCACACACGAAACATAGTTTTAGGTTTTCATTTATATCCGCAGACGTAGCCAGTGTTGATGTAATAGAAAGATGTTAAAATCATCAAAATTTAACGAAAACAGGCTTCTTGATTTTCAACTTAGCACTGGAGTATTAAAGAACGATCTCTAGAACTTTCAGTATTATGAAGATATGATACAAACTGTAGTGTAACACGCATATAAAAATAACAGGGCCGGGCTGTTCAAAGCACGATTAAGCTAACCCAGGATTAGCGTCAATTTTGAATCCAGTAAAACAACTCAACAATTGAACATTTTCCAAAGTTTTCTGCCCTTCAATTTCGACTTTAACTTGTCTTCACTACCAGCTGCAAATGACCTTTTGAAAACATTTTTAAACAGAGAAATGGAATCCTCGGTAAAATTTTAGTAATCCAGGATTAGCGTTAATCGGCTTTCGAACAACCGGGCCCAGTTCGACAGATTGTTTAAATCCTGCATCCTACAAACAGAATATTGTACCCTTATGAAAAATATACGATGCTAAATAATATAGACGGAACAAAGATCAGACGCGCATCATCTGTTTTTATAAAGTGCTCAAGGAAATGCGAGCGCTATGATTGGTTAAACCGAGTTCATTATAACTCGATAAAACACGCGCGTGACGTAAGGTTCATCATATAAACTGTTTTTATTTTATAAAAGAAACAAAACTTGTTCCTCGAATTGATGTCCACTTAGATCGGGCCTGGAAGTGCTCTGCCTAAGATAAATGAAGGCTTTTCCCCGCGAGGGTTTAATTCGCACTTTACACAATACATTTAGCGCAAAAACCTCGCTTAAGACATAAATTACGCGGCACAAAAACTCGCTGTGCATAGCTGGGAAAACAAGCAGAGAAAGAAACTAGCTGATTGCTGCATTTGAGCTCGCTAAAGCAAAAATAACAGAATCGAAAACCAACCATACCGAAATCAATCGGTGAATTCGGCGAAGCAACCTTGCTATATAACCAAACAGCAAAACTCGAGGATGAGACCGAATCAAGTTGTCATTACAAACATAATTAGACTGTACTTTTTTTCTCATTTTATTCAGGAACGACTTGGGTACAAGAAATTGTTTGGCAAATCTATAATGAAGGAGCAGTCAGCAGTGAAAAACAACTATTTCGATTCCCATTCCTAGAATTAATGGCCACCCATGAACAGCACACATCCTTTGACTTCAAAACTCTGCCAAGCCCTCGCCTGCTTAAGAGCCACCTTAACTACAGTTCTACTCCTAAAGGTGCAAATAAAGATGCATCGTGTAAATATATCTACGTCGCCCGTAATCCCAAGAGTGTTGCAGTGTCGTACTTCCATTTCTCAGTTGAATGGTTAAAAAAGAGCACTGGTTTCAATGGACCATGGGAATTTTTTGCCAAGTTATTCATAGACGGAAACGGTAAGTAAGTAAGTAAGTAAGTAAGTAAGTAAGTAAGTAAGTATATAAGACTTTATTTAAGTGTCACGTATTTAGCTGTTAGAGCTAGGTGTGGACACTATAAGTAAGTAAGTAAGTTAGTAAGTAAGTAAGTAAGTAAGTAATTAAGTAAGTAAGTAAGTAAGTAAGTAAGTAAGTAAGTAAGTAAGTAAGTAAGTAAGTAAGTAAGTAAGTATATAAGACTTTATTTAAGTGTCAAGTATTTAGCTGTTAGAGCTCGTTGTGGACACTATACTAACTACATGATTATTATTACATTAACATTATAATTTACATTATAACTTACATTATAATTCAACACATTGATACACTGATACGAAGTCACTGTTTCGGAGTGTAATTGTTTTCTGAACCAAAACTGCTATTCAGTAGATTCAGTACTACCAGTGTGCATATGCCCACTGGCTGTTTGTATTAAGAAAATGTATACTTTTCGAATTTCTGCCAGGACTAAGAAAACTGTCCCTAACAATGAGTTTCTGGTTTTATGATATTATTGTTTTAATTTGTCTTATCTTAGTCTGTTATGACTTATGGAATGACCATGTTCTCGGTTGGTGGAAACATAAAGATGATCCCAACGTCTTGTTCCTTAAATATGAAGATTTACATAAGGTATGTTGCAGTTAACACACAGTTACTCACTTTATAATTATTATAAAGGAATCCCGATTTTTCGAAGCTCCTAGAAAAAGGGAAAATTTGTTCGAAAAATCACGCTGGAGTTGGACAAATCAAAGGTGACATGAACTGAAATCACATCCTAGGGAAACGAGTTTTGGTTCGAATAATCGGGAAATTCAAAAAAATCTAGGGTTCGAAAAATTGGGATTCCACTGTTTATTATATCATTCTGAGCGAATTTAAAAAAAAAAGGAAGAAGAAAATTGAGGGGAGCTTGCATCAAGAGAGTGGCACCAGTGTTGGACAGTGACTGGGCTTTGTGGTTGCTGTCCCCACTGGGGCCGTGAGGCTATTAACCTAATAGTGGGGTGGTGAGGGGTTACATTTGGCAACTCATTTCTCATAACACTTTGGGTACATTGGTCCGAGCTGGGATGCTGCAAAGCCATGTTAGCCTTCCAGCCAGAATGCAAGGGCAGCTTGAGTGCCCCATCTGGTCTGGGAAAGCGCAAATTGGAGGGGTGGGTGGCCTGCCTCAGGCTCAACAAAAGTCAATTCATGATAGGCTCATCATGCCCAGTGACAGTCTGCTAATGATAATAACAGTGTTTTGCAACCCATTGAAAACGTTTTTTAAAATTGTCTTTCATTTGAAGTCGTGGCTAACCAAAATAACAAGAACTGTGATTGGGCCACGTTTGTTCACTTAGTTTAGAAAGTCAACGTAACATGAAATTGTTTAGTCATTTACTACGTTGTTCAGTGTTAATATTTAATATCTCATTTGGTGTGCTGAAGTGTGCACAAGATGGCTGGAAATCCAACATATATCAATATTTATTTCTTCTAGGATCTGCTTTCCCATGTTCGAATGATTGCTGAGTTCCTGAACAAGCCCCTGTCAGATGAACTCATCAATCGCATTGCAGAGCAGTGCACATTTAAGGGTATGAAGAAAAACGAGTCAAGTTTCAAGTTCCCGGGAGAGGAGGAGAGAGACAGTCCATTTCTACGGAAGGGCGTGGTTGGAGATTGGAAGAATTACTTCACTCCAGAGCTGAATGAGAGATTTGAGAAGGAAGTGTTGGCAAAATTGAAAGGGAGTGGATTAGAGTTTGATTTTGAGATGTAGAGGGCAATTACAGTGAGCTCTCTCCCAGCCGTACAGCATTGGAACCAACTCAAGCTGCATGTCCATCTTAGCGAGTGTTGATGTAACCTAATCCTTTGGAATCATTGTCTGAGAACCTATAACTTTTAGTCAATAACACTAAGTTAACCAATGTGTTTTAAAAATAATTAATTAGTGCAATAGGCCATTTGCACGATGACGTCATTTGACTACTACTACCAGAATTCATTTCGTTTTTCCTTTCTTATTTAAATTTTGTAATCACAGTGCGGTTTAAATAACAATAGCCCTAATTTGCACTACAAAACAAAAAACTGAAGGATTCTGGTAGTAGTAGTCAAATGACGTCATCGTGCAAATGGCCTATTTGTTATTGAATTATATAAATTATACAGACTGTAGAATCACTTTGTAATTATTAGTGCTGCATTTGGTGTGTCAATTATGAGAAGTATTTTTTTCTTAAATTTAATGTCCTCTGTTTGCCTTAAAAAGATTTTTAAGTTGTAAAGAGACAAACAAATGAATTTTAGCTGGAACCATGAGCTGCTAACCTGTGACTGCCTTATATATTTTTAATTAAAACAAGTGGCGATAGCAATAAAGATCACCAACGTGATGAATGGCAAAGCCCAACACGTCGTTGATAAAAAATATTTGACACTTTTACAAAATTCTATTTTTCCAGTTTGTAATATCATATTTTTATGTATTCGTGTTTATAAGTCTCATGCAATTGGCGATTACAATTTTTGAATTCAGTCATTTTGGTTTAAAATATTTCAGTTTAACTGCAATAAGGTAATTTGTTTTTAGGAACTGTTATTTGATCAAAATATCATTTTTTTTACAACTATTCACCGAAGTGGATGTGCATGTGGCTAGTGGTGGATATTTACTGATCAGCCACGTAGCAGCAAGGAAAATATCCACCACTAGCCACCGATTAAAACAGTGGATAGCGTTGTTGGTGTACTCTGATTGGCTACGTGAAACTCGGGATAGCAGGTGCTATTATATTCACCTCCAAGCAATTTGCGCGTGGAAATTGTAATCGTTGACAGGAATAAATGAGTTCTAAAAATCATAATTTTCGTACTCTATTATCTCTTTGTTTTAGTATGAACTAAATGTACTAAAAAATGTTCCTGTTATAAACTTAATTGGTCTGCATAATTGAATTGTCAGAACTTTGATTACTAACAAGCTATTTGTAACAAGTACATAAAATTTAGAAACTGTTTTTCCCTTGAAAGTAGTTTCAAGAAAAGTTGCAGACTCAGTAAAGTGATGTTAACGAAGACAATATTTAACAACAAGTTTTAACATTGCAACAAATTTTAGCCAAAACAGGCATCTGGGAATCCTATGAATGCCCACTTTTTGAAGAAAGTTCATGGAAAATTTGCCTATATAACCCTTTAATTCCCAAGAGTGCCAAAACTCAAAAATATTATTCAAGAAAAATCCTAAATTTAGTTTTATAAAATACTGAAAAACAAATTGTACCATGCAAAAGTACTGCCGAAGAAGACTAAACTTCATCTGAATGGTCACACCTAAGGATTTCGTTGGCAAACTCAAAAGTTAGAACTTCATTGTATGTATCCATACATGTAACTGACTCTGGGCGTGAAGGAGCTATTAAAAAGCTTTTTTAATGAAAAGCAATGCTCAATGAAGAAAATACCCTTTTGACAGTTTAATCAGATCTTCCTTCAGCCTTCGTGAACATGCATAAAACATAAAATCATTTATTATTTTACATTCTGAAAAGTTTATCTTCTATGCCTTACTCTTCGATCGATAAGTTATAACAGATTTTCCGATAAGCTTGACTGATACCTTTGTTTCGGATCAACGTTAAGTTACACAAACCAAATTACAGCAGGGAAACCGCTGTTATATACGGTGGCCTATAGAGGACATCGGAACCATTTTTTTTTTCGAATTCTTGGTTTTCACGTACGTCATATCAAAATTCAGAAGCATTAAACAATAGATTTCGAATCAAAAATGTTTATGGAATTGTAGAGAGTTTAAAACTACACATCTTGGCCAAATTTTGAAAGGCAAAAGCATTTCGTCCAAGAGTTATAGGCGAACGAGTTTAGACATTTTTAGTAAGAAATGTATGGAGCGGCCATCTTTGTGCACAAAGATGGTGGCCAAAATTACACCAAAAATCAAATTAAAAAATATTGTATTTGCTATAAGCTCCATTAAATCGGCTTTTTAGTACTTATAATGGAAACAATAACTTTCAGCTGATTCAATTTTGTTTATTTTCACGGCTTATCTGAAATAGCGTGACGAATTGCGTGACACATTTAAAACCTTTGTAAATCGGAAGCAAAAAAATAAAACCTGAAACTTTTTGTGAAAGATTATAACACTTGTATCCACAGCTTTGCAGGACGTATACTTTAGATTTGTTAATTTTTATGACGTCATATGAAAACCAAGAATAGTTATCGCGCGATAAATCTTACTTTATCGCGCAATAACTATTCGAAAAAAAAAATGTTGCGATGTCCTCTATAGGCCACTGTATATATCTCAGATCTGGATTAATTTCTTATTTTTACAGTAAACCTTTAATTTAGCAGAATTCCCGGGCGAGTTCAGTTTCTATAATCTCTTTCCTTGCTTCAAGTTGAGAGTTTTGAAAGCTCATTGATCCATCAAAGCAGTACGTAGTCACTAAGTTTCTATCGATGTTTTACCTTGCTGTATGAACGGACCTAAACGGCCATATTAATTCGTAGCGAACGTCACGGATTACCTTGTGTGTGATTGTGTGCCCTTTGCTGGCAAACGAAATCCAACCAAAGCTTGTCACGCGAACGTCACGCTCGCTACGAATGAAAATGGCCGGCATATTCTCGATGCGCCCACTGAATCAAAGCAGGTGATGATAATCGATAATAGATCTTTACCGGTACGGCAGCCATATTACATTAAAATTAAATGGTTATTATGGCTATGCCCACTGGTACCATATCGATATAGGGACGCCTCACTTCAAATATATTGGCAGGCAGGCCATTCCACTGCATAATATAAGCCCTATATTTTGGTAAAAAAATCTCATATTTTCCCAACCTGTCAGAAAAGAAAAAACAAACCTAATCATGATCGCTCGCATATGACTTCCCGCGCTTGGTTTTTGCTTCATGTATTTACTTCGAGTTTTGATTAGTTCATTGGATTGCCTGAGTTGTTTTCAGTAGGACACTCGCGTACACTTAACAAAGAGAACGTTCTAGAGTGCTTTTTAGCTTATACTAACCTATGCTGCATACGTAACAATAGAATAAGCACAGGACCGCGAAAGAAAATGCGCTAGTGAACGTAGGATCTGTAAAAGATCTAAACAGCAAGCGTGCGTCCATATTTAGGGCTCAACAGAGTGTACGGGTCACTTTTTATCCATCGTCATGCCGTACTGGTGAATTTTAATAAAAAAAACAGCTGTCTACGGCTACGATCCTACTGTGTTGCCAGTTCTATCTCGTGTCATGTTCTGATGTCTTGCAAAGTTTTTATACGTGCCTTGCTTCTTTGTTTGTTATGATGCATACAGCGGTTTACAGTTGGTTTTAATTGGTTTTAATTGCATGAACCTATTTTGAATTGGATTTGAACCACCTAGAACTTATTAGTGGTTGAAACGTCAGCTTTTAAAGCCGTTTACAGTGGCCAATTTACCGCTTTATTAACTCAGGTGATAAAACAAAAATGTTCTCGTTTCATTCCTCCACCCACCCAGCACCCGTTGCTAGGGACAGTAATGGCTATTTATTTTTATTAATTTTAATCGTTTACATACGGTCAAATCTTCAACTCAGTCCTAAACCCAAAATGACGTCATCGAGCCACGCCCATGATCACGTGACCAATAACGAAAAAGCCAACACAGTTTCTTTAGGAAACTAACTCCTTTAGAGGGGAATCTTTGTTTACCATTTTTGCCTCATTAGCATATGCGCCTCGTTCTCTAACCTACCAACAAAATAATCAACTCTGAATATTGAAAGGACATAGTACAATTAGCTTTCTCTGGAAATTTGAGCCCGATATACTAGATACACTTCATCCAATGCTGCATTAAAAACTCATAATTTTACAAAGTAGCGCTTTTGCCACCCAACGATTTTGCAGTTTTTTATAGCAGATATTCCCTTACATATTGCATGAAAAAAAAGATGAAAATTGCATAGATTACTAAGTGTAACAAGCTCTTTCAACTTTTGAAGTCAATTCGTATGTAGCAAGATGCCTTCTCTATGCAGAGTCCTATGCTAATGAAGCAAAATGTAAACAATGACGTCAACGAAGATTATATAGAACATATTATAGAATAGGCCATTTGCACGATGTCGTCCAGAATTCATTTCGTTTTTCCTTTCTTATTTAAATTTTGTAATCCCAGTGCAGGTTTAAATAACAATAGCCCTAATTTGCACTACAAAACAAAAAACTGAAGGATTCTGGTAGTTGTAGTCATATGACGTCATCGTGCAAATGGCCTACTGAAGCAAATCCATGCAGGCAGCACTGCATGCAAGTCGCGGGAAATCACGTGTATAAGTTTCAATTTTATTCATTTTACTTTGCGACCTTTTTCTTCTGATTGGTTGAGAAAATGGTGAAAGTTTTTTTTAACCAGTCGCAAAGCTTATCTGTAAACCAAGCAAAACACCACGAATTACTTAATTCGTCACGCAACCCTACTCTGTTTGACAACAAACTAAAAGCAACAAAATTTTGCCCGTGCACTTTACATCTTTTTACAAAAAATGACGTCAAAGTATGGAGAGTCGTCAATGAATTTCGTTTGAAAATCTGCAAAGCCATGCTTCTCCAAGATTTGCTTGTATTCCGATGCTGTTCTCTCCTTTCCTCCTGTAGTAACTAACATGGTAAGCGATTCAAGAAGAGCACGTGTGGGGCCACTTTTATCTTCGTTTAAAATCTTCGCGCAAATGAGAAGTCCCCCGCCTAAAATGAACAAAAAGGAAATTATGAAGTATTTTTTGTTATTATTTCTACCGGTTATTCAACAGGAAATAAACGAAATTCAGTGTCCTGTTGTGAAATTTTTCTTCAAATTTTATAACATGAGCAAAATGGCAAATGAAAAAAGCCAAAAACTACTGAGGTTGATTTATGTTAAACCCTCGGACGTACACGCAAACTTATACCCCACCGTGGTACCATGGCGGTGGGGGAGGGGGGGGGAGGGCGTTGCACACCTCCCCTGGGTTTTTGTGGTGTTATAATATATCGGAAACATTTTACCTCCAATAGATAGCCTGTAATGTGCTCTACAAGATAAGGGAAATGTTATGGCTTATGGCGCTGCTGAGGTCCGTGACGTCATCCAAAATGGCCGCCAAGATAGCCGCCATCTTGGATTTTCGAAAAAGTTCAACTTTATCAAAACAAATGCGAAAATCGCAAATAAATTTTGCTTGAGTTGTAAAATATCATACGGTTAAACATTTTTTCTGCTTTTGGCAGCGTTTTATACTTTTTTTTTTTCACCGAAAAAAGGTGAAAAACACCTTGACCTCATGCTACTTATCACGTCATATCTCTTTACCATAGCAACTGGTGGTCGCCAAACTTTACCAAAATATGTCTAAAGGATAAACGAACAGCTACTGAAGACGACATGTGCTAACGATTAATGCTCTTGAAAAAATGGGAAAAAAACCGTAAGGGGGATCCCCCCCCCCCTTCTTGTACGTCCGAGAGTTTGTCAAGAATTTTGGCAATGACGAACTGAGGAAGCTATTTAATTTACAAACAGTAGCGTCCCTTTCGCTGCCTTCGCCTTCGTGGCTGCTGCCCGGCAGATGCTTTGGCAGGCTTATTTCGTTTCTCGTTCCCATAAGATAAATAAACACTTAACAATGTCACAAAAAAGAATAAAGAATATAGCAAATGATAAAATGATCTCTCATGTTCAAAATTCAACCTTTTGAAGTGCGGCCGCTCAGAAAAATAAACTCGGTTATTTCATTATAAACACCTTTTCACCGAGTTATTTATTTTGGAACTTTAACCGGGTTTCTAAAAAAAAAATAAACCAGTTAACTCACCAAGTGCGGCCGCAGTCAATATTAGTTGAAGTAACCGACGGAGATCGAATAAGACAAAAGATCCCACATCTCAAAAATTTATCTAACAATTATTCACGTCAGTGTCAGGTGAATAGCAAACATTGACCCAAGTTTAAGTAGCCAATGAGAACGCACGAAAAACACTAGTCTATCTACTAGTTTGGTAAATATAAGTTAATATATATCTGGCCTTAAGTGTCATATATGATTGATTTTTTTTTCAAAGTCCAGAGTTTTTCAATTCACTTAATCCCGAGATAACTAGCTCCTCCTCCCCCCTGCGTCGTTTAAAAAAAGTTAAAGAATTTCTTATTAGTAAATATTACACTCTGTAACATTGATCTATTAGTTCGTCCATATTGCTCTATTTTATTTTATTTGGCTAGTCTACCTTTAGTTCTGTGAGGTAACCTGATCTATACAAGCCCTATGGTTTCTTTCAGGTTTCCTCGCCAACTACTCCAGTTTAATTTGAAATATTCTACTATATCATGTAATTGTGTGAAATGGCGAAATAAATAAATTGTCAAAAACATTAGCCAAAATGTAAATGTATTTTGTTCCCTTTGAGTGAAAATACTATGTACTTATTGACTAAGTGGGAGGGCCGGATCAGGGAAAATATTTGGCTCGAGGTCATGCGCCATGACCGAGAGCCAAATATTTTCCCATCCGGCCCGACCTAACTAAGTCAATAAGTATTTTATCATATGACCAATTTGGAGACAAAATTGCTTGAAATTTTAACGCGCGAGGCCGTCCGCTTTTGTAGTAGGCCCGTACGGCTTTTTCCGGCCCCGCTCGCGCAAATGCGTACGGCCCTCATACGGGACTTTCATCAATGCAGGGACGGGTCTAGGGGGAGGGTGCAGGGGTGCGCACCCCCCCCCCCTGAGATGACCTGCATCTTTCTAATATAACTGGTATTCTGCAAAGAAAGGAAAACAAAACATGGTTACGTCATTCCTTAGAGGTGCACCCCCTCCTAAGAAAAATCCTGGATCCGCCCTGCAATGGTTTTGCAAAGAAAAGGTTCGTAGGGCCGTACGGGTCATATGATAAAGTATCGTTTGTCATGATTGGATTGTTACTTTAATGAACTTACTTCTGTTACTTTAATGAACAAATATATTCCAATTAGATCTGGAAAGTGTCCACAATTAGTGCTCGCGTACTAAATACTTTGACACTTAAATAAATTGATTTTATTTTTTTACACGAGGCACTTTAGCAAGAAAAAAAGTACTTTCTGTGCTCAATTTGTAAGACAATTTATGGGTAAAAATGTCAACATTTGACACAAGGCGGTTATCCTGGCAAGCTCTTCAATTTCTTTGCATATGTATTTGTCGGTTTGAAGTAATGGAGGTTTATGCTTTACCTGAGGGTAGACATTGGAAGACATTTGAAAGAATCAAGTCAACTTTTTCCTCTGGCCAGTCATGCAGGATACGCGATAGCACATACAAGTCAGCATTTGGAAGTGTATCAGCTTTGAACAAATCGCCAACAACGAAAGAAACGTTGGCTTGATTGGGGCAGGCTTCAACTGACGGTCGGAAGTGATGAGCTATGCTCAAAACTTGCTGCATATCACAGACTGTAATCTTCATCTGAGGGTTGTACTGGCACAAAGCATAGGCAAGAGTTCCCACTCCACCTAGAGACGTCACAAAAAAATATTAGATATTGAAACTTTCATTCTTGGATTCCTTAAAGGTCCATACACACGATTGGTTTTGCTCCAGGAGAGTATGCTTCAGGGTCAATTTGTACGACCAGTATACAAGGGGGAGCATACTGCGGGAGCTTTCTCCACTGATTCAGTAAAGTACACACGAGGGAGCTGTTTTTGATATCCGTAATGAACTAGCTTTTGAGGTTATTTTAATAGCCAGGATTGGTGAAAACACTTAATTTCTTCCGCGGCTTTATTTCCATAGTCTTTATGATTTTTAATAACTTCTGTAAAAATGCAAGGACCACTTGAACAAACAGTAGCAAAATATAGCTGGATCTTTGTTCAGATCAGGATCAGCAATGAACTAAATAAAAAAACTTTAACATGCAAGGCTGATCAGACAGCAAATTCGTTCGATTTCTTTTAATAAGATTTGCCCGATATTTCGGTTAGACAAAACTAACCTTCATCAGGGGCTAGGAAAGCTAACTAAAAAAAGCTAGCCCCTGATGAAGGTTAGTTTTGTCTAACTGAATATCGGGCAAATCTTATTAAAAGAAATCGAACGAATTTGCTGTCTGATCAGCCTTGCATGTTAAAGTTTTTTTATAATTTTTATCGTATAACACTAGGTTGTCTCTGTATAAGTCGATTACAAGTCTTGAATTGGTGACACTTCCCTGAAGCAGGTTCCTCGTTTTTGTGACCTCCGGTTTAGGGGAGAAGTAGGAATGAGAGAGAGCCTGTACCCATTTCCTCAGGATTTTGAAGGCCACCCATGGTACGTGAGCAAGTTGTCACCAAACGGAAATCAAGTTCAACAACATACTACATTTTATATAATCCATGTACAACTGCATGCAGGTCTTATCTTCCAATATTACTTTGCTCTGTGTACAATATTCTGCTTATATGTTACATGATTTAAATTAGTTTTTGTTTGCTCAGTAATATGATCATTAACCCTATTCTGCCTGGGGGGGGGGGGGAGGGCACAAAGTGCCCGCGCCAACTTTCAACATTCATAACTTCTTTAATATGTATCCAAACGCCATCAAACTTTGTGACTTTTCCCAAAATTTACCTGGCAACAATTTCATATGACATTTTTTGATCACGTGACTTGATGTTACCATGGCAATTTGGACGGTTTTTAAGAGGTTTTGAAAATTTTCAGAAATCCAAGATGGCGGATCCAAGATGGCGGCCGTATAACTAATTACCTAATAACTACGTCATTTGACGTCATTGTTCCATTGCACGGACCGAAAAGGAGACAGTTTTGGACGTACTATGTACCCTCTAGGTTTCATTGTTACAGCCTTGATGTTCTTGAAATTACATTTGCCCCCCCCCCCCCCCCCCCCGTTCAGAAATTTAAAAAAAAGCCCAGGCTGAATAGGGTTAACCCTTAAACGAATTTTGTTGATTCCCCAGGGATAAGTTTCCTATGTGGTCTGCCTGCAGTCTGTTCTTTCTTTCTTTCTAACTTCACCCGTTAGTTGCTTCACACCCACTAAACAATTTTCGATTTAGCGTTTATAACCTATTCGAATGAAAGATTTAATTTTCCTTGGTCATCTTTCGTCATTTCCGTTTCTGCTTTCACAAAAGTAACAATATTAAATCTCCACCAATCAGCATTTCGCATTGAAGTTTTCGATGCAGATATTCCAATTCTTGAGACATGGCTGCAAGTTCTCTATCCCTTCTCCCACCTCCTTCTTTCCTAAATGCAAAAGATCCTACCCGGGGGTCAGACAAACACAGGCAGTTGCTTGTGTAATTTCCCTTACTTCCTCTGCCGCCGAGATAGAAGACGAGGGTATTTGCTGTTGTTTGCGAGCCAGGTAATTCCGCAGTGGCTCATGTTGAGTATTTGATCTAATATCTTTTTTACGTAGAACTCACTGACAGTGCGATATATGCTTCTTCTCTTAAGAGGTTTGGCGTTCATGCAAGCTTTTCACAAAATCGTAGCAAAATATCAGGCCGGGCCTTCCAAAAGACCAAACTTAATTTGTATTCTCACTTACCTCCTAAATCACAACAGGTACTATACGCGCTTAAATCAACAGCTTTAGCCACTCCATTACTTCCCTGGAGCGAAGAACAGTGCATGGCGCTGTTGAATTTTAAGCTTTCTGCTTCGGTGCTAAACAATTGGTCTCGGAAAACGTCTTCTGGAGACTTTCCAAACGTCTTCATCCATTGGGTAGATCCATCGAGAACTGCGCTTTTAAAGTTACCAAACAATGGGTACGACTGGTTGTTTACGAGAGCTATCATGCCCAGTTGAGAAACAGGGCTAGAAGTGGTTAGGAACTTGGTTGACATTTCAGTGTTGCTGTAAAGCCACTGGTCGCCCTGTTTCGTTTTTTCTAAGAATTCCAGAGACACAAGAGTATCCAGGAGTTGCGAAGTGGCGTCTAGATCAGAAGACATCGTTTGCGTTATCTCTCTGGCCGATTGTGGCTTAGATGCAGTGTGTAGTTTGTCAAAAATTCCGAAATCACAAGCTACAAGCAGTGCTTTGGTCACACGAAAACCATCAATAACCTCTGAAAGTTTCTCAAGGGTAGGGGAAGAAACATGGAGGTCTTTTCGTTCACTCATCTCTTTCCAAGAAAGCGAACACTGGCGATGTAAATGTTATTCAGTGAGAAGTTGCTGAAAGGATAACGGTAAATGCACGAGGTCAGACAGACACAGACAGAGAAGCTTGAATGCAGAGGTCCATACAACGCGTAAATAAAATACACTGGTTCGGTTTTGCCCGGCGGTTCTCCAGGGCCGTAGCTAGAAGGGGTGCAGGGGGCAACTGCCCCCCCCCCCCCCCCCCCCCCTCCCGAAAATCCCAAAATAATTAGAGAAATCTCAGCTTTACACTTTCATCTAGCTGTAAAAACGTTGCGTTGCGTTATTATTATTATTATTATTATTATTATTATTATTATTATTATTATTATTATTTTATTCCAAAATATCATGTTATGAGCGTGGAATAAAAGAAATTTTAGGGGGAGGTATGGACAGATATACGATTTCAGGGTTAAGACATGACCATGAAGAGTTATTGCTTTAGAGTGGAGTTTGGTGGTAACGCATAAAGAAACCGTTTTTTATTTCAAGGTCATATGAAAATCGCTCTAACAACCAGATCGTTATTTTAAAAGGAAGCGTTTGCATGTTAGCGCGTGCAATATTCATTGACAAAAGTTCTAAATGTGACGGTCATGGTCCCTCATCAAATCACATTGCAAAACACTATGAAGAGGCTAATTTCGATAAATTAAAATTCTAACTTGACTTAGACTCCTAGGCTTCAGTGGAATAAAACAAAATAAATTAGTTCAGTTATTCCAGTTCCTGAACTCCAATGTATCGTCTTTTGAGTTTATTCCCCTAAACCTTGGACTAAGTAAAAATTTTAGTCATGAAATCGAAATTGGCCAATTACCCATTAAAACTGATCATACCTTAACTTAAGGTGCATGGCTCCGTTGTTATTTCGGGCGCACTCGTCAAACTTTGGGTCATAACTTTTTCGGCTCGTCGACAGTCCCAGTGACTGAGCTCCTTGAACACTTTCGAAATCTACACTCGACGGTCAGCGAATCAAACCTCTCGGTTGATCAAGCAGCGACTGTCAGGGAAACGAAGGTACATGGTGTATCCGATTCACTTGGTACTGTGTTAGATTTGCCCATTTCTCAGACTGAAATAAAAGCCGCAATCAAAAAACTTAAGAATAAGAAAACACCAGGGGTTGATAGAATTCGAAATGAGATGTTAAAATGTGGTGGAGATAAATTAATTCCAATATTATTTAAGTTATTTAATCTTATTATAAAGTCAGGAATATATCCGGATATTTGGACAAAGGGAGTGATTACCGCTATTTATAAATCTGGCGATAGATCTAATCCCTCTAATTATAGAGGGATTTGTGTGACAAGTTGTTTAGGTAAACTGTTTTGCATTCTTCTTAATTCAAGACTTCACCTATTTTTAAAAGATAACAATCTTTTACATAATTCTCAAATCGGTTTTCTCCCTGGTAATAGAACAACTGATCATATTTTCGCTTTACGTACACTGATTGACAAGTATGTAACCAATACACCTCGAGGAAAATTATTTTGTTGTTTTGTGGATTTCAGGAAAGCTTTTGATTCCATTTGGCATCCTGGTTTACTAAAGCGTTTACTCGATTATGGTATAGGTGGACAATTTTTCAACCTTATTGCTAACATGTATTCCAAGTCACAATGCTGTGTCAAAGCTGATACTATGAGATCTGAATATTTTAATTATAACAGAGGAGTGCGCCAAGGTTGTATCTTATCACCCCTCTTATTCAACCTCTATTTAAACGATATTCCTTCGAGATTAGAAAATACCCAAGGTTTAGACCCCATTATCTTGCCTAACGGCTCACGGCTAAATTTGCTTTTATATGCTGATGACTTGGTACTAATTTCTACTAGTGCCGTTGGTCTGCAAAGGAGTATCAACTCTCTACAACAATTTTGCAAAGAATCCTTGATGTCTGTCAACACTAAAAAAACCAAAGTAATGATCTTTCAGAAACAATGTAGAAAGTCCATTTTAGAAAAACATTCTTTCTTCTTAGACGACTCA